>SJYV01016874.1:22500-47526 GCA_006410875.1 Neotragus pygmaeus | reverse complement strand
AAGAGAAATGGTTGGGGTTAGCTCCAGTCAAATGCTCACTGTCAGTCTGATAAGCTAGGGCTAGGAGAGTTGGGCTCTGGCGTAGGAAACGTGGTTATCAGTTCAGTTCAGTCGCTCAGTCCTGTCCGACTCTTTGCAACCCCATGAATCACAGCACACCAGGCCTCCCTGTTCGTCACCATTTCCTGGAGTTCACTCAGACTCATGTCCATCGAGTCCGTGATGCCATCCAGCCATCTCATCCTCAGTTGTCCCCTTCTCCTCCTGCCCCCAATTCCTCCCAGCATCAGAGTCTTTTCCAATGAGTCAACTCTTCTCATGAGGTGGCCAAAGTACTGGAGCTTCAGCTTTAGCGTCATTCCTTCCAAAGAAATCCCAGGGTTGATCTCCTTCAGAATGGACTGGTCAGATCTCCTTGCAGTCCAAGGGACTCTCAAGAATCTTCTCTAACACTACAGTTCAAAAGCATCAATTCTTCAGTGCTCAGCCTTCTTCACAGTCCAACTCACATAAAAATAGATGTGAAGTTTAAGAGGAAATAGTGTTGTGTTGAGCAGTTAAATGACATGATTTTACAGCCCTGAATAATTACAGGTGACCAACATTCCCAAGATGTAGAAAATTAAATTTTAGGCAAATATCTAACTTTTTTTTTTTTTTTTTACTATCTATCTTTTGGCTTTGTAAGGATCACTTATTTGTTTCATCTCCTTTCCTCTTTCCATCTTACTGTGCTAATGAGTAGCAACATAATAGGAAGAATATTATAAGGAAAATATTCCATGAGACTGTTTTTAAAAACTAAAATATTAAATATACACTTGAATATTACTTTCTCCCATAACATAGTTATTAATTATAATAATAAAATAAAAGGTGTTTGAGTGCATTTTAATCTTTTCTGCATTAAAATCTGACCTAGAAATTCAAAATAGAAGGTAATCAAAAGTATCATCTACTTGCTTCTGACAGAAGAAAGTTTATAACTGGTGTACGATATCACCAGGAAATCTCTGATGGCCCCCTTATGGTTAAAAAAAATTTTTTTAGAAAATTTATTTTCAGATCAGCATATTGTAGCATAATTCTTAAAGAAACTTTTACTTTAAATCAGTTTTATTGTAAGCCTAGAAAAGAAACGGGACTACAAGATGAACAAAATCTTGACAAGAAGCTAGTGAGAGAAAAAGAAATATGTGGGACCACTTGGTTTTAAGAAATGAAACGCTGGATTTATGTATCAGCTTAAAAAAAACTCTCTCTAGGCACGCTGTTCAACAACTGTTTAGATCTTATCTGAAAATTTTAGTCTGTTTCAAATAAAAGCAGATTTCTTTGTTTCAAGATAGTGATTTTGTGATTCTTTATTTAACAAAATGTTTCCTAAGCATCAATTAGATACCAATTAGCAACAAGTAGGTATTTGTCAGGTATCAAATATCAAAAGAGCTTTTTTTCAAGGTGTAGAGTATATAAGATACATTACTAGAAGCTACATTAAAAAGTACAGCCTCTATGGAAAATAGTAAGGCAGTTCCTGATAAAACTTTGAAATAGAATTACCACAGGATCCAGCAATTCTACTTATAGGTATATACAGGAAAAAAATGAAAGCAAGAACTCAGACACTTGAACACTCATGTTTGCAACAGCATTATTCATGATAGCTAAAATGTAAAAACAACCAAGCATTCCTTTGATGGATGAATGAATAAACAAAATGTGATATAGACATGTAATGGAATATTATCCAGCCTTAAAAAGGAAGAAACTCTACAGGAAATGCGACAGCATGGATGAACCTTTAAAATTTTATGCTAAATAAAATAAGCCAGTCACAAAAGGACAAAATGTTGTATGATTCCGTTTGTGTAAGGTACTTATTGCAAATTTATAGATACATAAACTAGGAGAGTGGTGGCCAGGGGCTGGGGGAAGGAGTGATGGGGAGTGAGAGTTCAATGGGTATAGAGTTTCAGTTTTGAAAGATGGAAAAGTTCTGGAGATGGATACTGGGGATAGGCCCACCAGTGTGAATGTGCTCAATGCTATTGGCTGAAATAAAGATTTTTAAATGGTTAAAATGATGTTATGTATATTTAAATACAATCTTTTTAAAAAAGGGTACACATTTATAAGAACCTGAGTGATACTTGGAACTCAAAAATGAAGGATTTACTTCCTTTTGGGGGCTTAGAAAGGGTTTCTAGCGGCGACAGTAGCGCAGGGAGACAATATGTATAGTGGAAATTGTTGGAAATTTCTAGTTCCAGTTCCACTCTGTCACTTAGTAATGGGGGGATCTTAGGATAGGTAACATATAGGCAGTGTAACATGGGGGTTATTTGCAAGAATGCTGAGCCAGAAGGTTTGTTTGAGTCATAGTTCATTCACCAGCCACATGGCCTCGGTCAAGTTATTTGACATCTCTAGGTCTCAGTTTCTCTAACAATGAATAGGGAGGTCAATGCCCAGTTCATAGGGTTGTCACGAGGGTTTAACTAGATCAAGCACGAGAAACCATTAGCATAGTGCCTGCCACAAACTAAGTGCTCAGTGAGTGTCAGTAGCTTGTTATTTTCTGAGTCTTATCTACAACACGGGTTTAATATGACTTGTCTTAAAATCTTTGAGTTATTTGGAGGCTTGGTAGAGATATTGTAAGTGAAACAGGTTAGACAGCATTAGTGAAGAGGGTAAAACTTGGGTATGCATTCTCACTGAAGGGAATAGTATAAGGAAAAGGAAGAACTCCCAAAGTGTGGGGCATTAGGACTGATAAACACATTCAACACATGGGAACAGGGGGAAAGATGGCTAGAGAGACAGAACCGGGAGAGCTTATCGAGGGCCTTGAAGGCCTGGCTAAGAAGCACATCACAGAGGTAGATCCAATGTGAGATAGGGCAAGGATCATGCCATGATTTGATTTGGTGTTGAGAATTAAATTTGGAGAATGATGCCTCTCTTGGTCAGGTTGAATTGCTGTAACAAAATACTTTAGCTTGGGTGGTATAAACCACAGTCATTCATTTCTCACAGTTCTGAAGCTGGGGAAACCTGAGAGATGCCAGCATGTGGGGTTCTGATAAAAGCCCTCTACTTGGCTTGCAGATGACTGCCTTCCCTCTGTATTCTCACATGGCAGAGAGAGGAAGCTCTGGTATCTCTTCTTTTCCTTATGCTGGTTATGTGGACCTCTCTTGTTGTGGATCACAGGCTCAGTAGTTGCAACACGCCGGCTAGTTGCTCTCAGGCATGTGGGATCTTAGTCCCCCATGCGTGTGTGCTAAGTCGCTTCAATCTGTACGACACTTTGCAACCCCATAGACTGCAGCCCGCCAGGCTCCTCTGTCCGTGGGATTCTCGAGGCAAGAATACTCGAGTGGGTTACCATTTTCTCCTCCAGGGGATCTTCCTAGGGATGGAATCCAGCTGTCTTACATCTCCTGCATTGGCAGGTGGGTTCTTTACCACTAGCACCACCTGGGAAGCCCTTAGTTCCTCCACCAGGGATCAAACCCGCATTTACTCAACAATTAGACATTTAGCCACTTCTATATGGCTTCCCCAATGGCTCAACAGATAAAGTATTTTTGGTAGGAGAATCCCATGCAAAGAGGAGCCAGGCGGGCTACAGTCCATGGGGTCACAAAGAGTTGGACATGACTAAGTGCATGCGCACACACATACTGCATTGGCTGGCAGACTGCTTATCACTGCGCCAACAGCTAAGTCCTCTTCCTTTTCTGATAAGGGTATTAATCTCATCCTGGAGTCCCCACCTTCACGACCTCATTTAAATCTGACTGCCTCCAGTGTCCTTGCCTGGAGAATCCCAGGGACGGCGGAGCCTGGTGGGCTGCCGTCTATAGAGTCGCACAGAGTCGGACACGACTGAAGCGACTTAGCAGCAGCAGCAGCCTTCCAAAGGCCTCACCTCCTAATGCTAACACATTATGGGTCATGGCTTCAATTTACTAATTTGGGGAGGGGCACAGTCCATAGCAGCTCCCAGTGACACTTACCTCCTGATAATCGTGTTCTGAGTCATCCTCTTCCCCTGGAGTGTAGGTTAGATCTATTGACTTGCTTTGAATAAAGAGAACACAGCAAGTGTTACTGTGTCACTTATGAAATGAGGTTATAAGAAGACTGATTTCTGAGACTCCCCTGGTGGTCCACTTGGCTAGGACTCTGTGCTCCCAATACAGGGGGCCTGGGTTTGATCCCTGGTTGGGGAACTAAACATGCTGCAACTAAAGAGTCTGCATCCCACAACTAAAAAAAAAAAAAAAAAAAAAGACAGACTTCCCTCTTGCCTGCCCTTTCTTGCTCTCTGGCTTCCTCACCCTTTTGGAAGCCAGCAATCACGTTGTGAGCTGTCCTATGGAGAGACCCAGGGATTGAGGTACTGATGTTTCCGGCCAACAGTCATTGAGCCCCTGAGAGCAGTCAATAAGCCATGCGAGTGAGCTAGGAAGTGGATTCTCCTCCTGGAGAGCTTTAAAGTGACTATAAGCCCTGGGTGTCACCGTGTTTGCAGGCTTGTGAGAGCTGCTAGGTCAGAGGCACCCAGCTAAATTATATCCAAATTCCTAACATACAAAACTTTAAGATAATAACTGTTTGTTGTTTCAAACATTCAAGTTTTGGGTACTTTATTACATAAAAGTGAAGTCACTCAGTTGTGTCTGACTCTTTGTGACCCCATGGACTGTAGCCTACCAGGCTCCTCCCTCCATGGGATTCTCCAGGCAAGAGTACTGGAGTGGGGTGCCATTGCCTTCTCCAGGGGATCTTCCCGACCCAGGGATCAAACCCGGGTCTCCTGCATTCTAGGCAGACGCTTTAACCTCTGAGCCACCAGGGAAGCCTACTTTATTATATAGCAATAGCTAATTAATCCAGAGACCAATAAGACTGCCCTCACTTCAGATGACAGCTGCAAGTTCAAGGTTCCCCAGACCACCTGTACTTCTGACCAACTTGCTACAAGTTTGGGTGTTCCCATGACTCCCTCAGGTTCAATACTGTCTGGAAGGACAGAGAACTCTGAAAAGCACTACACTTATAATTACAGGTTTATTGTAAAGGATATAAATCAGGACCAGTCAGATGAAGAGACACATAGGTCAAGGTCTTGAATGCAGAGCATCCAGGCTCTCTCCCCACAGTGTCAGTGTGTTTATCAGCCAGAAAGTTCCAGTGAGTTTTTATATATAGGGTTTTTATTAGGGTTTCATTATGTAGGCATGATTGATTGATTCATTGGCCACAGGACTGAACTCCATCTCCAGTTCCCTTTCCTTCCTGGGAGGATGAGCTGGTTTAAAGCCCCAACCCTCTTGTTACATGGTTGGTCTTTCTGTTGATCAGCCCCTAATCCTGATTCTTCTTTTTAGCATAAACTCGGGTGTGAACGAGGGGTTTAACAAAGATAATCCTACGGTCCTCAGTGACTCAGTCGTGTCCCAATCTTTGTGACCCTGTGGACTATAGTCCGCAAGGCTCCTCTGTCCACAGGGTTTTCCAGGCAAGAATACTGGAGTGGGTTACCATTTCCTCCTCCAGGAGAGACACTCCTATATGTTGGCAAATTTCAAAGGTTTTAGAAGTTATCTCCCAGGGATCTAGGACAAAGATCAGATATTTTTTGGGTTATATATAATATCTTCCGACCTGTAGGAGATCATATTTTATACCAGGCAGTGTGTTAGGCTATGCTTCCATCTTTCCATCCTTTATACATTAACAGTGCGAGATTAGATTTGCTGGAAGTAGTGGAAAACCCAACCAATAGGAATTTTATTATTATTTATTTTTATGATTTTATTTTTTAAGTTTTTTTTTTAATTCTTCATTTATTTTTGGCTGTGCTGTGTCTTTGTTGCTGTCCAAGGGCTTTCTCTAGTTGCAGCAAGTAGGGACTACTTTCTAGCTGTGGTACCGTGACTTCTTCTGTTGGCTTCTCATGGGCACTAGGGCACATGGGCTCAGTAGCTGTACCAAATGAGCTTAGTTGCCCCACGACATGTGGGATCTTCCTGGGCCAGGGATCGAAACTATGTTCTCTGCATTGACAGGCAGATTTTTAACCACTGGACCACCTAGTGCTTTAGGAACTATAAAATAGAAATTAGATTTTCTCACATAACTAGAATTAGCAATTTAGTTTTGTTCAGATACTCAACAATGTCTTCAGGAACCTAGGCTCTCCATATCTCTCTGCCCCACTTACTATTTTTATTTATTTTTCATAATGTTTTACTTTAGAATATTTACAGAAAAATGATAAGATAGTACAAAGGGTTCTCCAGTATCTCCCACCTGGTTTCCCCTATTATTAACGTCTTTATAATAATACAGTATGCTCATTTAATGTACAATTAATGAGCCATTAGTGATATATTATTGTTAACAAAAGTCCATAGTTTATTCAGATTTCTTTAGTTTTTACCTAAATATCCCTTTTCTGTTCCAGAAACCAATCTGGGACACCATTTTACATTTAGCTGTCATATCTCCTTAGACTCTTCTTTTAGACTGTCCTTTTCCTTTAAATCAGGAGACAAATCTATCCCTCTGATAGGTTCAGAAAGCAGGAGATGAGATGATCACACTCAACTTGGAACTTGACTGAGACTGAGCACATTGCCATCAGAATAATCAGGGTTCTACCAGCACAGGAGGAGGTGGGCCAGTGGACAACAGCAATTGACAGTGTTGGCCCCAAGTGTCTATGATGCATGAGACTGCACTCTACCAGGTGTCATGAGGAATGAAAGGACATTAAAGATGGGGCTTTCTATCACACCTTTCAGAAATTATGTATTCCAATAATGATTCCCTTTTAAGCACCTCATAGGGACATCCCTGGTGGTCCAGAGGTTAAGAATCCATCTACCAGTGTAGGGGACTTGGGTTTGATCCCTGGTGGGGCAATCAAGCCTGCACATTCAACTAGGGAGAAGCCTGTGCACCATGATGAAGAACCTGTGTGCTGCAACTAAGATCCGATGCAGTCAAAAATAAATTAAAAAAAAATTTTTAAAGGACCTCATAATAGGAGGGTGAACTGTTGTCTCACTGATCCTTTGGTTGCTCAGTCAAATACATTTTCAGAAGTGAAGATTTGTCACAGGTCACATGTGCTAACAACTGTAAAGACCACTTTTAAAGAATCATTCCCAAAATGATGGAGCAGTGATACGTTTGGGGACAAGGATTTAGTCAGTTTCCCCAAAGGGACTTCTTAGACATCTAAGGTTTTTTTTTTTTTTTTTAATTGGATTGTGCAGGTCTTAGTTGCAGTGTTCTGGAGCTCAGAATCTTAGCCATTGGGCCAACAGGGAAGTTTCGACAACTTAGTTTTTGTTTTTTAAAGTAAAAAAAAAAAGTCAAATCAGTCATGTGATGGTCCATCTCAAAATATATACTTTGTTCTTAACATGCAAATGAACTAGGTGAGGAAACGGGTGAATTGAGAGAAAACAACATGCGTCCATCTAGTATGGTGGTAAATTACCTATTATAGGCAATATATTCAGCCAGAGTTTAGAGCAGATGATTAGTGAAGGCAGGCATGGCTGGAAAGCCTGAGAGAGGCAAGGTCCTAGATGGCTATGAAGAATAGCCTTGCTGGGTTTTATTCTTCAATTTCCCTGCTCTACTGCCATGAGACCTAGATTTCTCTAATTTCTCACAGAGTTAACCTCTTTTTATTAAGTGCTTGGTTATTTTCATCAATTTACAGTTTACCTGTCAAAGCCTTGTGATCTTTAATCCGATGTTGTTGTGTTAGTTGCTCAGTTGTGTCCAACTGTTTGCAACCCTATGGACTGTAGCCGGCTAGGTTCTTCTGTCCATGGAATTCTCCAGGCAAGAATATTGGAGTGGGTGCCCATTCTCTTCTCCAGGGAATCTTCCAACCCAGGGATTGAACTCCGGGTCTCCTGCATTTCAGGCATTTACTGAGTCACCAGAGAAGCCCTTGATTGAATGATACATACATATATATATATATATATATATATATATATACATTTTGGGGTGCAGTGTTTCATAGAGTGGGCTTTGTAGCCACACAGATCAAGATTTGAATCCAAGGTCTAATACCGACTGACTTGGAAGTCTTATATAAATTTCTTACCCTCTTTCAGTCTGTTTCTTTCTATTTAATAATTTCACCTAGATTGGTCTGTTGTGAGATTGAAATAAGATGAAGTAAGAACACGGAGCACAATGTCCCACTCAGACAGACTGCATGAAAATGGCACCTGCTGTGATGATCACTGTATTGGTAGAGGTGATGGTGTGAAGGTATCGTTAATATGAACCAAACTCATGGAAAGGGATGAATATGCCCCCACTTGGTTTTTACCACTTCTTCACTGTTAACTTTACATGAATGTACACTCACCAAAAGTAAATTACATTTCCTTTGACTTTTTAATAATCACTGTCTTAGAAACAGCAAAGATGGATTTGGTACTTAGGGAGGTTCTGTTCTATTATCTGTGAAGGCACCAACCGTGTGACTCAGATTGCTGAGTGAGATAAGGCAACATCCCATGTGAGAAACTTGCAAAAACACAGTAGATTGTGGGGGTATTCAGAATTAGGTGACGGTGTTTATTGCGGCTTGGAAACGAATCTAAAAGAATTTATGCTTTAAATCAATAGTGGTTGTCAATGAGTCTGTGAGGGAATCCTTGCTAGGACCCCCTGGCTTTTACTGCAACACATAGTGACAATAACAAAAAGAGAAACCTCCCAAGCAGAAGGTCAATCTAATCCAACCACTTAATGCAGAATTATGGTATCAAGTTTCCACATCACTAAATGACCATGGGTTTAGAGGTGTGTGTCATAAAATAGCTGCGGGTGTGAGACATTTAACAAGTTGTTTTACTCCTAATTACTGGCATTTGTTTAACTGTTTTCTTAATTCTAATTTATGTTTTTATGTCCTCGTTTGTTTACATAGGCCATACATCCCATTTGCCTTTATTTGTGTGTTTGTTTAATTTTATTTACATTTTTATATATGTTGCTTTGCTTACATAACTTATTGTCTGGAGAGGGCTAGAAATAACCATAAATCCCCGTTGCTAATTAGCCTCATCCTAATGACTGATTAGTCAAGATTATGAGCCTAGAAGGAAGGCAGGGAGGAGGCCTGATAGTGAGTCACAGGATCATTGAATTTTAGAGCTGGAAGGAATTTAGAGCTGAAGGTATCTTTCAGATAGAATTCTGTGGTTTTACATTTTCATCTTTGGAGAATTATGGAAGATTGGCTACTTGCTCTTGCTCCTTAATGCAAAAATATATAAGGATGTGGTGACAGTTTTGAAAAACACATTAAGAATAAAGAGAAAGTCCAATCAATGATAACTATGAGTAACCCATAATGGGGGTTTAAAAGAAGAATCAGAAACTTGACACATAAATGGGCTACAGAGGAGCTGGGAATATTAATGAACGTAAGGGGGCTTGTTCTTTGGAAGTAAGAGGCAGAGTGGATTGTTTGGAACGCCCTCTCCAGCAGCTGTGCAGTTTGTAAAGATTTTAGCTTGCCTTACTGTAACGTTAGCTATTAGCTTTGCAGTAGGGAGTATTTAAAAGTACACACAACATACGAAGGAAAGAACCTGGAACCGAGTAGCCTGCTTCATTCCAAGAATCCATCTGGCATGTAAAGAACTGCTTGTCCTACATTAAACCCTGCAGAGTAAGAACCATTTTTCATGCCTCACACCCCTATTTTTGGTTTCAGGTAAGGCAGCTTACTGAGTTTGGCGAAGAAACAAGAGGACTTTTCAGAACCACCTAACCGAAGGGTCCATCGAGGGTGAGCTCCATGGATCTCAAATGGGAAAAATATGACGAAGCTCTGTTAGGGAAATTAGGTTAAGAGAAAACTCAAGCGTCCACAAGAGCTGGAAGTCTAGACCCCCAAGTAATGTAAGCATTTAGTCGTTTGTAGGCAGAGTACAATGGAAGAAAAAGTGCTATATATATGACAATCTGTGGCTGGAGTCACCAACATTAAATGACTCATGGTGGGGGGGTAAATTTATAAGTAGAATCCAGTCTACACTGAAATAAATATTCTTTATAATAAAAAGTTCATTTTGCAGCTTTAGTCTATCTGGAGGTAGCTAAAAGCAGATCTTGCTGAAGGACTCCCTGGATTACCAGGAATTGCACATTGTATGAAAGGTTGTAAACATATTAGTCCTGGATATAAAACCCTTCCGCTTCTTCCGAATCCACTTTCCTCTGACCCAATTTCATGTGCTCCTGTTTCAAGAAAAGTGTATATTACTCAGATCCGCTGAGTTCAGGCATCAAGCATGCAGGGCAAGGGACTTCTACCTTACCTGGTCACCTCTTGAGGGACAGCGCAAGGCCAGAGCGCTGGAACCAACTCCGAGCAGTGACCTCTCGGTTACTATGGTAATCGCGGGGTGGGCGGGGTCACCATCCGCAGCGTCCCCGCCTCTCCGCTCAGGGCTTTTCGAACGCTCCAATAAGGATATCCCTTTCTTGCCTCCGTCCCGCCCCTTTCGGCTCCGAGTGCGATTCGATTGGCCTGGGACGGGCAGCCGGGTACCCTGAGGATACCACCTCCCGACGGGAAGAGCGGGAAAGTGTACCAGGCGCTGTCCGAGGCGTGAAGCTCAGGGCACTGCGGGGAAGCACATGGTTGGCCTTGGAGCGAGTTGCCTAGTGTCCCGTACACAACTCTTGGCACCTGTGACTGCTAACACTAGGAGCAGAAATCAGGGTGCGGGAACGACGTCTGCGGGCCAGCCTATCACGGGGGCCAGGACGCGATGAGGCTTGAGGGTTCCGGGGGCGCGCTCTCGGGGGGCAGGGGCTCGGAGGCCAGAGGGGCAGGACCGAAGAGATGTGTATAAGAGACAGCTTTCAGTCTGTTTCTCTCTCTCTCTCATTATATATGTGTGTGTGTGTGTGTGTGTGTGTGTGTNAAACTAGTGAGTACATGTATATTACTGTGGCAGTGTAAGGATCCTATACAGATAAATTTTGGATTAAAAATGGAATATCTTTCAGTTGAGAGATTATGTAATATCCATAATCTTCAGATTACAAAACAACAAGAGAATAAACATTAAAGAGAAAGATATAGGTATAATTTATAGAGGCTCAAAAGTCACATTTTATTAAAATATGATAATGATAACCCTCATTAATACTGTTTTTTTAAAAGCTTAAAAGTTTGGAAGGAAAGATGCTAAAGCTGAAACTCCAGTACTTTGGCCACCTCATGAGAAGAGATGAATCATTGGAAAAGACTCTGATGCTGGGAGGGATCGGTAGCAGGAGAAGAAGGGGACGACAGAGGATGAAATGGCTGGATAGCATCACGGACTCGATGGTTGTGAGTCTGAGTGAACTCCGGGAGTTGGTGATGGACAGGTAGGCCTGTCGTGCTGGGATTCATGGGGTCTCAAAGAGTCAGACACGACTGAGCGACTGAACTGAACTGAATCTTAAATTTTACAATTCAGTTGTGTTGATTTGCTTTCACAGAATAAGGGATGATCATAAAAACTAATTGAACTGCCGGACTATCTGTTGATTGATTCTTAAACTATCAAACAGGGTATTTTTAAATGTAGTGAAAATACTCATTTAAATTTGATTAACTTTTCCATAGCACTTCTATTAGATAATATATCACATAGAAAAGTAAAAACATCTAGGTGTCATATAATTTTATAAAGTTAGGAGTGCTAGAAATTACATATAATCAATATGAAGGCAACTATAACACTCACTACATATGGCACCCTCCAATTTAATTAGTTCTTCATAGTTACTACTGGCGCTGGTTTTATATTTAGAGCATGCATAAAGAACAAATGCCTTGGTACCAAAATAAAAATTGAGTTTATTATTATTTTAACCAAACAGTTAATTTCTCAAATCAATGCTTCAGTAAAATGTTCTTTTTGAGAAATGTATATTAGTACCTAATTTTAATTTAGGATTTGATTTAAAGAATAGACATTTTTTTCTTTTATAAAGAGAAACCATCAATATTTCCAGGAGAAACGCCATGCAAATCATCCATAAACATTTAAAAATTCAGATTAATGAAAGATACAAGGAACATATTTGGGAAAATAGTTTAATTTTCATGAAAGGTAAGATAAGGAATGATAAGCTGAAACTCCAGTACTTTGGCCACCTCATGCGAAGAGTTGACTCATTGGAAAAGACTTAGATGCTGGGAAGGATTGGGGGCAGGAGGAGAAGGGTACAACAGAGGATGAGATGGCTGGATGGCATCACTGACTCAATGAACGTGAATCTGAGTGAACTCTGGGAGATGGTGATGAACAGGAAAGCCTGGTGTGCTGCGATTCACGGGGTCACAAAGAGTCAGACACGACTGAGCAACTGAACTGAACTCAACTGAACTGGACTGGACTGAAGATAACATGTAAATATTATTCATTTATACAATGTGACTAACCTGGGTTTTAGAATGGTTAAACACATTTCAAATCAATCATGTCAACTGACTATAATTTTTTTTCAAAAATGATAAAACTTTTTTAAAATTAAGTATCATTTATTGTGTTCCTATTTGTGCTTAGAAGGAATGATATTTTCTAGAGTTCAAATGGAAAATCGTTTTTAATTGAAGGTTTAATGATTTTACAGTTATCAACATGATTATTGATCATCAATATTTCAAAAAATAAAAGCAGCATCTTAATATTTTCTTATCATTAAAATATAATCCTATCTTTAAAACATGGTCAGTTTTTAGATTACTTGTATTTGTGCTTATATTTTGTTTATTCAAACTGGAAAAAATATATCCCACTTCTCTTTAGGGAGTGTTCCCCTGTCCCCATCGTTTGAAGTAATCTTTTATCTTATGTTTTCATTCTGGTCATTTTTCCAGAATGTCTACTGTACTTTTAAATATTGAAAAAAAGAATAAAAAATTATAACCACAATGAGACTAGAAAATTCATTACTTCCTAACTAAGTTCTTTTAGAGTCTTTGACTTTCGTATGATAGATTCATCATCTGTAGTCTTTTAAAATATCTAATTCTTTCAAAAGAATTCTTTTTTTTTTTTTTTTTTTTTTTTTTNTAACCACAATGAGACTAGAAAATTCATTACTTCCTAACTAAGTTCTTTTAGAGTCTTTGACTTTCGTATGATAGATTCATCATCTGTAGTCTTTTAAAATATCTAATTCTTTCAAAAGAATTCTTTTTTTTTTTTTTTTGCTACTGGGGACTTAACAATCAAATGTTCCTTTGTATACCCCATTTTTCAGTTCAGAGTTCTGGGAACTTATTGGCATTTTGCACTTCACAATATTTATTAAAATCATTCATAGTTGGATCATCTTCAATGTTCTGCAAGCCTCTGGGAACTACTCAGTATTAAAATTATTCAGTGAGTTACCTCTAATTCCTGTCATCCCAAATACTGAAACT
The DNA here is from genome assembly GCA_006410875.1 of Neotragus pygmaeus. Taxonomy (NCBI): domain Eukaryota; kingdom Metazoa; phylum Chordata; class Mammalia; order Artiodactyla; family Bovidae; genus Neotragus; species Neotragus pygmaeus. The sequence continues at coordinate 34,025 of SJYV01016874.1, read as the reverse complement.
TGCAACTCAATATATAGCTATGTGGCCATGAGTATAATGCCTAAAGGAAATGAGGGAGAGCCTAAGAGAAATCAGGCAGAATACCTAGAGCTTTTGAGTGCACATAGATTATTCTGGTATACTCATTTTTCAAAATAGCAATCTGCTTTTTGAGGCCTGAGAACGTGGTCACTAGACTGAACAAAAGTGTGAAAACTGTGGAGTTCTTTTGAATCTTGTTTCAGTAAAATTTAGTAAAATTTTCAGGAAAATTCAGCTTCCCTGAGAGCTCAGTTGGTAAAGAATCTGCCTGCAATGCTGAAGATCCCTTTTGGATTCCTGGGTTGGAAGATCCGCTGGAGAACGCACAGGCTACCCAATTCAGCATTCTTTGGCTTCCCTTGAGGCCTGTCTCTTATACACATCTAGATNCCCTCCCCCTCTTTCTTCTCCTCCCTCGTCGCCGCCGCCGCCGCCGCCGCCTCAGCCTTCGCCTCAGCCGCCGCCGCCGCCCGCTCCCGCCCGCGCGCGGCGGGATGGACGATCAATCCAGGATGCTGCAGACTCTGGCCGGGGTGAACCTGGCTGGCCACTCGGTGCAGGGGGGCATGGCCCTGCCGCCTCCCCCTCACGGCCACGAAGGGGCGGACGGCGACGGCAGGAAGCAGGACATCGGCGACATCCTCCACCAGATCATGACCATCACCGACCAGAGCTTGGACGAGGCGCAAGCAAAGTTGGTGTCGTCTCATTAAGCATCTTTTGTGTGTGTGCGGGAGCCGGGCCCGCGGCAGAGTCCGGGCCCGGGTTGTGCCCGGGCCAGGGCCTCAGCCCCGGGCGGGGAACTTTCTCCGAAAAGAGGCCTCCGGCTCCGGCCTCTGGGGAACTTGCCCAGCGCCCCTCGACGCGGGCGGGAGTCGGCAAAGTTGCTCTCGGGGCGCGGGACGGACTTGGTGCCGCGTGGATTTCGCGGGTTTCTCTCACCCCACCTCCCCGCGTCCGGCCCTCTGGCAGCCCGGCCCCCTCGCACGGATTCAAACCTCCCGCCCGACCCGGCTGCACGCCGCCGCGAGCGGGCCCCGGGCCGCACTTGAGGGAAGTGCAACTTTCTCCTTGGCCCGGAGTCCCGGCACCCCGGCTCCGCTCGGCCGCTGGACGACCTCGCTGTGCGGGAGGCCGCCCCAGCCCGGGCGCGGGGCTCTGGGCGGTTCCCCGGCGGGTCCGGGCGCGGGCGGCCAAGTTCTCGGGAAGGGAGGGCCGCCTCGCAAACTTTGCCGAGCTGTCACCGCCCGCTGGCCGCAGTCGGCCGGCCGCCCGCGCCGCGCCAGCTGCCCCGGCGGAGGGCGGACGCGGGAGCCCCTCCACGCTGTCTTCTCCCCTGAGTCGCCGCCGTCTGCCCCCGGATCGCGGCTCCCCGCACGGGTTCGCGCCCCGCGGTCGCCGAGGCTGCTGCCTGCCCGGCAGATGAGTCGCGCTGCGTTCGGGCTGGAGCTGTAGCCGTCAGAGCTTGCCGGTTGTCGCTAACTAGTCAACTTGAGTTTTCTGTTGATTTGACGGGGTTCAAAAGAGCCTTCCAAAATAGGGGGCCGGAATTAAATCTTGGATCTAACTTAAGGAAGGCGCCATATTATTCCATAGGTGATGCTAATACCTTTGTGTTTTGCTATTTGTTTTTTAGGAAACATGCCCTGAACTGTCACAGAATGAAACCCGCGCTCTTCAGTGTCCTGTGTGAGATCAAAGAGAAAACAGGTAAGACGCTGCGCCCCGCGGTGGGCCTGGAGACCCCCGAGGTGGGGTCCGAGCTACTCCTTCGACTCTCCAGTTGAAAGCTGCTGCTTTTGGGCACCGCCATCTTTGATCATTCTTTCCTTCCCACCTCCTGATCTTGAGAAAAAACTGCAATAAATCTGGAGTCGATTTCTGAATTCCGCTCCTGGTGTAAAATGAAGTGTAGAGTGGACGGGGCAGGGTCGCAGTCCCCAAGCGGCCACCTCAGGCTGCAGGCGGGGAGGGGGCCGGGAGCGCCAGCCACCCTTTCCTGCTCCTTTCGCCTTGTTTGTATGTCAGTTTTTAAAAGGAGCCACGGGGACCGACTCCCGCTGAGAAGCATATTCCGAACTTTGTTTTACTTAGCCTTAAGCTTCATTTCCACAGATAGAAGAATAGATGCAATTGCACAGACCTGAGAAGTATGTTTGAATTAGTATTTTAGTTCGGAATACTACTTTTAAGAAACTGGAAGGGTAATGATGTGTTTAGGCGTATACAATGTATTATATCTATTACTACTTTTATTAAATTTTATGCTTGAAGTCATTACATTGTAAACATACTTAATATATTTTATTAAGTAGAGAAAGGTCCATAGGTGCAGGTTGAACAATTTTTGAAGTATTTAGGGCAGGGAATATATGAGAAGACAGCTTTTGCAGAAGTGCTGGAATGAAAACTATAAGTATAAGACAAATTCATGACAGTTCATCTCAATTTAGTTTCCTTGTTAGACTTTTTAAAAACTGAAGCTATTTTAGTCTTGAGGTGATGGTAGTGCCTCAAGTGGAATTTGAGGTTTAATTTAGATTTTTTATTTCGTTTGAGGCATTATCTTCCCTGTATATGGCAAACAAATTCATTAAACAAGCTTTACTGTTTGTGTGTGTGTTTGTTGGGTATACAGTATTATAAAGTTGCTGTTTTTTAAGTTGGCAAAGAATAGAAGAGAAAGTTAAAGTCCAAAGTATAGGAATATTTAAGTGAAGGTATTTAAAAGGTTAAATGTGATTGTGTTTAAACTGAATGTACAAATATTAATGCACTGTATATAATTGTTAGTTGGTAGAAGAGTGGTCCTCCTTTTAAACAGATTTTCCACCATGCAATTCTATTCTAATCCTAAAAGTAATAAAAGATGAAGGGTTATTGCTGTCTATTAAAATATATGCTAAAACCATAATTAACAGCAAATATTGAGAGCCTGAAAGACTACTTTTCCTGCTTTTCATTCACATAGTGTGCTTGATTTCTTTATGTCAAGTGAGTGTTTTTAAGATATATTTTAATTTTGAAAACCACAGACATTTAAAAATGACTAACTTTTACTCTGTGTTGGTTTTCAGCTACCTTTAGAAAGCATTGTGATTTAAAACGGTAGATAATTTTGATCTGACTATAAAACAAGACATCAAGCATTAAATCTTGAGATTCTTAGTTTAGAAGCCTAAAAGTGCATAATTCTCAGTAAATTATGTTGCTTAATGTCCAGGGGTTTTCTTGCTATCAGGGCTCCACTTCAGTTTCTGCTGACAGCTAAGCACTGGGGTATTGACTATGTTGTGAATATTAAGATTGATTCAACTTTATATAGCATTATATTACTAGGGAGAGGGGACTGATATCCCTTCCTTCTCACCCCTTTATCATGATTCTTTTTTTTTTTTTGCCTTTTTAAAAGTTTTGGCCTAGCTAGTTTGAGAACCAAACCTAGCAAACTGCTTTTCTTGTTTAGACATTTAGCAGCAGGCAGAATTCAATTAGGAAGCATAAGTCCTCTAGTTGCTTATTTGCACAAGACTTAGTTACACTATTCTGAAAGGAAAGTGTAGTCAACCTCATGTCAAAGGTGAGTTACAAAAAAGAAACAAGTCTTTTCAGAGGCTGGGATTACTGGCAGAGAGAGCCTTGGTAGGGCACTTGCTGTTTAAGAAGCAAGAGGTAGCTGACAAAAGAAATTTTTGTGTTTTGAAAATTGTTTCTGAGGCTTTCAGAGATAACTTGTAAATTAGATTCGCTTTTTGTGCTTTGGCCAGCAGATCCAAGTTTGCACGTTATCTCTTTTGTAAAAAGCCAACAGCCGACAAAGAGTAAAGGCGGCTGTCTGGGCTGAGGCATCTTCCTGCCAGCCTCTCTAAGCTCGAGAGGGATGGGATTTAAGTACTGAATGATTGATGGGGGTGAAGCTCTTTCTCTCCTCTCCTTTCTCCCCTACCACCCAGAGCTCCACCTCGCTCTCCAAAACTACTCTTAGAAGGAGACAGGGACGCTGAACTCAGAATCCTTGATTTGAAATAAAACAGCTGTGTAGACATTAGTGTTACCGAAGCAAAGAAATTGGGGCAGCAAATTTCAGGCCTCCCCCCCTCCCCCATCTGTTCCCACAGTCATGTTTTGGAAACATCATGAGCTTTATAAAATAAGCACTGTAGATTATAATGTATATCATGTAATGCTTAAAAAAATCATTTTATTAAATCTAATAACATAGTGTCCAAAGATTAATTCTTTATAACCTTAGAGAAAGTTTACCTAGTCATTTGTAATAGAAACTGGGAATACTATGTGATGACTCTATTCTGCATAATTGAGGGGTAGGGGGTTGACTAGTGGGGAGATGGGGGGTAAAGCTGTCATTTCAGTGGATAATGTTATTTTGGTTGTGCTTTTTAAAAAATAAGACAGAGTCATTAAAAATCCATATATTTGCAGATCTGCCAGTAGCTTTTGAGGTTTCTGATCAGGCAGTGAACACTGCACTGGCACATGAGGGGTTTAGTTTGAAAAACATATTTTTTTCCTTCTACCAAATAGGAAAAGATATTTTTCCCTTCTGACAGATAAATGGATAATCTACCACAATTATATTTTTTTTCTTGTTCAAAGATAGGGAAAGTATACCATGAGATGCTTGCTTTTTCTTGAAAATGTGTTCTTTTATAAAATTTATCATTCAGTTATTTTTGGACATAAATATCTGTTGAATTGTGATAGCTACGCATTTTGAAAGCAACTGAAAGTTACAGGCTTTAAAACAAGATATTTGCCCATTTTAAACTAAGTAAGTGACCAGTGAGATAATTGTTAAGATTTCTTTTTTAGCCGTATTTTACCATCTGTCTCTTATTAAGTATCCATGATACTATGAGGTCTCCTTNATAGCTACGCATTTTGAAAGCAACTGAAAGTTACAGGCTTTAAAACAAGATATTTGCCCATTTTAAACTAAGTAAGTGACCAGTGAGATAATTGTTAAGATTTCTTTTTTAGCCGTATTTTACCATCTGCCTCTTAAGTATCCATGATACTATGAGGTCTCCTTATCTACATAGTTTTTGGGGGCGTTCCCTCACATCTTTTTGGCCACCTTAATCTTGATTGTTGAAGTACTTTGTGAAAGGATTCCATTCTCATAAATCTCTCTTCTTTCCAAAGCCCTTAATTATGAGAGTTTGAATAAAGGAAATGGCTCTTTTTGAGAAAAAAAGTATTAAAAATATTTTAAAATGAAAATTCAACTCTCTGGTATATAATCAGATTCATATTGTTAAAAAATGTTGTGTGTTAAGAAAAAAAATCAGCATAACCTTTTTCTTTCTAAATGGTAGGTTAAAATACTCCATTGTTGATAGCTGCCAACCAAACTCTGATTTATTGCCACCACAAACCCTAAATAGCATTCATTTACTAGTAATGTCTAATGGCATACATGATGGGTTGCCAGATTTGTGGCCTTTGTGAGGCTTATAAGCAGGACTGACTTGGGAAGATCATAAAACTTAATGAACTTCTCTACTGCAGGAGGTGTCCGCAGGGGAAGAGAAAGGCCTGCTTGCCTGGTTGGGCTGGTTGAAGTATTTTTTATGTTTAAAGAGAAGAAAACTATTAAAAATGCTTTGCTTTTAAAGGAACCCTCCCTAGAAAGAGTCGTAAGGATTAAGAAGGTAGCTTGTGAGTTTTTATTTGCGTTTAGAATATGATATATATGATTAAACCTTTTATCTTTACTGCTGTGAGTGGAACTAGCTTTCAGAGAGATAAGGCAGTACTCTCAGTCAGCACCTCTCTTTCTGACCCTAAGGGTTTAGAGACTCATGACATCTTTTTCTGGCCTGTTTTCTCTCTTTTTTTAATGCTTCAATATAAAAATGTGTTCATTTTTCTTTTTACATTGCTAGGTAATTCTTTAATTCCTAGTGTATAAAATCCAAATATTCCACCAAGTGAAATTTTAACAAGAAAGGTGAAAATTGTTGTAAGTGAGTCTAAATGTTACATATAATATATATTGTGTATTCTTTTAAGTTGCTCTTGCAGTACTTCGAATATAGTTATCATTGTTTGTTCCAGAGTTTTAAAAACAAATGCTCTGTTTGATACATGATTCATTTCTGTGTTTTTGTGAACTATTTTCTAGTTTTAAAAAACTTTTTATTATGGAGAACTTCAATTGTAAAAATATAGATAAAGAGAAACTTGAATCCCCATGAACTCATTGCCTACCTTCAGCAGTTAGCAACACTTGGCCAATCTTGTATTCTCTGTAATTCCAACCCTTTCACAATTATTTTGAAGCAAATTTTAAAGGACTTTTAATGTTGTAAATTTTTTATCAGTTTTATTCAGTGATTAAATAGAGAAAATTACAAAGTCAGTGTATCCTGGAAATGTCATAAATTTTGTTGGTTTATTGCAAATTTTTTCTTGTGTAATTTAAGAATATTTTTTACTTTATAGATTTGCTTAGCTTACTGGAGCTTTTTAAGGAAGTTTTGAGGAAGGATGTAAAAGAGTGATGTTTTTCTAACTTTCTTTACTCTTCTCTCATCCTTAGAAGATAATACATGTAATACATTCATAGAAAACGTAGAAAAAAAAAATCTTCTCTACTGGTTTGGAACTTCATGATCTAAAGTATCAAGCAGGTATTATTTTAAAAGTATGGACCTGTGTTCCATGCCTTTTTTTCTTATTCCCAATAAAAGAATATTGAACCCTCTTGTCAATACTAACTTGATCTGTGCAAGTAATTCTTTCATGCCTCAGTTTTAGTGGACTTCATTTTATTATAGATCTATGTAGTTTTGGTTTTTATTTGGGACTTTACTATGTTATTATGCTAATTTACATACTTTTAATCCAAGTCAGAAGTATGTTAATACAGTGGCAAAGGAAGCCTTGCCTTGCCTCAAAGAGCACATTGGTTCTTTGACTTTCATAAAAATTTTCTGGGTATATCTTTCATGTTAGGATCCTTTTCCTTTTAACTAATTTTGCTTGTACTTTTAGATTTCTGTTTACAACTTTTGTAAATGGCTACTTCCAAGACCTTTAGCGTCTTATTTGGATTATGTGTGTTTTGATAGTTTATGGTGGCATTGTATAGGATGAAGTTATATGAAGTATGGCTATGAAGAATAAAAACCGAAATTCATGAACCACACCCCAAATCATTCGTTTTATTTTGTACTCATAACATTAAGATATTTCAGAATACCTAACAGATCCGTACCGAACACATCATGCTAAGTAAGGATTTTTATACTATTTTCCCTCTATTTATGTACATATGAACAACTTTAGGCATTTATTCTTTCAGTATTGACATGAGAATTATGTTTTATTAGTTTTCTCAGCAGCCTTGTGTTTTAGCCATTTATCAGTGGGATCAGCATGATTTAGGTAGTAACAGACTAACAATGCTTGTCCACTCCCTCCCATGTTGACCTTTTCAAACATTTGCTCTACTTCAGTAGGCCATTTGAGTCTTTACATATGAAGAGAGTAAATAATTTATATCACTATGTAGTGTGCATTGGTCAAAGTTTTTTTAGATATATCTAGCTAAAAAGATTTTTTACAAAGTTGTAGAAGTTAATCAAACACACACATTGCTATCAGAGCTCTGTGTTAGTGTTACATTTAGCAAATAAATTAGTAGGAAATGCTTGAATGAGCCACTGAAAAAAATAAACCATCTTTTTATGCCTTTAGACACAGAACATATTTGAAAATAAATTTCATTAATCTTCAACTCTTGATTCTAATTACCCCCTTTGTAGGCAGAATAGTAACCAGAATCTCTTCTTCTTTATTGTTATTTTGAAAATAGAGGTATTCCATAAACATATGCACATACAATAAATATAAGCTGTTTGTAGTTTTTGATGGTTAATGGTAGTTTGCTTTGGTACTAAATTTGATTGTATGTCTAGTAAAAATATTGGTGTGATAGAATGTGTTAACTTGAATTGGTGTGGCATTTTTTTTTTACTTTTGACTAACATGATAGTAACTCATTAGGACTGAGAACAGTTAAAAGTAATTATGGATAAAAATAATTGTTAAAAGTTTCCTACTTGTTTTCTTCAAGTTAAGTGCTTTACAAATGTTAAGCTGTTTTGAACAATAACCCTTTTTGTGTGATCATATTAATGAGAACNAAGAATACTGGAGTGGGTAGCCATTTTCTCCTCCAGGGGATCTTCCCAACCCAGGAATGGACCCTTGTTTTCTTCAAGTTAAGTGCTTTACAAATGTTAAGCTGTTTTGAACAATAACCCTTTTTGTGTGATCATATTAATGAGAACTTGGTATACAATGTAATCCTTTTAATGTTGATGATTCCTCACAATGTTTAAACCATTAGTTGGGAGACTCAACATATGTTATGGCAAAATGATTTTTTTGTTTATTTTGTTTTATGTGATACATAAGTTTTCAAAGCATATTTCTTAGGCATCAGAGTCCAGCAGGTGGCTTTTTACATTAAAAAATTCATAAATTTTAAAATCCTATAAAATTTTATTTCAAATTCAAATTAACTAATTGAGAATGTCAACATTTCCACTGTCTCTATATTAACATTTATAATAGAACAAATGGTTGCATATAGAAATTATCTGCAACGTAATCTAAATTAAGATTCTAAACAGGCATTACAGATGCTGGTAACTTTGGCAATTATCATTTTGTTTGGTGAACAGTAGTAAAACAGTGTGCGGTAAAAGTGTTTAGAGAGAGAGGATAAATAAATTGAACAGTTTTGCAATGCAAAGTGGTTTGTGGTGTTTTTGAGGATTTCTTGGCTCTCTCTTAACTGCTATTGTGAGCCTGGAGCAGATTTCCCCATTGCTAATGCCCTAGAAGTATTAATTCACTTTGATATGCTAATTAGAGGGCATTATGCAAGAAATGAGATTAAGTGGCAGCATGAAGCCATTTGCCTGTCAGTAAATTGAGAGCTTTAGCATCAGGAGGAGCTTTGTTTTTTTTTTTTAAGTTTCTCTTGGTTTTGCATATAAATAAAATTGATTGAAGGGTCTAGAGAAGCTTCTAGAACATTGGTAGAGTCTTCCCCCATGGTTATTTAAATGTAATGTTACATAACTTTTCTGAATATTAATTGATCTAATTGGAGATAAATATGAAGTTTTCATCATGTTCTTTATACATGGAAGGATACTAAGAATTTTGCATCATCTAGTCTTTTTCCCTAGAACCCAGTTTCAGAATATGGCTAGTGAATTCTTTTCAGAAGTGTAAACTTGTGTGTCTTCACCAGTGTCTTCACTAAACTGAACTTCACAAGAGTATTTTCTTCATAGGAAAAAATGAAGAAGTTGTTGGATTGGGCTTCAGGAGACTATATTAAATGAGCATTAAGACTCTCACTTAAATACCTAATTCCAGTTGCTGGGAGGCATTAGAATTAGTGGTTAAATTATACCCTTTACACAACCTGTGGAATTTACATTTCAGCACGTATCTGTTGTTTTAAGGTTACCATATTATTTGATTTTCATGTTGAAGATGGTGTTTCATACTTGATTCTGCTTTTGCTTTTGCGATTTAAGCCAGGCCTTTGATTTTCTCTCTATAAAACTATTATGTGATTTCCTACATTTTGTAAGGAAATGGATGAGTGAATGCAGGAAAAGGAATGATGAATTGGGAGGAGGACAGAACTTTGAGCCTGTGAAAAAATTAAAGTTTCCTCAAACATGGAACTTCTACCTGTATAAACCATGCTGAGGACAGAATTTCCAAACCCAGGCTTAACTGCAGTCTGAGGTGTGGTTGGACAGGATGGGGTTTGGATCAAGCATTCAGACTGAGGTTTGCTTGAGTGTCTGAATTCCACCACTGTAGCTGTGACTCTAGACCCAACAAAGCAGAACTTCTCTTCAGAGCCATATGGATTATTTAGTCACCACAGCTGCCATGCATACATGCTACTAAGGCTGGCTTCTTTTCATGTGCATGTGTGGTGCTTGTTAATGTTAATGGGAGTCAGGAATGTGCACACAGACAGAGGGATGAGAGTCTCTCCTGAGACAAGAGTCCTGATTGCGTTTCTCAGTGAAGAGGACATAGTGTACCTGCACATTAACTGCTCTTCTAAATGAAAAACTTGGTGACTTTAAATTCTCATTCCCTTCTCAGACTCCCTGAACTAGTTAAACCAATGAATCCTCATTAGTCTCTGATTACTTGCAGAATTTCATTTAAAACATATGAAGTTAGTTTTGATTGAAATGGGAACAAAAAGCTTTTGAAATTGCATATTATTGTTTTTTGAACAAAAGGTTTCTACTGGCTTTCAGATGTACTAAGCCTTTGTAAATAGGAATTTATAGTGAAATGGGAGGAGTTTTTGACATTCCACTTGAGTGGCATTGATAGGGGAAAAAAATCACAGCGTTAAAAAAATACACATGTGTGAAATGGCAAGTTCATATGTGTGTATTACATAGAAACCTTTACTATCCAAGTGCCCTCAAATGAGGAAGAATTGATTTAGATGGTCTCATAAGTTTCTTTCTTTCTCCTCTTTTCTTTAAAAAAACAACAACAAAAAAACAAACCTAAGGATGAAGGTAGTTGGAATTCATAGTCAGATATATCATTTTCAACTTGGAATAGGGACTAGAACAGGAAATTGATTTTATATTTATTATGAAAGCAAGAATTCTGCCACCGACTGACAGCCATCCATGTTTTAGTTTTGTGATAATTGTTCACAGACATTACTCTGCAGTTGGCCCACATTATTTATAATGTTGATTGGGAGTGTTTGTCCATTAAAAGGTGTGTGTATAATGAATATCTTTAATTAAACCCAGTAATACTGGAATATTCTACATTGGATTTTGGGTCGAGGATTAACTGTCAGTACTGGTAAGAACAAGTTACAATAGATTGTGCAATGATTCCTTTGGCTTCATGGATGTATTTATTACCATTTTTGAACAAATTATACTAACATGAAAAGTTGTGTTTGAAATGATTGTGTGCTAGATAAGGCGATACATTACAGGAATGGTTGGGTTTATGAAGCTTTATGTAGAGGTTTTCTCAGAAATTATAGCACAGGGCTGTCACTATAAAACCCAGTGATACAGTTGGTAATAACATACAGTGAAGATATTTTTAGATTTTCACTTGTTATTCAAATAAGTGAGAACCCTCCAGTTTTTCTCATCATATTTCTTCGTTGGAATCAGTAGAGGAAAAAAATGAAGGAAATTCTTTTAACTGTGTACTGGGTGTGGGTGTTTTACTTGTCTGAGTTTCCTCCTGCTTGCATGGCAACCCACTGCAATACTCTTGCCTGGAAAATCCCATGGATGGAGAAGCCTGGTAGGCTGCAGTCCATGGGGTCGCTAAGAGTTGGGCACGACTGAGCAACTTCACTTTCACTTTCACTGCCACTTGTTAGAGCAGTGATGTGACAGTGAGGATATCCTTGGGAACTTACTGACGTCTTGGTT
>SJYV01016874.1:0-17500 GCA_006410875.1 Neotragus pygmaeus | reverse complement strand
ATTAACCCAGTCTGAGAAAAGCAGCAGCTTCCACAATCTAATTATTGTTTGAAATGCCTTAAAATTTTTTTTTGTCACAGGGTTAAAGGGAATATATGATTTTATTTCCTAACCTGAATGTAATGATTTTATAGATAATAACGTTCATTTTTCTAGTTTACCACCTGGATTATCCAAGTCTTTTGTGTCAGGTTATATTGGGTTCTGAGTTTGAACCTGAAGAAATGAACAAAAAGATATTGTTACCGATTACATGTAAACAGCCTGCACCATTCAAAAGGGTGTGGAGAAGAGTATTTCTGTAGTGTGAAGCCAGAGAAAATGGCAACCTGCCAAAGCTAGGTGCAAGCTCTTGTTACATGGAAGGGTTGGGCCTGTTCTCATTTCTTCTTGAAATGGCTTAATTGGTGTCAGCACCCCAGGGATAAAGGCCTCTAACACTGAAATCCACACGATTCACCCTGTCTCTGCTCAGTGTAGGGAAACTGGTAACAACTGGTGGTGAATGAGGAGTGAACGGTGCTGTAACAATACTCGATGATGTTTGGGATGACAGAAATTAATACGCACTTGCTTGAAGAAAGCAATGATTAATGGCAGTGAGCACGGGAATGCTGTCCCTCCTTTTACTCCACTTTGATGGGGATTGAAAAGCAAAAGGCTGTTTTCATTCTCTGTAGAAAGCAGAGGTCACACAGAGTACATTATAGCAATTTTTCCTCTCTGGTTTTTTTATTTCATAAATATTATGATAAGCATAGATTAGATTTTTTTATGAAAACTTAAAAGGATATTTTATGTCACTTAAACATTGTTGTTTATGCATAAAGAAATCACACATTCTTCTCTTCACTTGTTAGATCATTTCCCTTCATGTCAGAATAATTAGTGTAATTAGGAATTAAAAAAGCCCACAAACATGCAGTTGTATTAATGCAGCTTCTTACCATTTTGTAACTGGAATCAAAGGGCTTAATTTTCTAAAGACTGCTAGGACAGGATGGGGCAGGAATGTTGTTGGGGCTTTCACCTTTTTTCTGCCCCTCCTCCAGTTTTTCTCAGTGAATGTTTGACGTAAATATATTTTGCAAGGTACTTGCACTTGTCAGCAGCTTTCTTAGCCATTTGATAAAGATTCTTTATTCTACAAGAAAGCCTGAAATAACAGAACTGTACTTTGGATAATGAATTCTTCATCTGTGGAGAACTTTAAAACAAAGTACAGTGTTGGCATTTTTTTCTTTTGAGTGAGAAGGCTGATATATCTTTTGGATCCGACAGGAAGACATAAATTAATAGAGTTCTGGAGTTCAGTTTCTCATTAATAATCCATTTTGTCATGGTTCTTGGCATTGTCAGCCTAGTAGCTGGTTCATATTTTGCTAAAGGATAAAAGCAGATTATGTCTTAAGGCACAAAGCAAGAATAAAGAGTTTATCGCCTTCTGGGGGAAACTACATGCTATAAGAAAAATATTGTTTTGCAAAAAGTTTCGGTTTTTAGTTAGAAATACAGTGTACATTTTTCAGAGGTAAAGCTTTTATTTTAAGATCTGAAATGATTCTTGGAACCGTAGAATATTAGAGTTTTAGATCATTGCTTTGAGCTGCCTTTGCCGATTATTTGCAAAGGTTTGCTTTTCAGGGACAGTTGCAGTAGGCTTAGACCTGTTTTTATATTTTGTTTTTAGAACTCTATACATTATAATATAATTATAGTTTAAAAAGAAATTTGGAAAAGTCACTATTTCTCTCTTTGCACTGGTAGTTCTAGATATTAACCCACTCCAGCGTTCTTGCCTGGAGAATCCCAGGGATGGGGGAGCCTGGTAGGCTGCCGTCTATGGGGTCGCACACAGTTGTTCACAACTGACTTAGCAGCAGCAGCAGTTTCCTACATGTAGGATCCTTGACAGCTACTGTGAAGGCCACAGAGTTTTTAACTATCTAAAAACCCAATCAATGAAGTAAAATAAAACAACCTTATTTCTATATTGATAATCCTATAATTACCTTTTTTATGGAGACTCCAGAAACATTATAGACATTGAACCAATGACCGGTCCTTATAAATGGCATCATTTAAAGTTGTTTGTATTTTAAAGACATTAGTTCTTATAAAAAATTAAAATACCACACCCTCTCTGTGATATTTGATAGTATAGTATGGTCACCAAAGAACTGAGATCACACATTATTTAAGGGCAGGAAACAAATTGAAGGGATATAGGTACAAATAATACCAGTTTTCTTTTTTTTTGCATTCAAGAATTTTTATTGTTAGTGTGTTATACATCTCTTACAGTTACATTCTTAGAAACAGACAAGTGAAAAATATGTTTAGTGTTTAAAATTTGGGACTAGTGCTGCCATTCCTAATTATCCCTGCCTTTTTTGTTGTTTGTTTATTTACTTTTAAACTTCCAAGTAATACATGTAGGTTGTGCAAAGTCATAAATCTAGAGATAATTATTGAGATAACAAGCCATGAGAAAAAGAGAATGAGCTATCTGGGTTGTAAGATGTAGGAAGGAGTATTAAATTATGACCTAATATGATTTTACTTAATCTCTACTGAGAAGGACTAACTCTTATTATAATTTGAAANATGGACTGCAGCCTACCAGGCTCCTCTGTCCACGGGATTCTCCAGGCAAGAGTACTGGAGTGGGGGTTGTAAGATGTAGGAAGGAGTATTAAATTATGACCTAATATGATTTTACTTAATCTCTACTGAGAAGGACTAACTCTTATTATAATTTGAAAATTTTAATGTTTTCTGGGTCTTTAAAGTTTATCTTTGGATAGAATTGGGCTCAGTTATTACTGATAGTGGTATGCTACAAAAATTAATTTAGGAATGGAAGGACTGTATTTTTCTTTTAGTTTCCATTCTCTAGGAGACAAGAAGTTCCTAGAGGGCAGGGCTTCTCTGTCGGTTTTTATTTTTTCCCTCTTTTCACACAGAACGTGCTCAATACCTTACTTTTAATTAAATAAGTGTATGTCTTCTCCACATATTATCTGATGTTTATCTGCTGAATATATTAAATATGATATTGTGTTCTCCCACTCCTCTATATAGAAATTTGTCTTAACTAGAACAGCTTTATACAATATAATAAAACTGTCAAAGCTGCTTACCTGGATTTTAAGTAATTTATATGCAAATTATATGTAAAATAATTTATTGTTTTACTCTGTTACTATCATTAATGATAATGTTTATGCTAAAAAGAAAAATATGTGGTGAAATTCTTGTTAGCATGCTTGAAATTGAATATTCACCTTTGAAGTTTTTACTTTAAAACTAGTTATGATAATCTTTTCATGGCTGGGATATGTTTGTGTGTTTCCAAATAGTAATTTTGAATTACTCTTCTATAGACTTGGAAAGGACATTTGTTTTACTACATTGTAGTGAAATCTTAGTAGATTTTGACAAGGGACGTTTTGCTGACACAGAATATTTTGTTCATTTTGATTCTCAAGTTCTTCTGTTATAATGATTGATTTATATTCATTTTAGACTGTACAGTTTTAAAACTGAATTTTGTATCTATAAGGTACAAAAATCCCATTTAAGTTAATAATAAATAATTATCTTCAAAGGTGACAGATCAGTCATATGTATTTGACTGTGTGTGTGCTCAGTCGTGTCCAACTTTTTGTGACTCTGTGGGCTGTGGCCCACCAGGCTCCTCTGTCAGATTTCCCAGGCAAGAATACTGGAATGGGTTGCCATTTACTTCTCCAGGGGATCTTCCTGACCCAGGGATTGAACCTGCCAATCTGCATTGGTGGCGGATTCTTTACCCCTGTGCCACCTTGGAACCTGTGTATCTGCTGCTGCTGCTAAGTTGTTTCAGTTGTGTCCGACTCTGTGTGACCCCAGAGACGGCAGCCAACCAGGCTCCCCCGTTCCTGGGATTCTCCAGGCAAGAACACTGGAGTGGGTTGCCATTTCCTTCTCCAGTGCATGAAAGTGAAAAGTGAAAGAGAAGTAGCTCAGTCGTGTTCGACTCCTAGCGACCCCATGGACTGCAGCCTACCAGGCTCCTCTGTCCATGGGTTTTCCAGGCAAGAGTACTGGAGTGGGTTGCCATTGCCTTCTCCAGCTCTGTATTTGACTAGTACAGCAATTAACTTAAGATTAGTTAAATTTAAAAAGTACCATGAATATGAATTTTTGAAATTGAGTACTAGTTTTTAATTTAGCATGATGGGTGAACACTGAATACAGTAAGGTGTCATTGACTTAATTGTGATAGTTTTTTGTCCTTTTGGACCTAGTTTTAATTCTATAACTTATATGCACTACTCAGTTTTGAGCTATTTACTTCCTGTTTTAAATCAGTTACTGATCTGTTGCTGCTCATCAGGTGGAAAAATCTGAGAAATCATTTTTGGTATTCGTGTGCTTTGTTCACTGTAACCTTCAGAACAGTTGGAAACAGTTAAAAAATAAAACCCTAGATATTTGTAGTGAAAGGCTATTGGAAGTAATTTTGTCATGGGTTTTCTCCTTTTTACCAAAAGACTATTTCAGGTGACTAGTGAATTTGGTGAAATAAGTGGTGAGTTAGATAGTAGCTGAGGTGTATGTAGCTGAGGCTCTGTAGCTGAGGTGTATACCTAAATCTCATTTGTAAAAAACTAACTGCCAAATATTTTGTTTCATAAAATCATTAAGACATGGAAAACTTAAAACAATTTGATGAAAATGTTATTCCTATTTTGTTCTTATTCTTAAAAAGTCATATGATTCAAATATCTGTAATTTCCTCCATCAAATAATTAATGTCTGTTCATAACTGCCTTTCACACGTGTCTACACTTGTGGTACTCCAGAAGGCTATAGGGCAGGCAGTGAATATGATGAAAACAATAGATCTACTACCCACTTCCTAGATGTTTGAATACAATTTCATGGAGTTTATAGATACTGTGAAAGTTGGAGACCATGGCTTTAAGTTTAAGAACTGCTTTTGTAGAGGTAGGTTTTTTTAAAAAACAGTATTTTGTCCTAATTTGTAACTACAGACGGCGAAGAATCCCCCTGCAATGCAGGAGACCTGTGTTCTATCCCTGGGTTGGGAAGATTCCCTAGAGGTGGGCATGGCAACCCACTCCAGTATTCTTGCCTGGAGAATCCCCATGGACAGAGGTGCCTGGTGGGCTACAATCATAGGGTCACAGAGAGTTGCACACTACTGAGCGACTAAGCACAGCACAACCAATTTAATGGATTTACTTTCTTACCTGATAGTTCTACAAACTACTCAGAGTATAATTAGTTTCTGAGTCTAGTGAATGTTTGGCTGTATTCAAGGGAAAGAATTTGGAAAATGGAATTAAGTAACTGCATTAAAGGGAGGAGCTAGCTAGCGATGAGATACAGGCACTGGTAGATCTAGAAAAAAAGGACAGGGAAGAAAAAAGAAAGAAACCTGACATGAGTTGTTGAAGGACTTACTTGGCAATTAGTATATGTTGACTTGCATTGGTTTACAAGAGCACTCTGTAGGGCAGGGAATTTGTCTTTATTGGTAACTCTTTAGCTCCCTGGTGCTTTATAGGCATTCAGATTTTGTCACATGCTGAAATTTCTCTGAAATACATACAGTTCTTAAATAAATTAAGTACATGCTCTTGAGTAGGAAACTCCATTTAATATATTAAACTTTCCTATATGAAGACTTTGAAGAAAATATCTATGTCAGTGATTCTCAAACTTTTTGATCTTCGATCCTTCTTATACTCTTAACAGAAGTTTTGTTTATGTGGTATATCATTGTAGAAATTGAGATAAAATTTAAGATGATTAAATTAATGTACAAAGCATAAACTTGTGTTAACATAAACAGCATTTTAAAAATTTTATTGAAGGATGTTTGATTTACAATGTTATGTTAATTTCTGGTATCAGTTCAGTTCAGGTCAGTCACTCAGTCGTGTCCGACCTTTGCAACCCCATGGACTACAGCACACCAGGCCTCCCTGTCCATCACCAACTCCTGGAGTTTACTCAAATGCATGTCTATTGAGTCGGTGATGTCATCCAACTGACTCATCCTCTGTTGTCCCCTTCTCCCACCTTCAATCTTTCCTAACATCAGGGTCTTTTCAAATGGGTTAGCTCTTAACATCAGGTGGCCAAAGTATTAGAGTTTTTGCTTCAACATCAGTCCTTCCAATGAACACTCAGCACTGATCTCCTTTAGGGTGGGCTGGTTGGATCTCCTTGCAGTCCAAGGGACTCTCAGGAGTCTTCTCCAACACCACAGTTCAAAAGCATCAATTCTTTGACACTCAGCTTTCTTTATACTCCAACTCTCACATCCATACACGACTACTGGAAAAACAAGAGCCTTGACTAGATGCACCTTTGCTGAGAAACTAATGTCTCTGCTTTTTAATATGCTGTCTAGGTTGGTTGTAGCTTTTCTTTAAAGAAGCAAGAGTGTTTTAATTTCATGGCTGCAGTCACCATCTGCAGTGATTTTGGAGCCCCCCAAAGTAAAGTCTGCCACTATCTCCACTGTTTCCCCACCTATTTGCCATGAAGTGATGGGACCGAATGCCATGATCTTAGTTTTCTGAATGTTGAGCTTTAAGCCAANGTTTTTTTTTTTTGGCCATACCTGGCAGCTTGCAGAATCTTAGTTCCCTTCTCAGGCTGCAAGTAGGAAGCAAATGAATCTCAGAAGCTCATCTGGAAGGTGCTTCTAAACTTGTGTCTGTGTATCAACCTGACTGTCTTCTCCACTTTCCAAACCTCCCACGAGCATCATTTTTGGCCAACTCAAACCAGGAACCATATGGGGAAGGGCGTTCTGGGAAATGCAGGTCTCAGCTTCTCCTCTGCAATGCAAGAAACACCTGACAACAGGTGGCCGTGATGCCACATAGACAACTGACAACCAACCCAGTGTAACCTACCCCATAAAGATTCTTAGGGGTTAAATGAAATAATGCAGATAAATTCTTAGTCAATTGTCTGACACATGGTTAATGCAAAATAAGTGGCAGTTAGTACAATTATTTTTTTAATTTTTATCTTGGAATTGACGGCTTCCCACTCAGCCCAGCACACCCATTACCTTTCACGTTACAGAAAGCCCTAGGCATTTGCGTTCCTATCAAAAGATGCATTCCCCATCACCTCACATCATTCAGCAGGTTCTATCATTTCTTTTTCAGATCCGACTATAATGGCAGCATTTGTAAAGTGCTGATCCTTTAATTCTGCATAAGCACACATTCTGGCTGGATGTATTCAAGTCAATTACACTCAGGGACATGAACTAAATTCTCTACTTCTGTGTCTCACAGTTTTGGATTCAGTGGAGATTGTACCGAAAATCACCACCTCAAAAGAGCTTCATACTACAGGTGTGTCTTCTCCATCATCCATCAATCCAGGCACAAGGAAATCCAATAACAACCCCATTTATGAGCAAGCAGTTCTAGCCTATGATTGCTATCACCAAAGTAAATACATTACAGAATAATGAAATGTTTCCAATAAGAATTAATTTTTAAAACCTAAACCACATGCAGACTTACTCTCATGAAACTAAATTCAAGCCATTCTGTGGGTATAACGAAATTATCCTTGGAAAGAGCTCAAATTGATTGGACTTCAAAATTCAAAATTCAATTGTAGAAAATAAAATCGGTGATAAACCGCAAGGGCCTTTGGCAAAACATCCCCTGCTCTGAAGTGTAATCCAAACATCACATGGTCACAGGTCAGCGCTTCCTGCGAAGAAATCCATTTTACAAACAAACCTAGGGTAGTAGCACCCAGATCTATAATTCCTTATCCTGATTAATGATGGGCCCACACACTGTCACATCTGTGATGACCAAGTAAAGCTAACATTCTGAGAAGCAGCATTACCCTTACAATCGCAATAATCTCCAGGGAAAATGACTCGGTTTAAACTTATTCTTTCTTCAGCTTGAATTTGGTTAGCTTTTCTAAACCTGTTCTGTGCTGTTACCCACATCCTGCAAAACAGGCCCCTGGTTATTCTATACAACTCTCCTTTCAGTCAGAAAGGTGAAGTCTTAAGTGATTTTTTTTTTTAGTAGCTGAATTTTTTTTTAATTGAGGTATAATTGCTTTACAATGTTGTGTGTTCAGTGATTTTTAAAAGCAAATTAACGCCCCCTTAAGGATGATGCTTTCAAAGGACAAGTCAGTGCCTCTAACTAATCTCAGGCAGTCAACTTCCAATTGGCTTTTTTTTTTTTAACCTTAATTCCTGTGCCCAAATGTCCTTTCAGTCTGCCAATCTGTGTCTAGATGCTGGCGTGAATGAGTCAGCAAAAGTCCCAGACCTCGGAGAGCTTAAATTCTAATCAGGAGAGACAGATAAATGAGCAAACAAGAGCACTTCAGGCTGTGTAAGGGCTGATCTGAGCCTCCTCCACTGTCCTGTCTGCTCCTAACCAAGGGACACTCAGTCTTGATTGCTAGAGTGTCATAATGAAAACTGATAAAATTAGTGCTCCACCTTATTCTTCTTTGGCAATATTTTTTTGCCTTTTGCCTTTATTCTTCCATAGATACTTTAGAATCACTTTGTCTGGATCCATGGAAAAAGAAACCTACTGAAGTTTGATTGGAATTGCTCTGAATCTAGGTCAATTTCAGAGAAATGATATGTGTGCCTTATTGTCTCCTGATCCATGAACTTAGTATGTTATTATTTAATCATTTTTAAATATCTTTCAATAGTTTTCTAATTTCTTGCATAAAGTTCCTGCATGTATATTTTAGATTTATTCCCAAGGATTTATTCTTTTGGAAGTCTTATAAACGGCATCTATTTTTAAGTGCAGTTTTTACTGCTTATTGTGATATAGAAAATGCAATTAACTTTTTGTACTAACCTTATATACAGCAACCTTGATAAACTCTTTTATTAACTCTATTAATGTGTCTGCTTATTCTTTGGAGATTTCTTCTGTTTATAATCAGATCATCTCAAACTAATAGTTTTATTTTTCTTCCTAATTATTATTTCTTCTTTTAAATCTTTATTTGCCTTATTTCATTGGCTATGGTCTTTGGTATGTTGTCGAAGAGATGTGGAAATGGTAAGCGTGTATACTAAGTCACTTCAGTCATGACCGACTTTTTGCAACTCCAGGGACTGTAACCCCCCAGGCTTGCTGTCCGTGGGATTCTCCAGGCAAGAATACTAGAGTGCATTGCCATTGCCTCCTCCAGGGGATCTTCCCAACCCAGGAAGTGAACCCTCGTCTCCTGAGTTTCCTGTGTCTCCTGCATTGCAGGCAGAGTCTTTACTACTGAGCTGCTATGAAGCGCCACGTGTTTTCTGTGGGTTCCCCTTACCAGGTGAGGCCATGTCATTCTATTTCTGCTTTATAGAGACTTCTTTAAAAATCATAAATGGATATTGAATTTTATTAAGTTGTCACATCTATTAAAATATTACTTTTCTTCTTTATTTTAAGGTAGGAAATCACCTGAATTCTGTATGCTTTAATGTTTACCCAGTCTCACATACCTTGAGTACACTAGGTCACGACATAGCTTAATACATGGCAAAATTCCTTTACCAACACTTGGTTTAGAATTTTGTATCTGTGTTTTTGAGTGACATTGGCTTGTAATTTTCCTTACTGATACTGTCCTTGTCAGAATATAGTATCAAGATTGTGCCAGCTTTATAAAATGGATTAGGGTGTGTTTCCTCTTTTTCTACACTGTGGAATAATTTGTGTAAGATTGGAAATATCTATCCCAATAGAAATCTGATGGCAGAACTCCCAAGTATAATCATTTGGGAGGTTCTGTTGTTTTCTTTAGGGGATATTTTTTAACTAATAACTAAGTGTATTTAATAATTATGATTCAAGTTTTATATTTCTTCTTTCAAATTATTTACTTATTTTGGGTTGTGCTGAGTCTTCACTGCTTTGCCTAGGCTTCCTCTAGTTGCTGTGAGTGGGGTCTATTCTTTCTTCCAGTGCACAGGCTTTTGATTGAGGTGGCATCTTTTGTTGCTGACCACAGGCTCTATGCCTGGCCTGTGACCACTGGCTTAGTAGTTGCAGCACATGAGTTTGGCTGTTCCTCAGCATGTGGAATCTGCCCAGACAACGGATTGAACCTATATGCCCTGCATTGGCAGGCGAATTTTCAACCACTACCCCTCTAAGGAAGTCCTTACAGTCTTTTTGAATCAGTTTTTGTAGTTTATAATTCTTTAGAAATTTTTTCATCTTTTTTCCTAAGTATTAGCATAAAGTTTATTATTATACCTTCTTATCTTTTAAATCTCTGCACCACCCATAAATATGTTCCCTGTTTTTATTCCTTGTGTTATCTGTCTTCTTTCTTTTTTCCTTCATCAATCTCACCAGAGATTTTTCAATTTTACTAGTTCAAAAAAAGAAAAAACACCTTTTGGCTGAGTTGGGCTTTTCTACTGTATGTTTGATTTCCATTTTATAAATGTCTGCTCTTGTTTGGTTTTTGGTTTGTTTGTTTTTTTACTTTATTTTACTTTACAATACTGTATTGGTTTTGCTCTTGTTTTTAATATATCCTACCTTCTACATTTTGGATAATTTGTATATTATTCATTTTAAAATTCTTAAGGCATATATTTAGTCTAAGGTTTCTCAAACAGAGGTGATTTTGCCCCCCAGGGAACATTTCACAATACTTGGAGACAGTATTTGCTGTCACAACTGGGGGGAATGATATTGACATCTACTGGGTAGCTGCTAAACATCCTTCAAAGTACAGAACAGCCCCAACAACAGAGAATTTGCAACCCAAAATGTCAATACTAATGAGGTTGAGAAGCCCTGGTCTAGCTTATTAATCTTCAGCCTTTCATCTTTTCTAATAAGAGCACTTAACACTAAAAATTTCCAGCTGAGTACACTTTAGCTGCATCCCATAGATATCTTTTTCAGTTTAGATGAAGTAAAATTGACCTTCTTTTTGGTGTACAATTCTATGAGTTTTAACACGTGTAAATTTGTGTCCCTACCACCACGGTCAGGATACAAGACAGTTTCATCACCACACAAAATGCTCTCAGGCTGCCTCTTTGCAGCAAAATGCTTCCCTACCATTAGCAACCACTGATTCACTCTCTTTTCAGTTCAGTTCAGTCCCACACTTGTGTCTGACTCTGTGACCACATGGACTGCAGCACACCAGGCTTCCCTGTCCATCATCAACTCCGGGAGCTTGCTCAAACTCATGTCCATCAAGTTGGTGATACCATCCAGCCATCTCATCCTCTGTTGTCCCCTTCTCCTCCTGTCTGCAGTCTTGCCCAGCATCAGGGTCTTTTCCAATGAGTCAGTTCTTCGCATCAGGTGCCCAAAGTATTGGAGCTACAGCTACAACATCAGTCTTTCCAATGAATATTTAGGATTGTTTTCCTTTAGGATTGACCAGTTTGATATCCTTGCACTCCAAGGGACCCTCAGAGTCTTCTCCAATACCACAGTTCAAAAGCATCAATTCTTTGGCACTTTCTTCAGTTTTCTTTAGAGTCCAACTCTCACATCCATACATAACTACTGGAAAAACCATAGCACTGACTGTGTACACCTATGTTGACAAAGTAATGTCTCTGCTTTTTAATATGCTGTCTAGGTTGCCCATAGCTTTTCTTCCAAGGAGCAAGCTTCTTTTAATTTCATGGCTGCAGTCACTATCTGCAGTGATTTTGGAGCCCAAGAAAATTAAATATTCTGCTGTTTCCATTGTTTCCCCATCTATTTGCCATGAAATAATGGGACCAGATGCCATGATCTTCGTTTTTTGAGTGTTGAGTTTTAAGCCAGCTTTTTCACTCTCCTCTTTCACTTTCTTCAAGAGGCTCCTTAANATTAAATATTCTGCTGTTTCCATTGTTTCCCCATCTATTTGCCATGAAATAATGGGACCAGATGCCATGATCTTCGTTTTTTGAGTGTTGAGTTTTAAGCCAGCTTTTTCACTCTCCTCTTTCACTTTCTTCAAGAGGCTCCTTAATTCATCTTCACTTTCTCCCATAAGGGTGGTGTTATCTACATATCTGAGGTTCTTGATATTTCTCCAGGCAAACTTGATTCCAGCCTATGCTTCATCCAATGTGGCATTCTGCATGATGTACTCTGCATATAGAGAAACCTATATGCAGGTAAGGAAGCAACAGTTAGAACTGGACATGGAACAACAGACTGGTTCCAATAGGAAAAGGAGTACGTCAAGGNCTTATCTCTCCTTGCTATTCTTTGGAACTCTGCATTCAGATGCTTATCTCTTTCCTTTTCTCCTTTGCTTCTCACTTCTCTTCTTTTCACAGCTATTAGTAAGACCTCCTCAGACAGCCATTTTGCTTCTTTGCATTCCTTTTTCTTAGAGATGGTCTTCATTCCTGTCTCCTGTACAAAGTCACAAACCTCTGTCCATCATTCATCAGGCACTCTGTTTATCATATCTAGTCCCTTAAATCTATTTCTCACTTCCACTGTATATTCGTGAGGGACTTGATTTAGGTCGTACCTGAATGTCTAGTGGTTTTCCCTACTTTGTTCAATTTAAATCTGAATTTGGCAATAAGGAGTTTATGATCTGAGCTCCTGGTCTTGTGTGATTCAGGTATACATACATAAGTGAGTGAAAGAGAAAGTCACTCAGTTGTGTCCAACTCTTTGTGACCCTGTAGACTATACAGTCCATGGAATTCTCCAGGCCAGAATACTGGAGTGAGTAGTCGTTCCCTTCTCCAGGGTATCTTCCCAACCCAGGTCTCCCACATTGTAGGTGGATTCTTTACCAGCTGAGCCACCACTGAGCCACCAGTGAAGCCCAAGAATACTGGAGTGGGTAGCCTATTCCTTCTCCAGGGAATCTTCCTGACCCAGGGATCAAACCAGTGTCCCCTGCATTGCAGGCAGATTCTTTACCAGCTGAGCTGCCAGGGAAGCCCTTAGCATACATGCATACATATACTTCCCAGGTGGCGATAGTGGTAAAGAATCTGCCTGCCAATTCAGGAGATGCAAGAGATGTAGGTTCAATCCTTGGGTTAGGTAGAACCCCTGGAGTAGGAAGTGGCAACCGTGTCCAGTATTCTTACCTGGAAAATCCCATGGGCAGAGGAGCCTGGTGGGCTACAGTTTATGGGGTACAAAGAATTAAACATGACTGAGCACACACACGTACATATTCTTCTTCATGTTCTTTTTTGTTGTGGTTTATTATAGGATATTGAATATAGTTAGTTACCTGTGTTGTAAGTAGGACCTTATTTGTCGATTTTATACAGAGTAGTTTGCTAAGCTCAAACTCCTATTTTATCCTTCTTCCACCCCCTTTCTCTTTGGTAATCAAAAGTTTGTTTTCTATGTCTGTTCAGTACGTTTCTGCTTTGTAAATAAGTTCATTTTTGTCGATTCCACACATATAGTGATATCATATGGTTGAATAGCATTTTTATAATTATCAACGCTTCCCATGTTATCCTGAAGAGCATTTTCCGAAACAAAAGAAAATGGTGAGAAAGATGGTTTTATTTCATATTTTTGTAAATCTCTTCAATGTCAGGATTAATAGAAGATAACTTGATTCCCGTATCTGCTTCTGATCTAGTCTTTTGTCACTTGGTTGATATATATGAAGAAGTATCTGACCTCATGCAGATAATTGGAAAGGGAAGAGTATTTTAATAGCCTGGTCAGATCATTATGGGTGTTCTTTTTGATACTACCACCAAAACTTGACAAGTGGTAGTTTATTTTTTTTTCTTAGTACACTATTGATATGCTTAATACACATTCAGTAAATGGTAGTCATGGGCTTCCCCAGTGGCTCAACAGTAAAGAATATGCCTGTAATGCGGGAGATGCAGGAGACCTGATTTGATCCCTGGGTGGGGATGATCCCCTGAAGGAGAGTATGGCAATCCACTCCAGTATTCTTGCCTGGAGAACCCTATGGACAGAGGAGCCTGGCAGGCTACAGTCCATAGGATTGCAAAGAGTTGGATGCAACTGAAGCATACATACACACACACACACACNTGTGATTCATGGGGTCGCAAAGAGTCAGACATGACTGAGTGACTGAACTGAACTGAACTGAACTGAACTTTGCATATAAGTTAAATAAGCAGGGTGACTTGATGTACTCCTTTCCCAATCTGGAACCAGTTCGTTGTCCAGTTCTGTTGGTTTTTGACTTGCATACAGACTTTTCAGGAGGCAGATAAGATAGTCTCCCATCTTTTTAAGAATTCTCCACTGTTTGTTGTGATCCACACAGTCAAAGGCTTCAGCATACTCAATGAAGCAGAAGTATACAGTTTTCTATAATTCTCTTGTTTTTATATGATCCAACAGATGTTGGCAATTTGATCTCTGGTTCCTCTGCCTTTTCTGAATCCATCATGAACATCTGGAAATTTTCAATTCACATACTGTTGAAGCCTGGATTGGAGAATTTTGAGCATTATTTTGCTAGCTNGTTTTTATATGATCCAACAGATGTTGGCAATTTGATCTCTGGTTCCTCTGCCTTTTCTGAATCCATCATGAACATCTGGAAATTTTCAATTCACATACTGTTGAAGCCTGGATTGGAGAATTTTGAGCATTATTTTGCTAGCTTGAGATGAGTGCAATTGTGTGGTAGTTTTAACATTCTTTGGCATTGCCTTTCTTTGGGATTGGAATGAAAACTGACCTTTTCCAGTCCCATGGGCCCTGCTGAGTTTTCCAAATTTGCTGACATATTGAATGCAGCACTTTAATAGCATCATCTTTTAGGATTTGAAATAGCTCAGCTGGAATTCCATCACCTCCACTAGCATCACTAGTTCATAGTGATGCTTTCTAAGGCCCACGTGACTTTGCTTTCCAGGATGTCTGGCTCTAGGTAAGTGATCACACCATCGTGGTTATCTGGGTCATTAAGATGTTTTTTGTACAGTTCTTCTGTGTATTCTTCCCACCTCTTCTTAATATCTCTGCTTCTGTTAGGTCTATACCATTTCTGTCCTTTACTGAGACCATCTTTGCATGAAATGTTGGTATCTCTAATTTTCTTGAAGAGATCTCTAGTCTTTCCCATTCTTTTGTTTTCCTCTATTTCTTTGCATTGATCACTGAGGAAGGCTTTCTTATCTCTCTTTGTTATTCTCTGGAACTCTGCATTCAGATGGATATATCTTTCCTTTTCCCCTTTGCCTTGCAATTCTCTTCTTTTCTCAGCTATTTGTAAGTCCTCCTCAAATAACCATTTTATCTTTTTGCATTTCTTTTTCTTAGGGATGGTTTTGATCACTGCCTCCTGTACAGTGTCACAAAACTCTGTCCATAGTTCTTCAGGTACTCTATCAGATCTAATCCTTTGAATCTATTTGTCACTTCTACTGTATAATCATTAAGGGATTTGATTTAGGTCATACCTGAATGGTCTAGTGGTTTTCCCTACTTTCTTCAATTTAAGTCTGAATTTGGCAATAAGGAGTTCATGATCTGAGCCACAGTCCACTCCTGGTCTGGTTTTTGCTGACTGTATAGAGCTTCTCCATCTTAGGCTGCAAGGAATATAATCAATCTGAATTTGGTATTGACCATCTGTTGATGTCCATTGTCTCTTGTGTTTTTGGAAGAGGGTGTTTGCTATGACAGTGTGTTCTCTTGGCAAAACTCTGTTAGCCTATTTTTTTCCAGGATGTCACATAAATAGAATCTATTTGAAAATAGTTTCTTTGACTCAGCACAATGGCTTTGAGATTCCTTCATACTATTGTATGAATCGATAGTTCATTCATTCTTGTTGCTGAGTAGTATTCTCTTGTATGAATGTAATACAGTTTTTTTATTCATTCATACATTAACGGACTTCTGGGTTGTTTCCATTATTTTGATGATTATGAATAGAGCTGTCATTTGTGTACAAATTTGGGAGTGAACATAAGTATTTATTTCCCTAAATACCCAGCTGGGTCACATGGTAAGTATATGATTAATTTTATAATAAACTGAAAAGTGATTTCCAGGGTTGGTTCTACTATTTGGACTCCTACTAACAATGGATGAGAGCTACAGCTACTTCACATACTCACCAGCATTTGGCATCAGGTGTGGTGCTTTGTTTTATTTTTGTTTTTGTTTTAGCCATTCTAATAGGTATGTAATCATTTTGGTTTTAATCTGCATTTCTATAGTAGCTGATCAATTTAAGCATCTTTTTTGTGTGTTTATGTGTCATTCATACAGCTTCTACAGTGAGATAGCTGTTCAAATCTTTGCCTATTTTTTTAATACATTATTTGTTTTCTTGCTGTTGATTTTTAGCAATTTTGTTGAGGTCTAAGTGACATACAATAAACTGAAGATATTTAAAATGTTCATTTTGAAAGGTTTTGACCTCATATATATGAATGTATATACAGGTTGATGCTTTTGAACTGTCATATTGGAGAAGACTCTTGAGAGTCCCTTGGACTGCAAGGAGATCAAACTGGTCAATCTTAAAGGAAGTCAGTCCTGAATATTCATTAGAAGCACTGATGCTGAAGCTGAAGCTCCAATACTTTGGCCACCTGATGCAAAGAACTGACTCATTGGAAAAGACCCTGATGCTGGGCAAGATTGAAGGCAGAAGGATAAGGAGGTGACAGAGGATGAGATGGTTGGATGGCATCACCAACNTTGAACTGCAAGGAGATCCAACCAGTCCATCCTAAAGGAGATCAGTCCTGAGTGTTCATTGGAAAGACTGGTGTTGAAGCCAAAATCCAATACTTTGGCCACCTCATGTGAAGAGCTGACTCATTTGAAAAGACCCTGATGCTGGGAAAGAATGAGAGCAGGAGGATAAGGGGACGACCGAGGATGAGACTCTTGGATGGCATCACCGACTCGATGGACATGGGTTTCGGTGAACTCCGGGAGTTGCTGATGGACAGGGAGGCGTGGCCTGCTGTGGTTCATGGGGTCGCAAAGAGTCCGACACGACTGAGCGACTGAACTGAACTGAAGACAAACAACTGGATCTAGTTGAGCCCAAGGGAGGCATTTTTTTCTGAGAACAGAGAATTCTGAATTGCCTTTAGAAGGACTGGTGGGCATAGGCAACCCTGTGCCACCTCTCCGGCTTCTTCCTCTCTCTGCCCATCCTCACCTCTTTCCCTTCTTTACACACCAACTTCCTCTGTGTCCAGGTCTCAAGGTCAGAGAGATCAGAAACTCTTTCTCTCTTGCTGACATCAATCCCTATATGGAAATGCATCTACTTATCTCAGATGCCCACCTTTCATCCAGTCAACTCACTCTGGAACAGCATAGCCCAACATGGCCATGGGATGCACGGGAGGTCATTCTGGTCTGGGAAGGTGCTCTGTGGATGATCACTACTCCTCCCAATATGTAGTTCAGTTCAGTCGCTCAGTCGTGTCCGACTCTCTGTGACCCCATGAATCACAGCATGCCAGGCCTCCCTG
>SJYV01016871.1:21360-61984 GCA_006410875.1 Neotragus pygmaeus | reverse complement strand
CAACCCAGGAATTGAACTGGAGTCTCCTGCATTGCAGGTGGATTCTTTACCAACTGAACTATCAGGGAAGCAATTTTTTTCTATGACTGTGTAAAAATCACTCCACATTGCTAGTTTTCAGTTGTATTCACTTTAATAACAGCTAGTTTTTAGGTTCTTCTATCTCCATGATAATTTAATTTAATATATAAATCTATGGTTGTAGACATTTTAATAAGCATTACATATGGGGGGTGTTCCGATTATAGCAAACACCACACACAGGATAAATTTTATGAAAATCTTTAAAAGTATTTAATGTTTGATACTTTCCTAAAAATGTAATTTATTGAATAATCTACCATTAGTAACCTAAACTGTCAAAAAACAAAGCAGAAGTTGACCTTCTGTTTACATATAAGTACATGTAATTTTTCATGCAGGANAAATTTTATGAAAATCTTTAAAAGTATTTAATGTTTGATACTTTCCTAAAAATGTAATTTATTGAATAATCTACCATTAGTAACCTAAACTGTCAAAAAACAAAGCAGAAGTTGACCTTCTGTTTACATATAAGTACATGTAATTTTTCATGCAGGAATGGTCATAAACACAAGATTTGACCAGATACAGATTTAATAAAAATGTAGGTTCAAGAAATAAAAGAAACTGTGCAGGACTTAAGTAAATTACAATAGTAACAATCAAGCAGACAAGCAAAATCTTCTTAATTTTTAAGCTATTAAGATTAATATCTTGGCAGACAAAGATGGAGAAGCCCTATACAGACAGCAAAAACGAGACTGGGAGCTGACTGTGGCTCAGATCATGAATACCTTATTGCCAAATTCAGACTTAAATTGAAGAAAGTAGGGAAGACCACTGACCATTCAGGTACAACCTAAATCAAATCCCTTACAATTATACAGTGGAGTGAGAAATAGATTCAAGGGATTAGATCTGATAGACAGGGTGCTTGAAGACCTTTGGATAGAGGTTTGTGATATTGTACAGTAGGTGGGGCTCAAGGCCATGCCCAAGAAAAAGAAGTTCAAAAAAGCAAAATGGTTGTCGGAGGAGGCCTTACATATAGGTGTGAAAAGAAGAGAGGCAGAAGGCAAAGGAGAAAAGGAAAGATATGCCCATTTGAATGCAGAGTTCCAAAGAATACCAAGGGGAGATAAGAAAGACTTCCTCAGTGATCAGTGCAAAGAAATAGAGGGGAAAAATAGAATGGGAATGACTAGAGATTGCTTCAAAAAAATTCAAGATACCAACGGAACATTTCATACAAAGATGGACACAATAAAGGACAGAAATGGTATGGACCGAACAGAAACAGAAGATATTAAGAAGAGATGGCAAGAATACACAGAAGAACTGTACAAAACAGATCTTCATAACCTAGATAATCATGATGGTGTGTTCACTAATCTAGAGCCAGACATCCTGGAATGTGAAGTCAAGTGGGCCTTAGGAAGCATCACTACAAAGATAGTGGAGATGATGGAATTCCAGTTGAGCTATTTCAAATCCTGAAAAATGATGCCGTGTAAGTGCTGCACTCAGTATGCAAACAAATTTGGAAAACTCAGCAGTGGCCACAGGACTGGAAAAGGTCAATTTTAATTCCAATCCCAAAGAAAGGCAATGCCAAAGAATGCTCAAACTACTGCACAATTGCACTCATCTCACATGCTATCAAAGTAATGCTCAAAATTCTCCAAGCCAAGCTTCAACAGTACATTAACCATGAATTTCCAGATGATCAAGCTAGATTTAGAAATTGCAGAGGAACCAGAGATCAAATTGCCAACATCCGTTGGGTCATCAGAGAAGTGAGACAGTTCCAAAAAACATTGACTTCTGTTTTATTGACTATGCCAAAGCCTTTCACTGTGGGGATTGCAAAAAACTGTGAAAAATTCTTAAAGAAATGGGAATACCAGAACACCTGGCCTGCATCTTGAGAAATCTGCATGCAGGTAGGGAAGCAGTAGTTAAAACTGGATATGGAACAACAAACTGGTTCCAAATCAGGAAAGGAGTACATCAAGGCTGTATATTGTCACCCTACTTATTTAACTTATATGCAGAGTACATCATGAGAAACGCTGGGCTGGATGAAGCACAAGCTGGAATCAAGATTGCCAAGAGAAATACCAATAACCTCAGATATGCAGATGACACCACACTTATGTCAGAAAGCAAAGAAGAACTACAGAGCTTCTTGATGAAAGTGAAAGAGGAGAATGGGCTTAAAGCTCAATATTCATAAAACTAAGATCATAGCATCTGATCCCATCATTTCATGGCAAATAGATAGGGAAACAATAGAAACAGTGACAGATTTTTTTTTTTTTTTTGGGGTGGGGGAGGCAGATGGTGACTGTAGCCGTGAAATTAAAAGACATTTACTCCTTGAAAGAAAAGTTATGACCAATCTAGATAGCATATTAAACAGCAGAGGCACTACTTTTCCAACAAAGGTCCATCTAGTCAAAGTTATGATTTTTCCAGTAGTCATGTATGGATGTGAGAGTTGGACTATAAAGAAAGCTGAGCACCAAAGAATTGCTGCTTTTGAACTGTGGTATTGGAGAAGATGCTTGAGAGTCCCTTTGACTGCAAGGAGATCCAGCCAGTCCATCCTAAAGGAAATCAATCCTGAATATTCATTGGAAGGACTGATGCTGAAGCTGAAACTGCAATACTTTGGCCACCTGATGCAAAGAACTGACTCTTTTGAAAACACCCTGAAGCTGGGAAAGACTGACAGTGGGAGGACAAGGGGACAACAAAGGATGAGATGGTTGGATGGCATCACTGACTCAGGTGACATGAGTTTATGTAAACTCTGAGGGTTGGTGATGGACAGGGAGGCCTGGCATGCTGCAGTCCATGGTGTCGCAGAGTGGGACATGATTGAACTACTGAACTGAACTAATTAAATTAGTGAATATCTTATCAAGATCAAGAGCTATAGAAATGTACATTTTATTGGCATAAAAGAAAAAGAACATAACTGAATAATTTGAAAATATTTAGGTATAAATCTACTAAAACATGTACAAATCCATAGGCGGAAAGCTCTGATTTTTAAAAAGCCAAGAAAATCTTAATAACTTGAAAGATAGTCCATCTCATGGATAAGAAGACTCAGCATTATTATGTTGTCAATTCTTTCCATGTTTAATTATAGAATCAAAAAAATTCCAAATCAAAATTTCAGAAAGCTATTTTGTGGATATTGACAAACTTATTCTAAGATTTATATAGAAATGCAAATTATTCAACAATGTTACACAAAAAGAACAATATCTGAGGACATGCTTCTCAATCTCAAAACTTACTGTGTGGTATTGGGAAAAGAATAATCAAGATGGTTTGAAATTGGCAAAAGAGAAGACAAATAAATCAATGAGATGAGAGGCCAGAAATATACCTACAAACGTATAGTCAACTGATCTTTGTCAAAGGAGAAAAAGCAATTCAATGAGGAAATGACAGTCTTTTCAACAAACTGTCCTAGAGCAACTGGACATCCACATAACAACAACAACAACAAATCTAGACACAGAACTTACATCTTTCCCAAAATCTAACTCAAAGTGGGTTAGTAAAAACTATAAAACTTTCAGAAGATAAGCTATGAAATCTAGGTATCTTTGAGTTAGGTGATGATTTTTTGAATACATAACGGTGACTCATGAAAGAAAAAAGTTAAGTTGAACTTTATTAAAATAAAAACTTGTGGACTTTCCTGGTGGTGTAGTGGTTAAGAGTCTGTCTGCCAGTGCAGGGGACATGAGTTTAATCCCTGGTCTGGGAAGATTCCACATGCCATGAGGGAAATAAGCCTGTGAGCTCCAATTACTAAGCCTGCAATCTGGAGCCTACAAGTCACAATTACGGAGCTCATGTACAACATTTACTAAAGCCTGTGTTCTCTAGAGAGCCTGTACTTGACAACAAGAGAAGTCACCACAACGAGAAGCCCGCACACGGCAACCAGAGAGTAGACCCACTTGCTGTAACTTGAGAAAGCCCACCTGCAACAGCAAAGACCCAGAGCAGCCAAAAATAAATGGATAAAATAAGAATTTAAAAAAATAAATAAATAAAAAATTTTATTCTGCAAGTTATACCACCAAGAGAATGAAAGACAAATCACAGTCTGGAGAAAAAAACTTGCAAAATACATTTCTGATCAAATCTAAAACAATAAGAACGTCAAATGCTAGCCAGGTTGTATAGCAACAGGAAATATCACCCAGTACTGGTGGGGATGCATAGTGGTATGGCCACTGCAGAAGATAGTTTAGCAATTTCTTATAGAATTAAACATAGCTTTACAATACAAGCTGGCAACTGTAATCCTAGGTAAATAAAATATCACTCAAAGATAGAACAGAGAAGGCAATGGCAACCCACTCCTGTACTCTTGCCTGGAAAAACCCATGGACAGAGGAGCCTGGTGGGCTGCAATCCATGGGGTCGCTAAGAGTCAGACAGGACTGAGTGGCTTCACTTTCACTTTTCATTTTCACGCATTGGAGAAGGAAATGGCAACCCACTCCAGTGTTCTTGCCTGGAGAATCCCAGGGATGGGGGTGCATGGTGGGCTGCCGTCTATGGGGTCACACAGAATTGGACATGACTGAAGTGACTTAGCAGCAGCGGAGATAAAAAGAAAAATGCTATGAAGATATAAAAAGACACAGAAATGAATGGTGTGTTGCTAAGTGAAAGAAGAAAGTTTAAAAATATTATGTTACAGTATGATTTCAACTGGCATCCTGAGAAAGACAATACTATTGAGACAGTAGAAAGACAAGTGGTTGCCAGGGGCTGAGGAAAAGGAGGAAGGGATGAAGCACAGATGATTCATAGGGCAGTAAAACTATCCCATAACACTATAATGGTGGAGACATGGCAGTATGGATTTGTCAAAAGTCAAAGAAATAAAAAAAGTGAGCCTTCATATAAACTAGGCATGAGTACTAAGTCGCTTTAGTCATGTCTGACACTCTGCAAACCCATGGACTATAGCCCACCAGTCTTCTCTGTCCATGGGATTCTCCAGGCAAGAACACTGGAGTAAGTAGCCATTCCCTCCTCCAGAGGATCTAACCAACCCAGGGATTGAACCAGCGTCTCTTACACCTCCTGCATTGGCAGGTAGGTTCTTTACCACTAACCACCTGGGAAACCATCACATAAACTTTGGGCTTTGGTTAATAATAATGTTAAGGTATCAGTAGTGCTTCATCAATTGTAATAAATGTATCACACTAAAGCAAAAGGTTATATAGCAGGGGAACTTCATTTGGGAAAGAGAGCCAGATTTATGGGAGCTTTCTGCTCAGTTGTTCGTAAACCTGAAACTTCTCTAAAAAATAAAGCCCATTTTAAAAGATGTACATTGTATTATGAATTTTTGGAGAAAAAATAGCTCAAAGCATGACATACAAAATAAGGTCTATGGGTCTAGTTTAAAAAAAAAAAAAACACGAAAACAAGAAAATCAGAAAAACTCTAGAAACATTTACCAGGTTATTGGCAAGAAGATAACTCAGGCTTTTCCATTTAAAATCTTTTCTGTGTTAATATAAAGATGACTGCAACAGGAAGGAGGGGATTTATGCTCAGAGAACAAAGCCCTGTGAGTTCATCACCTTCGTGTATATCTTCTAACAGTCGAAGAAACTAAATATGCCATGGATTATTCAGATCAACACTTTGAAAATCAATGTACTCCCAAAGCTTATGTCCCTCTTCTGAGTTTCCCCAGGGTCTGTACCAAAAGTAACATTTGATCTCTTGAATAAACAGATAGTCTTTGTTTGTGACTTCAGATCAAAGCTAGTACACAGATGGGGAATCTCATGGGAAAGGAAGTGGAAAGGATTGTGGCTTATACTAAGCTAGCTCTATATTTTCTGACTTTCTGAGTGTCTAAAAAAATCTAGTAAATCACCTGGTTATTGACATCACTGTGAAAAAATACTTTAGATATTTCTTACTGCATTTGGTCTTGGGAAAAAAGGCAACTTTTATATTTTATGTTTTCATTAAAAAATCTCTTTTGCTATTCCCAGTAAGCATAATCCTTGTTTTCACATCATCTTGCCTATAGGGAGGTTATGTTGGTTATATTTATGGTGATTAAAAGCAATTGGTAATGTCTCCAAGAGTGTGTCATTGATTTACTAATGATGATTCTGCGTCTGTCTTTGTCCAACGTTGGTAAAGACAGCCTGTTCTGTATATGTGCACATACACATGCATGTTAGTGGTTGTATATTGCTAAAGTTGATTACAGTGTAGCTAGTCTAACACTTGTTTGCCATCACCAAACATAACACAAAATAAGAGGCATTTCCTAAAACACACACAATACACTCAGGTAACTACAAGAAAAAATACACATAAATAAGACACTATGTGCTTCTTTGAGAAGAGTGTTGCTATGGGAAAACGTGGTTTGTGCTCTTGAAATAACACTGACAAAATGAACTTTTGGAATACAAATCCTTCCAAGGATGGGGACTGCCTGAAGGTAAGATTCTTATAGCGTGGTGAGAGTAGAAGATTATTCTTAAACCCCAGAGCTAGTTATTGGTTCTATTTGGTGTCTAGGTCACTTGCCCTGTAGTTCACTGCTCTTTCTAGTAAATTTTGCTGCTTTTGTTTCTGGCTTCTCACCTACCAAATCATATTTGACAAGTACCACTTAAGGTTACCACTGCAGATCACTAGAGTTCCTTTCCCCAGCAGCTCAAACCAAAGGGAAAAGAGGATAAAGAAAGTAGAGAAAAAATAAATCCTTGGGTTCAAAGGAAAGTGCAGAAGGCCAGGCCTTTCCCAGGGCTATCATGAATGTGCACAGCTCTAAAAAAAATAAGCAGTCTGCACTGTTACTAGTTTCTACTGGTTTTCTACTAAAACGGTGTGCATTGACTTTGTCTTCTTATAGTCTTTAAAAAATTTTGGATTACCAATGCCTTTAAGCACTTTAGTGGCAGCTGGAGGAACAATTTGGAGTATGTATTCTTTTCTTCTATATAGGAAAGTAAAGAATCTTGAGCCAGTAAAGACCTGCTGTGCCTGAACTTGTCTCTAACAAGTATTTTACTTTCTTTTCCCATTCAATTTAAGGTTATTTTCACACCTGCCTTGATTTCTTCTGCAGCCTTTTATCCAAGTAAAAGGTTTGTCAACACTGTCTCCTTTTTACATCATCCTTAATTCATACAAAGACAAGTAATTCTTTTAAAATCAAGAGGTTGGTACTTTTAGACTTCCAATCTTCTATTTTGTTTAAATTCTTATACAAGTCAGTCCACATCACTCTGTACATGAAATGGAGGTATGATAAACTCATGGTTATTAAATTGTTACTGGATGTAAATCAGGAATAATAGTGCTTATTACTTATCAGATAATGCATGTAAATGACTTTGAACAGACAGCATCTAGTATATAACAAGTACAAAGTAAATACAACTATTACTGTTTTTGCTACTGTTGTTCCTATCAATAAGCAGGCCATTAACTATTTGTTTCTCCAAATTCATTTGCTGCCCTTCTCTGCCCTGTTTTATGCCCCGGGAGCTCTCTGTGAAATGTCTCCTCAGAGCATCTTGGTCTCTGGCTTCCTGTTCCTGCTACCCATGGACTCCAGAGGGCAGGAGGAGAGGTCTGAAATATTTATCACCTGCATATCTCAGTTGCCCCCAGGAAGCAGATGATAACAGATATCCTGAGTCACAGCTCCTACAGATGGCTCATCATCTATGGCTACAACTCTCACGCAGCTCACATCACACATTTCTAGGTCCAAGGTCAATATTGCTTACATTGCTACTGTTCTCTTTATTTTCTCTTGTATTATAAGGTCCATTTGTGCTGTTTCAGCATCTATAAATAATCCTTCATTAAGCTTTCTTCAATCAAGTCTTTTCAGTATAGTCTGCTCCCAGCTA
The DNA here is from genome assembly GCA_006410875.1 of Neotragus pygmaeus. Lineage (NCBI taxonomy): Eukaryota > Metazoa > Chordata > Mammalia > Artiodactyla > Bovidae > Neotragus > Neotragus pygmaeus. Next base: position 54,014 of record SJYV01016871.1, on the reverse strand, counting down.
AGTCAAATCCAACAATAATACAAATTACTACCTCCACCATCACACTAATACCACCACTAGCATAAACTACTAGTGATGCTATAAAAGCTACTAATATGATTACTACTGCAATTGCTAGCATTACTACTATTACTATTACTTCTGCTTCTCTTACCATTACTGGAAGTAGAATAATACTAGAAGCAATACTAATGTCACTGTGCTATGATGAGGATAAAGTGAAAGGAGAAACAATACTTATTTCCTTCTAGGAATGAAATCATTTCAGTGCCATACTTTTCAAATTTTAGGTATCCTTCTCTTCTTTTATTTTCCTAAAGACCAAAGACTATGGTAAGTAGTTTTATCATCTATCTCTTCATAAGTTAACATCTAAATTTGTAAGCTATCATCTAAATTTCTATCCCCATAGTTAAAGCTCATTCCATGGAATAATTTTTACTATTTGTTTAAATGAGAAAAAAATAAAACAGCTGGCACATTAGATTCACACTCTTATTTACCTGGCAAACCAGCCAGATAAGTTAGGTGATTCATCTGTAGATAGGAAATCATCGTAGGAAACAAAATAGCAAAGACATGATGCATGCTCAATAGCAGCAGAGTGTGACAAGTGTGATTGACATCACACTCATCACATATTCTTTTGATGAATTTAGTGTGATTTCAGACTTTCCTGGGAACTCAGCTGGTAAAGAATCTGCCTGCAATGTAGGAGACTCCAGTTCGATTCCTGGGTCGGTAAGTTCCCCTGGAGAAGGGATAGGCTACCCACTCCTTTATTCTTGGGTTTCCCTGGTGGCTCAGATGGTAAAGAATCTGCCTGCAATGCGGGAGACCTGGATTCAATCCCTGGGTGGGGAAGATCCCTTGGAGAAGAGTATAGCATCCCCTGGCAGTGTTCTTGCCTGGAGAATCCCCACGGACCAAGGAGCCTGGAGGGCTGCAGTTCATGAACTTGCAAAGAGTCGGACACTAGTAAGCAACTAAGCACAGCAGAGCAGTGTGATTTCATCAGGACCTGTCTTATTATTGTAAAAATAAGAACAACTGAACAATGCGATCAAACACCTCCAAAATAGATCTCATGAGAAGAGCCAGCACCTGTGTAAATGGTCACTGTTTCAGATCCTGCCTATTTTTGCCAAGAATCGCATAGATGACTAAGTGCTAGTAAGTATCATTAGCTGCAATAGTGCTATAGAAGTTTGATCTCTTGAGAAACTGGCTGACGGTTTATTACACAGTGAACATTCACTTAATTTTTTAAAAATTTTATTCTTCGATAGTATGAATAGTTTGTATTATTTTCATAGATTCTTTTTTGCATTGAAGTAGAGTTGGTTTACAACGTTCTGTTAGTTTTTGGTGTAAAGCAAAATGATTCAGTTTATATATATGTCTATAAAACATAGTTATTTATATATTATTTTTCAGAGTCTTTTCCATTATTTTTATGACAAGATATTGAATATAATTCCCCATATTATACTGTAGGACCTTGTTGTTTATTTTATATATCTTAGTGTGCACCTGCTAATCTCAAACTCTTAATTTATCCCTCTCCACCCCCCCCTCATTTCCCCTTTGGTAACCATTTTTTCCTGTGCCTGTGCATTTGTTTCTGTTTTGTACGTAAGTTAACTAGCATCATTTTTTTTTTTAGATCCTCATATAAGTGATATCATATATTTGTCTTTCTCTAACTTACTTCACTTACTATCATAATCTTTAGGTCCATCCATGCTGCAGCAAATGGCATTTTATAGCCAATCAATTAAGATTCTGTTGATTGCTTAGGGTTACTTCCATATCTTGGCTATAGTTATGGTGCTGCTATGAATCTAGGGTGCATGTATGTTTTTGAATTACAGTTTTGTCTAGATATATGCCCTGGAGTGGGATTGCTGGATCATATGGCAATTCTCCTTTTAGTTTTTTCAAGGAACTCCCATACTGTTTTCCATAGTGACTGCACCAATCTACATTCCCCCAACAGTGCAGAAGGGTTCCCTTTCTCCATGTCCTCTTTAGCATCTGTCCGTAGAGGTGTGAGGTGATAACTCATTGCAATTTCAATTTGTATTTCTCTGAGAATTAGAGATGTTGAGCATCTTTTCATGTGCCTATTGGCCATCTGTATGTCTTCCTTGGAGAAATGTTTGTTTAGGTCTTCTGCCCATTTTTTTTTGTTTGGATCATTGTTTTTTTACTGAGCTATATGAGCTTTTGCGGCCATGAAAGACACTTACTCCTTGGAAGGAAAGTTACGACCAACCTAGATAGCATATTAAAAAGCAGAGATATTACTTTGCCAACAAAGGTCCATCTAGTCAAGGCTATGGTTTTTCCAGTAGTCTCATGTATGGATGTGAGAGTTGGACTGTGAAGAAAGCTGAGCACTGAAGAATTGATGCTTTTGAACTGTGGTGCTAGAGAAGACTCTTGAGAGTCCCTTGGACTACAAGGAGATCCAACCAATCCATTCTAAAGGAGATCACTCCTGGGATTTCTTTGGAAGGACTGATGCTAAAGCTGAAACTCCAATACTTTGGCCACCTCATGCGAATAGTTGACTCACTGGAAAAGACTCTGATGCTGGGAGGGATTGGGGGCAGGAGGATAAGGGGATGCAGAGGATGAGATGGCTGGATGGCATCACCAACTCAATGGACATGAGTCTGAGTGAACTCCTGGAGTTGGCGATGGACCTGGAAGCCTGACATGCTGTGATTCATGGTGTCACAAAGAGTTGGACACTAACAAGCAACTGAACTGAACCGATATGAACTTTTTGTATCTTTTGGAAATTTAGCCCTTGCCAGTTGTATCATGTGCATCTGTATATTTTAGTTGTTTCAAAAAGATTCCATTTGATAAATGTCCAATTTATAAATAAATACAATTTTTATTTATATATCTTGCGCTAACAATATAATTTCTTATTAACTCCATTGTCATTTATGCTAACTTTTTTTTATATTGAGTGTCAGTTCTCTATAGTTTCGGGAGTTATTCCTCAACACTAAACTGTCTCATGTTCAAACTTATATAATCTTTAATATCCTGATGAGAATCAGCATTAAATTCACAAATTCACAAGCTCAATATTAAAAGTCTTTTCAGTACCATAAACTTGGTTTTTGTCCTCTAAAACCAAGACAGTGGTAGTTGCAGGAAAAAAAAAAAATCACAGGAAGCAGTGTTTCAATTGTTATGCCTGCCTCATTCCATTTGCCAAGTTTAAGTATTTTATTTTGCTATATGTGCTTCTTTTAACATGGTTTTAATTGTGTTACCACATAAATGACAGTATCAAAATGATTCTCGCTTTTGAAACTTGTCAGTTTGAAGCAACTGTCAAAAGCTCCTTTTTCAGAAATTATGAGTTTCATCTTAAACCTTATCCTGCACACTTTTTGACAAAGTATGTATTTCCTTGCTTTTCATTTATGGGTTTGGATATTCTACTTTCTCATTAATTAATTTATCTGCCCCCACTCTGTTTTCTCACATAAATTCCCTCAAGATGCCGCTATAAGTCCTCTTACCTCAAATAAAGAAGCAATCCTGTAGTCAAGCAAGCAAATATTTATCTAGAAATCTCCCTTTTTAAATTTGAGTCTACATCCTTTTTTCCTATCATCTCTCTCTCTCTCTTAGCATCTTAGGTCTTCCTTTTTCTGAGCCTGTGTTAAAGTGATAGTAGAAATTAGTCATAATCCCTGCCCTCAAGCAATTTATGGCTTAATGAGGGATAACCATTGATCACATAATTTTATAAATACATGAAAAACCATAAACATAGGAAGTATAATGATAAAATATGTATTTTATAAGAACATGTAACAAGGTAAGCTGACCTGATCTTAGTGTTCAACTTATGCGATTGCTGACACCAGAGAAAGCGCTGTGAATAAGGAACATTTTACTCTCTTTTGTTGAGATCATTGGACATTCCGTAAAAGATTTTCAATGACATAGAAATGTGATCAAATATGCCATTTTTAAATATAACTTGGGTTCCCATTCAGAGAAGTCATCCAAGATAGGGCAGCACGGAAGCAGAAGAACAATAAAGAGGCCATTCTCAGATGCTGGATGTCCCACATATCTGTTGCATATCAAACTACATCAAAACTTAGAGGAGTAAAACTATAACCATTCCATTAAGCTCACAAACTCTGTGGGTCAGGAGCAAGGTACAGGGAATATAGCTGAGGGTTACTTCCTGAGTTGAGGTGCTAAAATCATCTGGAGGTTTCTTCATCAACACCTTGTATGGGGTTTCTTTAGGGCTGGGCACAGCTGAGATGTTGAACTGAACAACTATATATATGGACTTTCTATGTGGGTTTGCCTTCCTTATAGGATGGCAGATTTATGTTGGACTTCTTACATGGTAACTTAGGGCCCCAAGTATGCCTGTTCCAAGAAAACAAGAATGAAGCTGTAGGGTTCTTTATGACATGCCCTTGGAAGTAAAGTGGCTTCACTTCTGTCCTACTCCATATGTGAAATTCAAGGTGAAAGGACAAATATTTACACCTCTTAATGGAATGAGTGTAAAACAAGTTGAAGCCCTGTCTTAAAACTTCCACAATTGTCAAATGTAACATTAACTGAATTAAAGCAGTTAACATGATGAGAACAGGGTATATTTGGTGATACTGGAAAAACTTTATGATGTAATGATGTCCTCTATTTCTTCTTGGTGTAGAATTTTTGTTTATTTAGCTTTTCTTTTTAAAACAGTCTTCCTACAAATTTAGAATTGCATTACTCTTTTTAAAGAATCAATGCTTTTATTTGTTTTTCTTTGATTATAAATTTGTTTTCTATTCCAGTAGTTATCTTTATTATTTCCTTGCTTATAATTTGCAGTTTATTTCCTAACTCATTAAAATAGATGCTTAGAACTGTGATTTTGACCTTTCTTCATATATAAAATATGTTTTCAGCTCTACATTCCTCCTTCACCCCTGTTTCAATGATATCGTTTTGATTTGTAATATATTGTTTTCTATTTATGTAAAAAGTATTATCAACTTCCATTGTGACTTTTTCTTTGACCAATGATGTTACAAATTTATTGTTTAATTTCTAAATATATATGAATTCTGTGCTTCTTTTTTCTTTATTAGTCTCTAACTTAATTTTACTGTGGTCANAATATATTGTTTTCTATTTATGTAAAAAGTATTATCAACTTCCATTGTGACTTTTTCTTTGACCAATGATGTTACAAATTTATTGTTTAATTTCTAAATATATATGAATTCTGTGCTTCTTTTTTCTTTATTAGTCTCTAACTTAATTTTACTGTGGTCAGAGAATATACTTTATACTCTGTATTTTATCAGTACTTTGAAATTCATTGACACTTGCTTGACAGCCCATCATATGGATACATCTTGTCAGTATATCATGGGCATTTAAAAAGAATGTGTACTCTGCAATTGTTGAGTTTAATTCTTATTTATGTGACAATTAAATACTGTTTTTATTACATTTTTCAAATTATTTATATATTTACAAATTTCATGCTATTCTATCAGAAAAACTAATTAAAATGTCCTACTGAAATTTATTTCTCGTTTTGCTTTGGAGATTTCTGTTACATATATTTAAAACTATATTATCATATGTAAATTCATGTATATTTCTGGAAAATTAGCCTTTATATTATCTTAGAATACCTTTCTTTAAAGTAATGATTCAAAAAAAAATGTAGAAAGGGGAAATTAACAATAACACAATAATAGTGGGAGACTTTAATACCCCACTCACACCTATGGACAGNGTTTTTTTTTTTTCCCATCAAAAAAAGTTTTGTTTACACAGGCAAACCTTGGAGATACTGGAGATTCATTTTTGGTCTACCGCAATAAACTGAGTCGCCCATTTTTTTGTTTCCTTGTGCTTGTCAAACTTCTGTTTACACTAGACTGTAGTCTCTTAAGCATGCAACACTCCTGTATCTTGGGCTTCCCTGGTGGCTCAGACAGTAAAGAAGTCCCCTCAATACGGGAGACTTGGGTTCAATCCCTGAGTTCAGAAAATCCCCTGGAGGAGGGCATGGCAACCCACTCCAGTATTCTAGCCTGGAGAATCCCTATGGACAGAGAAGCCTGATGAACTACGGTCCATGAGGTCGCAGAGAGTCAGACACGACTGAGCGACTAAGCACAGCCAAGCGCAGTATGCCACTGCCCTCTATCTTACAAAAGCAGTGCACGTTCCTTAATTTAAAAATCACTATTGCTAACATATGCTAACCATCCTCTGAATCTTCAACTAGTTATAGTAATCACCCTGATCACAGATCACTGTCATGAAAGTTTATAACACTGAGGGAATCACTGAAAATGTGACAAAAACATGGAGTGAGCAGTTGTTAGAGATATGGTAGCAATAGACTTTTCAATACAGAGCTGGTCACAGACCTTCAGTTTGTAAAAAAAAACACGCTATTTGTGAAATTCACTAAGTGAGGTCTGCCTGTATGTCCTTTCGTTTTCTACAAAGGGGACTAATGTAGTGGTGTTAACAAGAGCATCAAGCCCCTGCCTACCTGTCTTCTGTTTCCCTTCTAGGACCTGGCAAAGCAGAAGACTAGCCTATTCACAGCAGGGAACACCCTGGGGAACCCACACCTCCCAGGCTCTGTTCTAAGCCCTTTCTGAAACTGGGAAAGTTTACAGAGAAGAAGACAGAGTGCAGAGAGGTTAAGTGACCTGGCAAGGCCAAAGGGCTCTGAGCTATGCCTTATCTGGCTGTTTGCTGACCTCAGGTGCCCTTGCGGCTACAGTCCATTCCAGTATTCTTGCCTGGAGAATCCCACAGACAGAGGAACCTGGTGGGCTACAGTCCACGGGGCTGTAAGAATCAGACATAACTGAAACGACTCAGCACACACAAACGTGGTGTAAATACTCCCACCACGGCCAATTTCAGTCTAACTGCTGAGACATCACTGAATGAGGATTAGGAAGAGGTTTTCAAAAGCATAGCTTCAGCTTTAATTTCACCACATGGATTCAGTGGACAGAAATCATCTCAAGAGAGCAGATGGTAGGAAATTGTAGCAAAGTAGTTAGGAGCTGATGAGTTTCGATATTTATCACCTTCAGTGAAAATAGAATTCATTTAATTGTAAGTTAATATCATTGTTTTTTTTTAATGAGACATGTCATCTTTTTCTGCTTCTGCTTTTAAAGAATATGTTTTATTTCTATTTTATTGTCTTTAAAAAAAATATTTATTTGGCTGTGCCAGGTCTTAGTTGCAGCTGATGGGGTCTAGTTCTCTGAACAGGGATGGAGTCTAGGTCCCCTGCACTGGCAGTGTGGAGTCTTAGCTTTGGACTGCCAGGGAAGTCCCCCTTTTTTTAATTTAATAAGGACTGTGCTTAACCAGTAAATACTAAAGGAAATCAGTCCTGAATATTTATTGGAAGGACGGATGCTGACGCTGAAACTCCAATACTTTGGCCACCTGATGCGAAGAACTGATTTATTGGAAAAGACCCTGGTACTGGGAAAGATTGAAGGCAGAGGAGAAGGGGACAACAGAGGATGAGATGGTTGGGTGGCATCACCGACTCAATGGACATGAGTTTGAGCAAGCTCCGGGAGCTGGTGATGGACATGAAAGCCTGGTGTGCTGCAGACCATGGGGTCACAAAGAGTGGGACATGAGTGAGTGACTGAACTGAGCTAAACTGTGCTTAGCAAATGGCGTGCAAAATTCCTGAAAATGTGTCTGTTGGTTCTTGGAACTGTTCTGAGCAGTCCCCAGAGCCCCCCAGGCTGACTCATGCTGCATCCCTGGCTCCCATCTGGCATCTCTCTTGTGATATGCACTCTATTAACCCATGGCTGTTCTTGGCCTCGTGGGACCAGGGCACCCCAAGTGAGCCCACATGCCTCAAAACCCACCCTTCTCTCAGAAGCCCAGAGAATGTTACCACGGGAAAAGAGCCACAAAGTAATCTGATCCTGTACTTAAAAGAGTGATCCACAGAAAACCACGGCTGCACTGGAGCTGCTGGAAGAGATGAGGAACCCTCACCCCAAGTGGGGCAATTCCAACACATCCACTTCCTGTGCTGGGGTTCTGGGCTGAAAGACACACGCACGGTATGCGTGCGCGCGCGCACACAGCAGTCCTGCCTGATTCTTTGAGGCCTCATGGACTTTAGCTCACCAGGCTCCTCTGTCCACGGGATTTGCTAGGCAAGAATACTGGAGGGGGTTTCCATTTCTTTCTCCAGGGCATCTTTCTGACCCAGGAATCAAACCCGTGTCTCCTACACTGGCAGGCGGATTCGTTACGACTAGCACAACCTGGGGAGACACAATTCGGGGTTCCACGTCCTTGCTCTTGGGTGGGGAAGATCGCCTGGAATAGGAAATGGCAACATATTCCAGTATTCTTGCTTGAAAAATTCCATGGACAGGGAAGGGCCTGGTGGGCTATATAGAACATTGGGTTGCAGAGTCATACATAATTGAGCAGCTAAGTACATGTATAGACACACAGGCATATGCATGTGTATGTACACACCCCCTCACACACACACCCCCTCACACACACCCACCCCCTCACACACACACACCCCCTCACACACACCCACCCCCTCACACACACCCAGGCACATGATGTTGATTTGTCTAACGCTTGGGAACACACAGGCTCAGAAGCCAGCTAGAGTTCCGGTTTTCATTTTTTTGTAAACCTTGTCTCTGGCCCCCTCTCCCTGCCTCTCTCGCCAGAGCCATAACCTCCACATTCTTTGTACTTACACACCTCAAATCCTTGACAGCTGATGCTGCCCCATCTTGGCCTGCATTTCAACTGCCTGCAAAGCTCACAGTTGATAGAAAATGCATGGAAATATGGGGTTGGGGTGATTCTGGCTGACATCCGTGATGGGTGGTCCATTCTTGGGGGCATCTTTTGTGGCTGGGGTTGAATACAGGGGCAGAGAAGGGATGAGGGCCAAGGAAGATGAAGGAACTGGAGTCTTTGGGAGAAAAAGAAGCTCTCAAGGTACCACCCCCACCCAAAGTTACCAGCACGACACTCGTATCAGCATTTCCAAGGAGAGATTCTGTCAAGGAAACGGGTGTGCATGCCTGTCTTGCTCCTGCGTGGGCTGAAGCAGGCAAGGTAAGAAGGTGGGAATTTCTAAGGCCCGGATCCCTTCAGGTAGTGTCTGAATTGACCTGGACTCTGGAAAAGGTAGATTAGGAGTGGGAAAGGCATGTCCCCCATCAGTCACATGTCTGTGGGCAGGGATTCGTGGTTGAGGTCTGCGCTCCCAGGGATCAGTTGGAAGGGGCACCCACAGATCCAAGGATGGCTCCAGCGTACCTGGCAGCTAGTGGAGAAGCTTCTGAGACCTTCATGAAAAAGGCAGAAAGTTCAAAATCCTTTTAATAAGTTTACTCAGCCTGTGGAATATCAAGTATTTGTTTTCCTAAGACTGGAAAGAAAAGGTCAACAGCCCAGCCCCCTCCTGGGCAGCCCAGCTGGTTTGTCCTCAATTTGCTTGGGCCTCCAAAGAGCTCACGGTCATCAAAGGCCTCTCGCACCTGAGGCCCCATCACCCCGCCGCCTGCAACACAGGGTTGGGTAATCCGCTCAAATCCCCAGGCCAAACACTGGCACCAAACAGCCCTGCCCCAGTGTCGCTTTGAACTTCCATCCCGTGAGGCGTTCTGGTTTAAGCAGGATGGTCTTTGAAGAGGAAGTCCCTGTCCGTCTTCTGCGGGCCGGTCGGGAGGATGGGCCCTGGCGGGGCTGAGGTGTGGGTTTACCTGGTCNTTTCAAATTTTAATACAAACACAAATAATCAGTTTATTAAAAATTTTTATAATTATCCTTACTTAACAAATGTAGTCTTAATCTTAGTTATACATTCTGCCATATCAAATAATTAAAATGTTTAATTTTAAAGCTTTAACATAAAATTTTCATTTTTTACTTATATAAAAAATTTAAACAAGGAAAATCTATAACAACTTGAAATCATGTTCATTTTGACAGAAATGGCATTGTCCCTGAGGCTCTCAGTGATCAAATGTCAGTGAGATCAAAGCACTATCTAAACCATATCCAGTGAGTCTGTCTAAAGCAGCATCAATCAAATAATAAAATGTAGATTTAAAAACTGTCTTATAGTGTAATATGTATTTAATTATCATGGACAGACATACTGGTAAAACATTACTGCTTATTCTTCTGGAAATACTAAGCAGTGATTCACTTAAATATTATTCAGCAATACTTGAAATCCACTATTATGATGCTGAATGAAGCAGGAGAAAAAAATAAAACCTGTTCATTTTTGTAATAAATAAATAAATTAATTAACTGCTAAATTAGAACTCCCAGGGAAAAATATAAAGGAGATGTGTATAANATATTATTCAGCAATACTTGAAATCCACTATTATGATGCTGAATGAAGCAGGAGAAAAAAATAAAACCTGTTCATTTTTGTAATAAATAAATAAATTAATTAACTGCTAAATTAGAACTCCCAGGGAAAAATATAAAGGTAAAACACTGTATATAAGAAAATAGAATTAATAAATGTAAAAGCTGAAATAGTTGAATTAGCTCCTCCATACACCAAATTTAACAAATCAATTCAAAGGATTATATTTTTTAAAAATAAGTATAATTCTGAAATGAGTATCTAAAAAATAATTTTAGAACATACAATAATAAATAAGGACAACAGGAAAAAGATTCAAAATATCATATATACATCTACATATGTGTATATATATTTAAGCCTCTGCGAAAGCAACATTTTTTGATAAGTGTGGATTTTCAGCTTGTCTCAGGAAATGATTTTTTTTTTAATATTGGCAAAAAAGAAAAAGTGGGACTTTATTTTTCAAATTTACTCCAAAACCAGGTACTAGAACTAGATGAATTTATGAGGTAGCACATCAATTTTATGAATGGGCTGTGAATAGAGGGTAGAAACTTTTCAAGAAAACTGTTACTGGGAACAGGAATAACACTGAGAAAACCCTTACACGAAATTGAAAAAAAGACGATACTTGTAACAGAAAGTTTATCAGAACTATGACCTGCAGTGACATGGAAGACAGAAAATTTACTTCAGATATTTTGTATCTGAGAAGATTAATCTGTATGAGAAACCTGTATGCAGGTCAAGAAGCAACAGTTAGAACCAGACTTGGGACAATGGACTGGTTCCAAATTGGGAAGGGGGTGCATCAAGGCTGTATATTGCTATCCTGCTTATTTAACTTCCATGCAGAGTACATCATGTGAAATGCCAGGTTGGATGAATCACAAGCTAAAATCAAGATTGCTGGAAGAAATATCAATAACGTCAGATATGCAGCTGACACCACCCTTATGGAAGAAAGTGAAGAACTAAAGAGCCTCTTGATGAAGGTGAAAGAGGAGAGTGAAAAAGCTGGCTTAAAACACATCATTCAGAAAACTAAGATCATGGTATCCAGTCCCATCACTTGAAGGCAAATAGAAGGGGAAAAATTGGAAGCAGTGACAGATTTTCTTTCCTTGTTTCCTAAATTGCAGTAAATAGTGACAGTGCTCATGAAGTCAAAACACAGTTGCTCCTTGGAAAGCTACGGCAAACCTCGCCAGTGCATTTAAAAGCAGAGGCATCATTTTGCTGACAAAAATCAATATAGTAAAGCTATGGTTTCTCCTGTAGTCATGTATAGATGTGAGAGTTGGATGACAAATAAGGCTGAGCACCAAAGAATTGATTGAATTGTTTGAGTGTTATTATTGTTCTTCACTGAATAATTGTTTTAAATTGTAGTGCTGGAGAAGACTCGAGAATCCCTTGGACTGAAAGGAGAGCAACCAAGTCAATCCTAAAGGAAATCAATCCTGAATATACTTCGAACGGTCTGATGCTGAAGCTCTAACTTTGGACACCTGAAGTGGAGAGCCAACTCATTGGAAAAGACCCTGTTGCTGGGAAAAATTGAAGGCAAAATGAAAAGGGGCCAGCAAAGGATGAGACGGTTAGATAGCATCACTGACTCAATGGACATGAGTTTGAGCAATGTCTGGGAAATAGCGAAGGGCAGAGGAGTCTGGCTGCTGCAGTCCATGGGGTCTCAAAGAGTTGGACGTGACTTAGTGACTGAACAATAACAACAATAAAGCTGATTTCCAAGAAGAATTTTAGCTGTGTATGATCATTAGGAATATAAAGAAACAGGCAAGGTATGAAATGTTTGACTTTAGGCAAAATATAAAGGCGTTTGTTGTGCCAGAACATAATAACAATTCTAGTTCTAGGTCTTTCCATCAGCAAAAGAAAAAATAAAAATGGAGAATAATATCAGGGCAAAGATAAAATCCAGGATTCAGGCTGTAAAACAGAATCTGAGTAACACTTATATTGGAGAGGCTTCCCAGATGACACAGCAGTAAAGAACCTGCCTACCAATGCAGAAAACAAAGAGCTGCAGGTTTGATATCTGGATCGGGAAGATCTCCTGGGTCTGGCAGCCCAATCTAATAGTCTTGCTTGGGGAATTCTATGGACAGAGGAGCCTGGCAGGCTATACAGTCCATGGGGTCACAAATAGTGGACATGACTAAAGTAACTTAACACAGCATGATTATAAATTGTTTGTTAAGACATCAGAAAGATCTAAGCATTGTCTTGTAAGCAATCTCAACTTGACAAAGGATCAGCAAACTTTTTGGTAGACACCAGATAGCAAATATTCTCAACTTTGTTGCCCATAGGATCTCTAAAGAAACACTCAATCATGTAGGAGAAAGAGGTCACAGAAAATACATAAATGAATGAATGTGGCTGTGTTATAATACAACTTTATTTACAAATTTGGCCTGTATACCATAATTTGCTAACCCTGAGCTATATAAAAAAGTGTCATAAGGGCATGCCTCTTAGACATTCTCTGACAAAGTTACAGAAGAAACCAATACAACATTGTAAATCAATTATCCTCTAACTAAAAATAAATAAAATAAGAGAATCCCAAAGTTGTCTCATACAACTCCTACTCTCAGTTTATCGCAGAGAGGGTCTATCTGAAAGAAATATGAAGGTGTGACTCTTATTCAATGGCATAAATTCCAATATTATTCTCACAAGCAAAACAACAACAGCCTACATTATTTCTTCTGTGCTTAGTCCGACTTTTTGGGACTCCGTGAACTGTAGCCCTCCAGGCTCCTCTGTCCATTGGGATTTTCCAGGCAAGAATACTGGAGAGAGTTGCCATGCCCTCCTCCAGGCGATCTTCCCAACCCAGGGATCAAACTCAGGTCTCCCACATTGTGGGTGGATACTTTACTGACTGTGTCATCAGGGAAGAGACTCATATTGGAGGAAATGCCATTATGTAATAAAATTGACAAAAGTGGCTAAAAACTAAAGGAGGTCTCTGGGCTTCAACCTTCTAGCATGAGAAGGAAACTGAGAAATCTACTCAGCTACAGTCATAGGTCATTTCTAATTAAAAGGGAAAAAAGAAATATGACTTGAAACCAGAACCAAGTGTCAAAAGGTAAAACCAAAACCAAGAAAACCATACCAAAGGAAAAGGATTGGGACCTAATGAAGGAACTGGTGAATGCAGTTGGCTGAGTTTCAGAATTGTTATAGACCAGTGACTTCTACGTTCATCTTATGGTGCCTGTTTGCTAATGGAATTATTCAAAAATAGCCCTTCCTCATTATTATATATGAATGTGTAAGAGACAGATATATTCCCTCTTTATCTCAAAAGTTTTCAAATGAGAACAAATATGTACATGCAGATTAGATCCCAAGGAACCTCATCTGTACCTTGACCGGACTGAAATGAGATTCTGGATTTTAACTGATACTTGGACTTGAATTGATAATGTAATGGTATAATATTTGAGAGGATAGAGTGAATGTGTTTTGCTTGTAGGAAAGATACAAGCTGTATGATCAGAGGGAAGATTGCTTCAAATTGCATTTTGCAAAGAAGACTTTGACAGAATCTCCTACTATACATGTTTATCAACAATATGATCCTGCGATTCTCTAAATAAGAAGAGGCTAGTAATCCACACCATTTAGTTTGCTTAGACCCTGAGAATGTGATTAGCAACAGAGCACAGCGAAAATGGTACTGTTTTACTTTCAAGGATATGCTTCTATCCAGGCCTTTGGGAATACTGATTTGGAGACACTCTTTTAGAACTTAGACACCATATGCTGAGAGACTCAAGCCAAATGGAAATATCATTAGTAGATACTTCATTTGCCAAACCTAACCCAGGTCTGAGTCAGCAGTCAGCATCAATTGCCAGCCATGCAAGTTTTTCCTCTTGAACATTCAAGTCTAATCGAGAGGCTGCATGTCTAAAGCCACAATCTGATGGAAACTGTCTGAAAATCTTCAATAAGACCTGTTTATGGACTTCCTTGGTGGCTCAGTAGCTAAGACTCCATGCTCCCAATGCACAGAGCTTGAATTCAAATCCCTGCTCAGGGTCAAATACTTCAATTAAAGATCCTGCATACTGCAGTGAAGATGTTTGGTCTCACATGTCACAACTAAGATCCAGAACAGACAAATAAAATACATAAATAAAAATACTTAGAAAAGAACTAGTTAGCTTCACCTTATCAATTCACAGTACTGTAAATAAACAATAGTAACTTTTTATTTAAAGCCATAAAATGTTGCCTGGTTTGTTATGCTGAGATGGATGAATAGCACATAAGATGAAATAATTTAGGTTTGTTGTTCTGGTTGCTAAGTTGTGTACAACTCTTTTGTGACCCATAAGACTATAGCTCACCAGGCTCCTCTGTCCATGGGATTTCCAGGCAAGAGTAGTGGAGTGGGTTGCCATTTCCTTCTCTAGAATTAATTCATATACTGCATATTATTGTTGAGCTCAAAAATGCAAATTAATTTGAGGTTTAAAATACTATCAGGCAATTTTTTTAGTGTTTTTACTATACAGATCATCTACAAAATCATTAAAATGAAGATTATGAGTTGGCAGAAGAAACATCATAGATACTAGTGGTCATTTAAGACACCTAATTTAATTACATGTGATGAAAGTTAAATAAAGACCATTATCAATCATTTTTTCACAATTAAATATTATTTGAAAACTATTTCTCTAAAAGACTAAGGATTGTCATACCGCTGCTGCTAAGTCACTTCAGTGTTGTCTGACTCTATGCAACCCCATGGACAGCAGCCCACCAGGCTCGTCTGTCCATGGAATTCTCTAGACAAGAGTACTGGAGCGGGTTGCCATTTCCTTCTCCAAAGGATTGTCATAGACTCCATCATTTGTGCCCCATTCATGTGCCATATAAAAAGTGTTTGGGCCTCCCATTGGAAAGACTTATTTATTGAGATTCCTAATATCAGTGGCCTGATTAATTTTCATGATACTATATATTTGGCAGGCTTCAGAACTTTGTGTACCTACAATTATTCTGAGTCAACTTGTGAAATAGTGAAAAATAATATAATCACAGGTTAAATAAATTATGGCTCCAAAATATTGACAAAAATAAAAGAATATAAGAAAGCTGTGTGTTGAAACAATCATAGAAAGTCAACAGCTTTTAATAGTCTTATTTTTCAAAAGATGGTAGATTTAGCAAAACATCTCTCATATTAGAAATTTTGGGTTTTTGCCTTCCTCCTGGTACCAACAAATGCAATTTCTTACTTTAAAATTGGATATATGAGACCATAATTAAATAACACAGTCCTCCAGCAATTTTCTTATTCTCTTCAGGACAATTTGAATGTGTTAGCTTGATTCTGTTAATAGTAGAACTTTGAGGAAAAGTTTTAGAGACACTGGCATGAGGCAAGGCTAAGAGATATTAAAATATTTGTTTCATTATAATATTGTAAATCCAAGGGAATAGGGATTATAGCCTGAAAAATAAATTAAGGGTAAATTATGGAGGTTCCTCCAAGCCTGGAAATTTGTAAATATTTTCAATAGATAATAAGCTACTTTATAATTCATTTTAAGATGTGAATTTATGAGGCCAGAATTTTGTTTTAGGAAGTTTAATCTGATGAGATTATCCAAAATTGGGTAGGTTTTATACTACCAGCAGAGAAACTAATACTGAGAGAGTATGCTGCTGCTGCTGCTAAGTCACTTCAGTCATGTCCGACTGTGCAACCCCATAGACAGCAGCCCACCAGGCGCCCCCTTCCCTGGGATTCTCCAGGCGAGAACACTGGAGCGGGTTGTCATTTCCTTCTCCAACACGTTAAAGTGAAGTTGCTCAGTCGTGTCAGACTCTTAGCGACCCCATGGACTGCAGCCCACTAGGCTCCTCCTTCCTTGGGATTTTCAAGGCAAGAGTACTGGAGTGGGGTGCCATTGCCTTCTCTGCTGAGACAGTATAGACATACATAATAGAGGACTTCCTTGGTGGTTCAGACGGTAAAGTGTCTGCCTACAATGCTGGAGACCCAGGTTCAATCCCTGGGTTGAGAAGACCGCCAGCGAAGGAAATGGCAATCCACTCCAGTACACTTGCCGGAAAAATCCCATGAACGGAGGAGCCTGGCAGGCTACAGTCCATGGGATCACAAAGAGTCAGACATGACTGAGCGACTTCACTATAGACATAGTAAGTAAAAGATAAAAAGAAGTCATGGAGAAAAGTAAAAGCAAAAGAAGGCAAGAGAAGCGAAGGGAGAAGACAAGACATAATAGGAGAAGTGAGGAAAGAAAAGATAGAAGAGACCAAAGCAAAATGCAAATGATTTATTTATTCAGATGCTTTACGTTTCCAAAAGTCGTTAGAGCATTCATTGTTCCTTGGGTAGCTGTGACAAGCCTATTTTAAAAGCAGTGAGACTGAAACTAGCAGAAATAATTACCTTGACTTTTTACTCTCAGCAAATGAACAATAGACCGCATGAAAAGGTTCATTCTGAGTTACTACAGGCTTCTTCTTGAATCCTCCAGTTTATAGCTTCTGCATTTACCGTTAACTTTTAACCTCACTTTAATATCCTTGTTCAATTTAGATATTGTCTCCCCAGTTCAGTTCTAGCTCTTAGTCCACTAACTTACTTTCCTGAACACTGCAGCTCTATCTTCAAAACTGCTCTAGGATGAGAGACTTCATCATCCCATCTNGCTTCTGCATTTACCGTTAACTTTTAACCTCACTTTAATATCCTTGTTCAATTTAGATATTGTCTCCCCAGTTCAGTTCTAGCTCTTAGTCCACTAACTTACTTTCCTGAACACTGCAGCTCTATCTTCAAAACTGCTCTAGGATGAGAGACTTCATCATCCCATCTTCCTCTCTTCACGTCTCAAGCCAGATATTTTCACTATTTGCATATCCTGACTTTCATCCAGGACTCACATTTACATACCTGAGCGAATTTACTATGTTTCTTTTCCATTGCTACCTTGTCTCCAGTTTTTCTTAGGTTAGATCTTTAGATCTCTCACTACAGCAACTATGATTTGGTTATTTCCCCCCTGGTTTCTAAGTATATGTAGATGGGCACTACAATGAACTTGGGATAAATTGTGAAGAATGTATCATACTCTATTGCTGTTTAAAAGCTCAAATTAAAAAAAAAAATTTATCCTATGCAAAATGTTTTTATAGAAATGATATGATTTTATTAAAGCAAAAACTGGAAAATAAATCCATTCTCAAGTAATACTGATTCTATCTATTAAAGCCTGTCTNGTGAAGAATGTATCATATTCTATTGCTGTTTAAAAGCTCAAATTTAAAAAAAAAAATTTATCCTATGCAAAATGTTTTTATAGAAATGATATGATTTTATTAAAGCTAAAACTGGAAAATAAATCCATTCTCAAGTAATACTGATTCTATCTATTAAAGCTGAATATGACTGAAACTTTTGTAGCCCTTAGAAAATATTTAGTTGGGGATAATGAACAACTTGATGACAGTTACTCTGTTGATTCTTAGGACTATAAAACAAAGGAGAGATATTTTTTAAAGCATGAATCGCACAGTATCCCACACATAATACTGTTCATCTAACAATTCACACATGACATAATGTGGTATCTCCCAAACCTTTTAAAAATTAAATAAGGTATATGAGATATTTAGATATAAATATTCCTATATTTTAATCTTTGAGTTTTCTTAAAGAGAATAAGAAATTTGTGAAGACATAGATTGAGCTAAAACCTCCCATAGTTTTGTCCTTGATGCAATTTAGTCAACATTAATAGGTGGAACTGTGGTAAAGATTTGGCCTGCCAGTACAAGAGTCCCAAGAAACACCAGTTTGATCCCTGGATTGAGAAGATCCCCTGGAGAAGGAAAAGGCAACACACTCCAGTATTCTTACCTGGAAAATTCCATGGGCACAGAAGCCTGGCAGGATCTAGTCCATGGGGTCATAAAGAGTCAGACATGACTGAGCATGCTCACACACAGTCAACATTAATAAGTATACAGAGCAAATTACAACAAATAAAGAACATACTATACTATAAAAATGAAAGTGTTAGTCATTCAGTCATGTCCAACTCTATGCAATCCCTTGGACTGTAGCCCATCAGGCTCCTCTGTCCACGGAATTCTCCAGGCAAGAATACTGGAGTTGGTAGCCAGTCCCTTCTCCAGGGAATCTTCCTGACCCAGGGATAGAACCCAAGTCTCACCCATTTCAGGCAGATTCTTTACCTTCTGAAACATTAGAGAAGCCTGCATACTTTACTATATGCTTGTGTAGTTAAATTTAATCTATGACTGTTTTATTCAAAATGAGATTTCTTATAAAGAAATTTAGTAGAATCATAATTACTCAAAATCTATTCAACCTATCAAACCACAGCCTAGTGGAATGGGCTGGAATTACAAGTCTTGAGACATTTATATCGATATAGACTTACTTTGAAAATAAGAATGTACTGTGAATACTGATACCTGAAATCTCTGCCTCCTTTTATGTCACAAGAGAATTGGGTTGAAGTTGTTTTCTGCCACCATCACTGTGGTTATAATTTTAGGGCAACTGGCTCGTATGACAAAAACCAAAATGCTTTGTCACTTTGCCTTGTTAATTTCCTGTAAATATATATTTTTTTCAAAGACTTGAAAAAGTCAAAACTCAACACATGCTGATTTAAAAAAAAAAAAAAAAAAAAAAAGACCTACAAAACTGTTCAAAATACAGAGTNTGAAAGGTCAGCAAGGGAAAACAGGAAATCTGTAGAACTTATGGACTTGTTAATTATAATGCATTACTATTCATTAATCGTGACTAGTGCACCATACTCGTGTAAATAGTTAGCAAGGGAAACAGGATATGGAATATATAGGACTCAGCAGTATCTTTGCAATTATTTTCTAAATCTAAAACTGTCCTAAAATTTTAAAGTTAACTTTAAAATGTCATACAAGAGAAGCTAAACAGTGTTGGTTTCTTTTCCAACTCTTACACAATTAAGTCCTAGTTTTAAAGGCAAAAGACTCACTATTTCTCTTGTATTACTAAAAATCCCTCCACCTGCAACCACTATTTTTTACTTTGTTCACCTGGTCCTTCCTTAACTCTTATATATTCTTTGCCACACATCTGTGGTACAATTCTATTACAGGTGACCTGATTTTCAATGTGCTTTCAAAACAGCCAATGCAGACAGATTAGTATTAGATTCTCCTGAAAGAGCTGCAGTGTGGTGTCCTGAGGTTGAATTGGAAGCAACTGCCAAAGCCTTTGGGTGAACAAGAGAAAAAAGGAAAGAAAAGGACATAGCATACTTCTAGCTTCTGAAGCTATGAGGAAATCAGGCACAGAATTCCTATGCCTGTCTTCCTTATATCCTTAGAAACTGGAGAAGAGTAATCTTTAACAATCTAGAGAAAATGATTTCAACACTAGAGAAAACACTTATTTAATTAGAAAAGAGCAATTAAAACACTAGATAAAGATAGTTTTCATAATTTTAGAGTTTACTTGCTTTGACAAAATAAGCAATGTTACTTATCTTCCATGTTGCCAGTCAGAAAAAGTTTTAAAATGATGGTTCACATTTGTTTCTATAATTAAAGGCACTATTCAATAGCTGCAAATTAAAAATAAAAAGCTTTATAATATTCCATTATCATTTCTTAGATTTCACTACTTCCATAAAATAATGACAGTACAATGATGTCAGCAGCCCAGCATTCATTCTTGAGCTTCGGTAGAAACTGGATATAAGGAAGTTGTGTTTACGANTAAAAATAAAAAGCTTTATAATATTCCATTATCATTTCTTAGATTTCACTACTTCCATAAAATAATGACAGTACAATGATGTCAGCAGCCCAGCATTCATTCTTGAGCTTCGGTAGAAACTGGATATAAGGAAGTTGTGTTTACGACTGCAGAGGGAGTTCCCCCAGAGAAGGGGCCAATCACACACTCTAATTTCTGTGGCTAAGCAATAATGGGTATGAAGATTCAGGGGCCAACACGGGGAACATATAAAGCGGGGAACAGGAGAGCTTCCTGGTACACAGGTACTTTCTTTTTGGCTACTCTGTGCAAAAGACTTGTGGATTTGAAAACTGTATTTCATAGTGTTTTTAATCAGTAGTTAACTGAAATATCTATTCCTAACTTATATTATGACAATATGAACACTAAAATACCCACTATGTGAAGTTTGTTTAAAGTAAAACAAAATGAAATTTTAGAAACTCAACAGACAAAATATTTTTTATAGAGCGCATTGCAATTATATATTTTTGAAAACATATTTTGGATTAAAAAGAGATGTGCATAAGAGTATGTTTAACATATTTTGTGGCCTACTTACATAATGTTTTTATGTGTGCACCTCTCCATCTCTAGTTATTGTCCCTTTCCTAATGGGAAGTAAACACCTAATTTTTTTACTTAAATAAAAATTATTTAGCAAATTTTTCAAAACATGATTTGAAACAAACAAACACTAAAATACCATACCATTGAATGAAATTTCCAAATTGTCTTATAGTTTGAAAGGAGATTCAAGTTTTAAAAAGAGATATCATATTATTTAAATAATTTGTACTACTTATCAAATTTTATAAAGTTCCCAGAAAATGTACATTTTGTTATAATCTTATTTGTGTCTGATCAATATTAACCATTGGTTATTTGAGTTGCTCTGCTCATTTATTTTGTCTGCTTCGGTGGCCTCAAGACATACTTCCCAAAAAACTCTATTTAACCTTTTCTTTCGTTCTTTCTTAATATGGGATTAGGGTTTCCATGGTGGTTCAGATAGTAAAGAATCCACTTTCAATGCAGGAGATTCAGGTTCAATACTGGGTCAAGAACATATCCTGGAGAAGGGAATAGCAACCCACTCCAGTATTCTTGCTTGGAGAATTCTATAGACAGAGGAGCTATAATACATGGGGTTACAAAGAGTTGATCATGACTGAGCAACAAGCACCCATACACAATATGGGATTACTAGAATATTTCTATACATTAAATAAACTTTTGACATATTTTGTATATCAATGCTATGTTTTTCTTCATTTCTTTGTCTCACACTGTCTTCTATATTTTCCTCTATCATTTTCTAACTATATTATTAAATAAAGTTCTATTCAGTTGTTATTCTAATCAGATTTGAAAATTCTGTTGCTTTCAATTTTCAGTTAGCTTATAGTTTTTTTAAATAATATTTACAATAAACCCAGAAATCTGTTTGGAAATTTCTCACTTTTTATGCATTCTACCCTATTTGTCATTTGTTTCTTTTAAAATTTGGTTTTGTAAGTGAAGATGGAGTGAGCTAATGGTAACAGAAGACAAATCCTCTGTTAATCTTTTCCACTTTTCTTACTCCAAATATATTTGGGTCAACAGATTCTATCTGCTTAGTAATCAAGAAAGTTGTGACTAATTTTCAAATGAGAAGAGTTATCTCTACAAGATTACTCAAAGAACAGATCTAAAGAAAAGGAAAAAAAAGTGAGTAATTTTAATTAGATTTGTTATTTAACACTTTCAATAATATTTATTTCAAAACACATAGATATTAAGGTTTTTTCATAAATACTTCAATTAATTTTTCATAAATACTTCAATTAATTTTTCACAAATACTTCAATTAATACAACAGTAATTTTGAAAATTTTATACAGACAGTAAGAGAGAAATTGTCCCTATTGTTCATAATAGTTATTTTCATTCTCTCACTTCACTTATAAAATAATTTTGCTTGCAGAGATTTATGTGAACTGTGTATTTCGAAAGCATATTTGGCTTTAATCATGGCCAACTCTGTTGCTGTGAACATCATTAGAATTCTGAATTTTAGTGATCTCATCATAAATCCTTATATCTGTTACATATCCAGTGACAGTTCTAAACATAAGGACTTATTCAAAAGGAAAGAATCATGAATCTAGTTCTCTACACTCAATGTATACATCAACTTAGCATCACAATGCTTTGGCCTATTCAGAATTATTGCTTTCATCATGTCGATGTATGGCAAAGCCAATAGAGTATTTCAAGTAAAATAAAGTAAAAAAATAATAATAATAAAAATAAATTTATAGAAGCTCCTACTTAGATTTACAGACAATCTTAAAGGCATTTATTTTCTAAACATTCTACAGTAATTATAATATTCTTTTCATGAAAGACTTCAAATGAAACATGTTTTTTCCTGAGGCACAACTTACTGGTTTAAAGCAATAATAGCCATTTTCCTCAACTTTTGGTTACATACTGTAAAATCCAAATGTTTTACATTATCTAACTTATCTAAAGTTGATCCTTATGACCCTCATGAGGAAGGTGGTCAAATAAACTATCATCCATTCCAGGACCTAAAAATAATTTAAAACATGTAATAATTTATATATTTTTCAGAATTTCTTTAGCCTTAATTTTAAATGATTATTTCAATAAATACTTAGTAAGATAAAACTCATCAAAGACAGTATATCTACTTGTTCTTGTTCAGTTGTTAAGTCATGTCTGACTCTTTGTGAACTCATGGACAGTAGCATGCCAGGCTCCTCTGTCCTCCATTATCTCCCAAAGTTTGCTCAAATTCATGTCCATTGAGTCAGTGATGGATCTAACCATCTCATCTTCTGCTTCCTACTTTTGCCTTTAATCTTTCCCAGCATCAGTCTTTTCCAATGAGTTGGCTCTTCACATCAAGTTGCCAAGGTGTTAGGGCTTTAACTTCAGCAGCAGTCATTCCAGTGAATACTCGGGGTTGATTTACTCTAAGGTTGAGTGATTTTTATCTTCTTGCAGCTCAAAAGACTCTCAAGTTTTCTCCAGCACCATAATTTGAAAGCATCAATTCTTTGGTGCTCAGTCTTCTTTATGGTCCTCCTTTATGATGTCTCTGCTTTTTAAAACTAAGGATGTCTACTTAGAATTCTGAATCTTCCCCTAAAATAAGTGGAACAAAATTGTAAATCTTCTCAATTTTTTCCAGTCTGAGAGAAAGAATAAATTTAATCTATCTAAAAAAGTGTCTTCTAAATACAGTTATACAAAGCCAGGGTTACTTCTCCCCAACTAACTCTCATTCTTTAATTTAGAGCAGAGACATTTCTTTGTCAACAAATGTCCATCTAGTCAAAGCTATGGTTTATCCAGTAGTCCTGTACAGATGTGAGAGTTGGACCATAAAGAAGGCTGAGCACTGAAGAACTGATGCTTTTGAACTGTGGTGTTGAAGAAAATTCTTGAGAGCCCCTTGGATAGCAAGGAGATCAAACAAGTCAATCCTAAAGGAAATCAACCTTTAATATTCATTGGAAGGACTGAATCTGAAGCTGAAACCCCAATATTTTGGCCACCTGATGCAAAGAGCTGACTCACTGGAAAAGACCCTAATGCTGGGAAAGATTACAGGCAGAAGGAGAATGGGATAATAGAGGATGAGATGGTTCGACGGCATCGTCAACTCAATGGAAATGAATTTGAGCAGACTCTGGGAAATAGTGAAGGACAGGGAAGACTTGTGTGCTGCAGTCCATGGGGTTGAAAAGCATTAGACACAACTGAGCGACTGAACAATATCAATATATTTAGTTGATATATATAAATGCGTTGTTGAGATACATTTAACTTCTTTTGGATTACAAGGTTTATTTTCAAAATAATTACAATTATCAAAAAGTATTAAAACCCAATGCTTTAGAACTATATACTTATATTATCATAATTAATAACTCCCAACTGATTTTGAGAAAAACACACATCAACAAAATTATAAGAACTCACATATATGACCCTTTAGGTTGGCCCAGGATGTACTC
This sequence comes from Neotragus pygmaeus, assembly GCA_006410875.1. Classification (NCBI taxonomy): domain Eukaryota; kingdom Metazoa; phylum Chordata; class Mammalia; order Artiodactyla; family Bovidae; genus Neotragus; species Neotragus pygmaeus. The sequence continues at coordinate 29,686 of SJYV01016871.1, read as the reverse complement.
AGCAGTTTACTTAAAAAAAAAAAATCTAATTAATTATGGGAAACAAAGAGAAAACACCCAAATTGCTTTCAATCACTTTGTGTGGTTTCCACATTGGTATTATTATAAATATTGTAATTGATTAGTAGTTATGGAAATAGAAATAAAAATTCTACACATTTATATTGTATAGTTTGGGGAATTTAAAGAAAAAAATGTGAAAATCTGTACAAGAAGTCCCATACATGCCTTATCTAGTCTCATCTATTATTAACACTTCACATTACTGTAGCATTTTTGTTAGGATTGTGTAACTGTTTCATACATTATAATTAACTGAGACTTATGTTTTTTTCAGATTTCTTCAGTTTTTCCTTGATGTGCTTTTTCTTTCTTTTTTTTTTTTTTACTGTTTCAGGATCCTACTCAGGATGCCATGTCACAGTTAGTTCTCACGTCTTCCTAAGCTTTTCTTGGCTGTGGTGTTTTCTCAGACTTTCCTTATTTTGGATGACCTTGACAATTTTGTGGCCTACTGGTTAGGTATTTTGTAGAGTATCTTTCGAGTGGAATTTGTCTAATGTTTTTCTCATAATTAGTCTGAGGGTTCTGTGTTTCTGTAAGGAAGCTCATCACCAAATCCAAATTTACTTAGTTTTTCTATGTACTTCTTCAAGAGGTTTTCTGGTTTTGAATATTATGATCCATTTTAGTTTTACATAATGTATGTTCGTACAGATGTCCAATTGTTCTAGCATCATTTGTTGAAAACACTATCCTTTCTGCACTGAATCACCTTTGCTTCTTTGTCTAAGATCATTTGACTGTACTTGTGGATAACTACTTCTGGGCTCTCTACTCTGTTATTCTGATCTATGTCTAGTCTTTTACCAATAACTTGGTGCCTTGATTATTACAGTTTTATAAGTTTTGAAAATAGGTGGTGTGTGCCCTCCAACTAGGTTCTTCTTTACTATTGTGCAGGGTATTCTATGTTGTTTGCCTCTTCATATAAGCCTTAAAATCCATTTGGTACTATCTATAAATATTCTGACAACCTATACTTTCAATGAGTGTTTTTATACAATTCATGTTTAAAGCAATTTTAATATAGTTTCATTAATATTTGTATTTGTCAGCTTTCTCCAGAGAAATAAAATCTCTGAGACAGAGAGAAGAGAGAGAGAAAAGGAATTGGTTTAAGGAAATATAGAAGCTGACAAGTCCCAAAGTCTGAAGGATTAGTCAGCAAACTGGAGATCCTATGGTTTATTCCTAGTCTGATGACCAGTGGTCTTGAGATCCAGGAAGTGCTGATGCTTCACTTTGAGTACAAAGGCAGGAAAAGTTTTCTCCTGACTCAAGTGAGGGGCCTCTTATTTGATTTATTCAAGCCTTCAACTGATTGGATGAAGCTAACCCACATCAAAGAGGGCAATCTACTTCACTTAGGCAACAGAGTCAAATGTTAATCTCTTCCAGAAACACCCTCATAGATACACCAAGAATAATGTTTGGCCAAGTATCTTGCTGTGGTCCATGGGGTCAAGAAGAGTCGGACACGACTTAGCAACTGAACAACAAGTCTCTTGGCATCCTGTGACCCATTAGTGTTGAAACAAAAATTGGCCATCACAACATCTATGAACTCTGTGCCTGTTTTCAATTTTTTGTACTGTTCTTCTCCCCACATCTCACTCATATTTTGCATTTTCTGGATTTTAACTAAGCGCTTCTTATGATTTTTTTTCCTTTATTTTATTCCTAACCTAAAAAACTCTACTCGTTGCTCTAGAGTGTGCTATATTCATTTATAACTAGTCTAAGTCTACTTTCAAATAATGTCTTATTTCAGGTAGTGTGAAAGTGCTATATGACAGTACCACCTGATCATCACAATATTTTTTTCATTAATTTATGTTATTCATATGCTATAATCACTTAATATATTATCATTGCTATTATTTTAAACACATATTTTGATCTATTAAAAAGTGAAAATAATTGATTATCATACCATATTTATTCTTCCCTGAACGCTTTTATTTTCTCCATGTGGATCTGAGCTTCTGATTGATATAATTTTCCTTCTCCCTAAAAAAATAATTTCAAAAAAATTCTTATACAAATCAATGATGAGAAAACACTGTCTCATACCATACACAAAAATAAACTCAAAATGGCTTAAAACAAATGTGACATGACATCATAAATCTCCTAGAGACTATAGGCAAAATATTCTCTGATATAAATCATACCAGTGCTTTCTTAGGCCAGTTTTCCAAGGCAATAAAGATAAAAACAAAAGTAAACAAATGAGACCTAGTCAAACTTACAAGTTTTTATACAGCAGAGAAAACCATAAACAAAATGAAAAGACAACATATAGACTGGGAGAAAATATTTGCAAACATTGTGACCAACAAGGGCTTAATTTATAAAATATAAAAACAACTTATGTAACTTAACAGAAAAACAAACAAACTAATTTAAAAAATGGACAGAAGATCTAAGCAGATATTTCTCCAAAGAAGAAATATAGATGGTCAAAAAGCACATGAAAAGGTGCTCAGTATCACTAATCATCAGAGAAATGCAAATCAAAACTATGAAGTATTATTTCACACCAGTCAGAATGGTCATCATCAAGAAGTCTACAAATAATAAGTGCTGGAGAGGATGTGGAGAAAAAAGAACCTTCCTTCCATCTTGTTGGTGGGAATGTAAATTGGTACAGCCACTATGGAAAATGGTATGGAAGTTACTTAAAATATTAAAAAGAGAGTTTCCAGTTGATCCCCCCACTCCCATTCTTGGTCATGCATCTGAATAAAATTCTAGTTTTGAAAAGACACACACACCTCAATGATCATAGCAGCACTATCTGCAATAGCCAAGACATGGAAGCAACCTAAATACCTAAACATTCACTGACAGATGAATGGATAAAGAATACACACACACACACACACACACACACACACACACACGACTGTATCAATTTTCTATACACCAGAAACTAACACAAAGTTGTAAATTAATTGTTCTTCAATTTTAAAAGTGAATAAATAAATACATAAAATGTAATTTTAAAAAATTTGCAAGGAAGGTCTACCAGTGGTGAATTCTATTCTAGAATTTTTTGTTATCTATAAGAATCTAGTTCACTTTTGAAGAGTAATTTTTCTACATATAGAATTCAAGGTTTTTGTTACTGTTTTTTCCTCAATGCTTCAGACATTTCACTCTAATCTCTTCTTGTGTGTATGATTTCAGAAAATAATTGTATATTTTCAAAATTTCTCTGCCATTATTACTTTAAAATATTTCTTCTGATGTTTCTTTATTTTGGAATCCAGGTTGTACATGTGTTGTATCAATTGAAATTGTTCCCAAACTCTTGGATGTTCTCTTTTGTGTCTGTTTGGTTTGTTTTTCTCTCTCTCTCTCTCTCTCTTTTTTTTTTTTCTCTTTTTATTGCAGTTTGGGAAGCTTGTATCTTCAAGCTTACTTTTATTTTTTCTTTCATCTGTGTTCAACCTACTGGGAGCTAATCAAAGTCATTCTTCATTTCTCTTTTAGAGTTTTTAATTTCTAACATTTCCTTTTAATCATTTTTTTAGTATTTCCATCTCTTTGCTTATATTATCAATCTGTTCTTGTATGTTGTCCACTTTTTCTATTAGAGCCCTCAACATACCAATTATAGTTGCTCTACATTCACTCTGAAAATTCCTAATTCTGATTCATACCTGAGTTTGGAACTAATGCTTGCTTTGTTTCTTCAGACTGTGTTTTGTTTTCCCTTTTAGCATGGCTTATTAGTTTTTCTTTATATAAGAATGTGATTTTTAGGGACAATAGATACCTATATAATTAGCTTTTAGTTGTAATCTAACTAGGATCTAGGGTGTTTTAATGTTTTGCTATAGTTATAGGAGTTAGAGGTAATTTTCTCTACTTTCCTTGTTCTCATCTCCTCTCTTAATTTTGACTTCCTTGAGAATTCTTCAAATACTATGTCTCATAACTCTTTTAGCTCTAACCCATCATTGTACTGCAGTCTTATAATGTGGTTGTAAGGTGTTTGGGATGTAAAGTATCTTAGAATGTTATGACCCAGGCTCAGTTAAGTGGGTCTATGTCCCTGGATGGGACCTAAACTATGGTATTCTATTTCCCTCCCTTTAGTTGAGACAAGAGACTAGAGTGGGGTTAGGATTTGCTACCAGCACTTCCTGCAGGCGAAACAGATCTCTGATAGACTTTTCCCTCTAGAGCAGCCCTTTGCTGTGGAGAGCAGTATGGGCTTATGTCCATATCATCACTCTCCTATCCCTTTGGCAGAACCAAAAGAGATTTTTTAGACTCCTCACTATGAGAATCTGGTATGGTTACTGAAGATAAAAATCACAAAAGTGTAGGAACATTTCTAAGACTGAAGCCCTTTTTTTAACTCTCATGCTAGTTCACATCCTTCAGAAATTCATCAAAATCATTATGTTTATATTCATAGCTCCAGTTTATATTAATAGCTCCAGCATCTTCTATTTCAGGTAAGTAAACCCTTTCTCCAACTTTATTTATTTGCCAATCTCTCTATATTTTAATGAGACAGTTTGTTCTGTGACCTCAGTTCTCTAATTAGGCCAAGTAAAAATGATTTATACTTTTTTTCAGCTATTTTCCTATAAGTATGGAGGTGACAGTTTCTAAACTCTTTATATGTTAGAGCTGAAAGTACAGCTTCTATTTTAATTGACAATATTGTAAAATTTCTGGATGTAATTAGGAAATCTATGAACACTAAACTAGTACCAAATACATTTCTGCCACAAATTTTTGCTTCTGTATTTGTAAGAACACAGTTGTAGCCAGAAAGGTTCTTTCAAGTTTTATTTTTATTATTTCTATGAAAAAATAATTTTATCTTCAATATTCAATGTTTAAATTGAATTTATGATAGTATTCACAATGATATCAGATATTTGACCTTTGACAGAATTAATTTCTAAAATCTTTGATTATAAGTATTGAATGATGAAAATCAAGTCATTACTGAAACTAGTCTTGAAGAACCTGATGTCACTTATATAACTTGTATCAGTAAACTGTTTAAAGTCTTTCTAACATAGCCATATTGTTTGTCTTCACTTTTCTTACATGCAAAAAATATGGAATAAAAAAAGAGAAAAATTAACTTGGAAGACTAGTCACTTGATCTAAATGAAAAATCATTCTTTACAGTGTGATGTGTAAATGTAGCATCTGATGCTGAATGAATTAAACCATAATATTAGTATTATAATTTGATTGTCATTATATTCTAACAATGACTTTCAAATTATGAAGAGGAGGATGATACTTCTTAAACAGATTTTTGTTATCTGGCTTATATGTTGTAATTGATAGTTCAAAGCCTTCCTTTAGAAACACCAAATTTTGATAAACTGTACAAGACAAACTCACTGTCGAATTTCTTGAGTAACAGAAAGGTGTTTCTTAATTTTTTATTTAACAAATACTTTTAAATAAAGCATCAATATCAAGTATGTTTATTTCAGTATACAATGTTGTTACCAAATATAAAATTTATGTGTTTACATCATAAGATAAGTGACAAAAACACATTATCAAGGATATTCAAACTTCTCTCCATGCTTCAGTTCCTCAATAGTGTTGCTCAGCTTCTATTTCTCGTATGTATCTCAGGTAGCTGTAGCTTACAATTTCTTTTTATTTTTAATTGACATTGTGGACTGTAACCTCAGGACTAAACTGATCTCTCAGACCATAGCTCCACTGCTTGTAGGGTGAGTGCACACTGAATATTTTTCTGATTATAATCTGAGTCTAGAGAAGTTAGCTATCCTATTGCCCCACTGTCTGAGACTGCTTAGCTTTGTTAGTTGGTGCCACATGCTCTGTTTCTGAAGGGGACACATTGGTGATAAGGTTTCTTGGAAAGTTTGAGAGAAGACTCAAATGTTTGCTGATTTTTTTTTTTTTTTTGGAAATTAAACTACATGTCAGAACAAGAATTATATCTAATACAAAGGTCTCATACATTCTCAGATGAGACCATAGTAGCAACTCTAACTACATAGTGGGCAAAATTAACCCGCTCTAGATTACTTTAATGTAATGAAAAAGTGGTTCATTGCTAAATGCAAGCAACATTGAGGCAACAGGTAGAAACTGAAACTCCCCTAGGAAAAGCAAGAGATACATTTTTACCTTATCTATGTTTATTCTTTTCCTAAGCAAAACATTTGTAGCTGGTTGGCATTTTTTTTTACACAAAATGGCTCTTCTCATTATACTCTTCCTCACTTATGATGAAATTCAATTTGTGACTAACGTTCTTTTTTTTTGGTGTTTTGTTTTATTTTATTTTACTTTATTCTACTTTACAATACTGTATTGGTTATTAAAGTACAGTCTTTGAAGTGAAGTGCTTGTATGGTCTTAAGTAAGTGAGTGAGTGAGTGAAGTCACTCAGTTGTGTCCGACTCTTTGAGACCCCATGGACCGTAGCCTACCAGGCTTCTCCATCCATGGGATTTTCCAGGCAAGAATACTGGAGTGGGTTACCATTTCCTTCTCCAGGAGATCTTCCTGACCCAGGGATCGAACCCGGGTCTCCCACATCAGAGGCAGGCACTTTAACCTCTGAGCCACCAGGGAAGTCTTGAAGTGAAGTGCTTGTATGGTCTTAAATAAGTAAAATGGGACATTCCCCTCACCACACTTTACCTCTAACCCCTGCCATCATTATTCTAAATAGGAATATAACTATACCAGTGCAGCCAAAGTTCAAAACAGCTTGGGACCACTCCAGCTAGCTCTTGCTACATAAAAATCACTCTAAAACTGGAGCATATATATACAGTTTAGTTCAGTAGCTCAGTTGTGTCCAACTCTTTGTGATCCTATGAACCACAGCACATCAGGCCTCCCTGTCCATCACCAACTCATGGAAAACACACAAACCCATGTCCATTGAGTCAGTGATGCCATCCAGTCATCTCATCCTCTGTCATCCCTTTCTCCTTCTGCCCTCAACCTTTCCCAGCATCAGGGTCTTTTTCAATGAGTCAACTCTTTGAATCAGGTGGCCAAAGTACTGGAGTTTCAGCTTCAGCATCATTCCTTCCAATGAACACCCAGGGCTNTATTTATTCTTTGCTTTCTGCCATAAGGGTAGTGTCATCTGCATATCTGAGGTTATTGACATTTCTCCTGGCAATCTTGATTCCAGCTTGTGCTTCATCCAGCCCAGCATTTCTCATGATGTACTCTGCATATAAGTTAAATAAGTAGGGTGACAATATACAGCCTTGAGATATATATATATATGTATGTATGTATACACACACACAACAATTTACAATTATACTTCATGGTCCTGGGGACCGACAGACAGCTGAAGAGTTATTGCTCCAGGCTCTCACATAAGTTTGCTGTCAGATAGTAGCTAGAGTTGGGTCAAATGGATGCTTTTCCATTTATATGAGTGATGTCTGGCCTGGTTTCTCAACTCTCAAAGAAGCTTACTTGGACCACTTACTGTATACTCATCCCAGTATTACCAGATTTACACATTCAGAGTGAGCATGCCATGAGACTAAGGCAAACCTGCAAGATTTTTTCTCACTAGCCTGAAAAGTCATCTCAGTGTTGCATNCAACTCTCAAAGAAGCTAACTTGGACCACTTACTGTATACTCATCCCAGTATTACCAGATTTACACATTCAGAGTGAGCATGCCATGAGACTAAGGCAAACCTGCAAGATTTTTTCTCACTAGCCTGAAAAGTCATCTCAGTGTTGCATTCAGTTCAGTTCAGTTCAGTCGCTCAGTCATGTCCAACTCTTTGCAACCCCATGAATCGCAGCACAACAGGCCTCCCTGTCCATCACCAACTCCCAGAGTTCACTCAGACTCATGTCCATCAAGTCAGTGATGCCATCCAGCCATCTCATCCTCTGTTATCCCCTTCTCCTCCTGCCCCCAATCCCTCCAAGCATCAGAGTCTTTTCAATGAGTCAACTTTTCACATGAGGTCACCAAAGTATTGGAGTTTCCACTTTAGCATCAGTCCTTCCAATGAACACCCAGGACTGATCTCATTTAGAATGGACTGGTTGGATCTCTTTGCAGTCCAAGGGACTCTCAAGAGTCTTATCCAACACCAGATTTCAAAGGGCTGGTGCACGGGGATGATCCAGAGAGACGCTGTGGGATGGGAGGTGGGAGGGGGATTCAGGATTGGGAGCTCGTGTACACCTGTGGTGGATTCATGTCGATGTATGGCAAAGCCAATAGAGTATTGTAAAGTAAAAT
>SJYV01016871.1:0-20721 GCA_006410875.1 Neotragus pygmaeus | reverse complement strand
TTTTTTTTTCCCCCATACAGACCAGTTCATTATTTGAGGTGTGACTGAGTCTTGATTTTTTCTTTTCAGGTTTTATACAAAAATATTCAATCTGAGCTTAACACAGAGTTCTTTGTAAAATCACAACAAGCTCTTTGGGTATTTTGGTTCTAATTTAAACCTTGCTTTTGTCCCATCAAGTGTTTAAGGTGACTATATTTCAATATCTTTCAAAATTCTTCCTTAATGGAATAATTTGTGATTATGCAGTCAGAATTTTTTTTTCAAAAATTTATAGCACTGGTCTAACATTTTCCCATTTAAAGACTTAGCAAAAATTGATGTACTTTCCTTAGATTTGAATGTACAATTTTTGTCTGTATTCTCTTGCTTATTGACCATTTTCTGACAAGAAAACCAAATTCTTCTAAGGTTACCATCAATTTAACGTTATCAAGTTTTTTTTTTTTTTCTCTTTCAATACCTAGAACCACATGGAGAGTTTTCTGACTAGCTGATAACAAAAATAAATAAATCTCTTATACATATTTTTTCCATGCTCAAAATAGACTACTGTAACATTACAGTTTGACTTAGGCGAGAAAGACAGTAGCAGCTCCAAATCCCACCATGGACAGAACTTCAAGCAAGACATTTGTTTGTTGATTTCCTGGAAGAAGAATTAACCAGAAATATGGATTTACATAGTAACATGGCTGGATTATCAAAAACACAGACAGAGCAAGATGAATGCAAAGAGAGTTGGGATGGAGTATATGATTGGATCGTCAAAATGAACCCTTGGGTAAGGATATGTATTTTCCATTCAAATGCTACCAAAGGACAACCACTGCAAAGGATGCTATTTCTCTGCCCTTTTCAGTGTTTGCTTATAAGACTCACAAAGAACATGGACCATGGTAACAGTGATGTAAAGTAGCATTTGCTCAACAATATGGACTTCCACTTACTAAGGCTGATCACCTGCTAACAACAGAACCTCAAACTGAGTTTCTAATGTTATTTGTCCTTGAGGAAACAAACCAGTAGCATGATATTTGTTCTTGTTCTTCAGTGGCTAAGTAATGTCTGACTCTTTGTGACCTCATTGACTGCAGCATGCCAGCACTTACCTGTCCTTCACTATTGCCTGGAGTCTGCTCAAATTCATGTCTGTTGATGTTACATACATTTTATTGAACTCTTTCCATCATGGAAGAACAGAAGTTTATCTTCAGAAAAATATACATTTGCTTCACGTACTCTTGATACTTTTGTCGGCACCACCATCCATGAAACTGTCCAAAGTCTAGTTCATTATCATGACATTCACTTATTTAGCTTATTTAGCTTATTAGCTATTAGCTAAATTTAGCAATTTAGCTATTTAGCTTATTTAGCATTGTGTAATAGAAACACAATGACTTAAAACAACATTTAAAAAATTATCTCATCAGTTGGGAGTCAGCTGATTTAGACTGAGCTTAGCTGGACCTGGAGTCAACCTGCAGACTGTGTCTAAGTCTGCATTATATGTCTCTCATTTTCTTTAGATCATATCACACACACACACGCATATATATTATATATATAAAGATATATATATATGATCTAAAGAAAGATAATATATAAGATCATATAATACATATAATGATAAGGAAAATTTCTCTTTTTATTTTATGAAGAAAGCAGATCATTCTCTTAGAGCTTTTTCCACACACTGAATTCAACTAATTTTTTTTCATTTGACTTGATCCTATTCCTTCTCTTTCCTCTAAACTGGTAGCTATAGAGGTTTTTATGATTGGGATTCTAAATTTAGCCAAAAATACTAGAAGCAAAAATGTTACTTCATCATGATGGTGTGTATTTATAATCAATAGGGATTATTTATACTCAAGTGAATATTATCTTCTACTCAATGATTTATAAATTTTACTTTTATGATATGTGATATGATATATATATATACTTATAAAACTTATTCACAGTTTTTCTGATTATTCTTTTCTCTTTTTATATCCCATTTTNTGTGTTTATAATCAATAGGGATTATTTATACTCAAGTGAATATTATCTTCTACTCAATGATTTATAAATTTTACTTTTATGATATGTGATATGATATATATATATACTTATAAAACTTATTCACAGTTTTTCTGATTATTCTTTTCTCTTTTTATATCCCATTTTTATTTATTTATATTTTTAATCAGTTTGTGGAGCTCCAGAAAAATAAAATCTCTTGCTTCTTTCATGGGAGTCACATTAAATTTGCTTAGTAATTCAAAGAGAACTAAAAATTTTTATGAGAATCATTCTTCTTTTAGAAAACTGAATATCTTTCCATTTGATGAAATTAATTTCATTTTTAGAAGCACTTCTAAATTTCTATGATAAATCTTAACTCTTAAATCACTGTTTTAGATATTTTCTACTTAATTTATTATTGCAAATGTTCCTTCATTTCCATTCTATCATCTAACTGTTAGTATATCAAAGTTTCTCAGCCTTAGCATTATTGCCTTTTTGGCCTAGATGCATATTTATCCCGGAGGTGGGAATTGTCCTGTGCACTGTAGGATGTTTAGCAGCAGCCTCCCTGGATGCTGTTCAAATTCAGGCAGCAACCTCAACCCCATTGCTACCACTCTGATAATTAAATTTTTTCCCAAACTTTGTCAATGCCCACCTCCTCCCTGCCCCCGCAGTGCTCCTGAAAGGAGGAGGCAAATTTGCATTCCACTGTGAACCACTGGTGTAGATTAAGAGGTCAGATTTTTTAATGTTAATTTCATATCCTGCTACATTATTAAATCATCTTATATCTTTTTTCATACCAATACTACTGGGGCTTTTAACTGCAAATAAAGTTCGTTCTTACGCTTCTAATTGCTCTATATTGCTTGAGTGGGTTATGTAATGTTAAAAAGAAATGAGGATTATGAGCCTGCCTACATCCTGATTTCATCTAGAATGCTTTTATTTTTTTCATCCTTAAGAAAGATGCTATTTTTCTTACATATGATAGAGAAGTAAAAAGCATTTATTAATTGACTTGTAATTTTTTTCATCATAAATAGTGCTGTCAATGCTTTTAAAGTATCTATAGTAATAGAGAAGGCAATGGCACCCCACTCCAGTACTCTTGCCTGGAAAATCCTATGGTCGGAGGAGCCTGGTAGGCTGCAGTCCACGGGATCGCGAAGAGTCAGATGTGACTGAGCGACTTCACTTTTACTTTTCACCTTCATGCATTGGAGAAGGAAATGGCAACCCGCTCCAGTGTTCTTGCCTGGAGAATCCCAGGGACGGGGCATCCTGATGGGCTGCCCGTCTATGGGGTCGCACAGAGTTGGACACGACTGAAGCGACTTAGCAGCAGCAGTAGCATAGTAATATTATTTTTAAAGTGCTGCTCTGCTGGATTTTATTGATAATATTTAGGACCTTTTCATGGTAATTATTGTTTTTATGGTATGATTGAATTGTAATTTAGTTTTGTTATACAGTCTCTATCAGGTATAAGTATCTATGTTATGTTATTTCATGAAAATAATTTGGAGATTATTCTTTCCTATTTTATGACTAGGAATAGGTTAAACAGCTTTGAGAGTATCTTGTCTTTGAAAGTTTGTAGAACTATATTCAGAAATTTTTTATATTCAGAAACTTTCTGGTTATGGCTGACGGAGGTAGTTCTTTCACATTTTTCTACGGAAATTGGTCTTGGTAAAGTTTTATGCAAATGTAATCTACTGAAACTATCTTCCTCAGCTAGGCATTATCTCCCAATATTCTCAAACAGAATAAGTAAAGGTTTTTATTTTATGTTGGAAATAGTTTTTATTTTTTTTTCCTATAGTACTGATTTTTTTTTTTAAATAAAATCTGGCCAAAAAGAAAACTGTTGACGCAAACTTCCTTTCCTTTTTGTAAAAAATGTTGCCCTGAAAACTGTACATTTAAAGTATCCTATTAAGTCACTTTATCACAAATGATTTTTTACTTTATTTTTCATCTATGTGATGTTTCCCCTGAATGCCCCCCCTCAATTTTTTTTTCATGTCAAAATTTAATGATTGAAAAAGGTTATGTCTCAGGATTGATCTTCCAAGCCCATTTTCCTCATTGAGACCCATGTCTTAAGTCTGTTCCTATTTGATTTCTGAAAAGTTGTCTTAAATTTATTCAATATTAAATATAAGTTCTTTTTACATAGTGGTTGTTTCTATTTTTCAGAAGACTTAATTATATTTATGGTGCATACTTTTTGTCTTTTTTCTTTACCTACTTTGTTTCTACTTTTTTTTTTAAATTTATTTATTTATTTTTAAATTTAACTTTACAATACTCTATTGGGTTTGCCATACATCGACATGAATCCACCACAGGTGTACACAAGCTCCCAATCCCGAATCCCCCTCCCACCTCCCACCCCACAACGTCTCTCTGGATCATCCCCGTACACCAGCCCCAAGCATCCTGCATCCTGTATCAAACATAGACTGGTGATTCGTTTCTTACATAATAGTATATATGCTTCAATGCCATTCTCCCAGATCATCCCGCCCTCTCCTACTCCCTCTGAGGCCAAAAGTCCATTGTCTATGTCTGTGTCCTTTTGTTGTCTCACATACAGGGTCATCATTACTATCTTTCTAAATTCCATATATATGTGTCAGTATGCTGTATTGGTGTTTTTCTTTCTGGCTTACTTCACTCTGTATAATAGGCTCCAGTTTCATCCATCTCATTAGAACTGATTCAAATTTATTCTTTTTAATGGCAGAGTAATACTCCATTGTGTATATATGCCACAGCTTGCTTATCCATTCATCTGTTGATGGACATCTAGGTTGTTTCCATGTCCTGGCTATTATAAACAGTGCTGCGATGAACATTGGGGTACATGTGTCTCTTTCAATTCTGGTTTCCTTGGTGTGTATGCCCAGCAGTGGGATTGCTGGGTCATAAGGCAGTTCTATTTGCAATTTTTTAAGGAATCTCCACACTGTTTTCCACAGTGGCTGTACTAGTTGTTTCTACTTTTTAAGTGCCTCTTTTCTTGTTTAATGTGCATCTCTTTATTCAGCCCCTTGTATTCTTTATCAAACTCTCTGAGTAGGTATATTCAAACTTTGCAATTTATTCTTATTCCAAAGTATTTTTTATTCTGTATTTTTCCTGAAATTTAATAGGTTTTACATTACATTTTCCTCTATCTCCATTTACTTTCATGACCTCCGTTGCTTGTTACATTACTAAATTTGCGTCATGTGCTGTTATAATATGTGTGTGTAGGAAGGTATTTTCATACTTTCTGCTAAAGTTTTTGATTCTTATTTTCTTTTATTATTATTTTTTATTTAATTTAAATTTATTTATTTTAATTGGAGGCTAATTACTTATTTTCATTATCTTTCTTACAACAATTTACAGTTAATGTATTATGGTGTTTAAATTCTAAAAAAAAAAAAACAGGTTCTTTTTTTTGGTCATTTTTAAGATTTGTAATAGCAGGAGAGCCTATAAAGGGAATGTGATAGGGGGTTAATTTCTCAAATCAAGGGCAGACTATTTTGTTGCTTGAGTGAAATATTATTTCCCTAATCATGGTGACATTTTTCTTTTTGTCTCTTACTTCTGCTTTTTTTCTTTTATCTTGTTTTATCATGTTCCTCCATCCTTCACTTCTTTATTCCATGATTAAGCCTACAAGGGGTATCTCTCCCTTCCAAAATATCTTCTTCTCCATGAATCCCACCTTTCTAAGACTGCCACTTCTGGTCTCCCACACTTTCCAAGACTTTTTCTCTGGCTAATCACCAAAAGCCAACTAGATCACAGAATTGTTCTTAACATTTTAGGTCATAGAAGAGTATTCTCTTTCGAGAATGAAACTTCATTAATGATATCTTTATTTCCAATTCTGTACTCTAAGGTGGGACTTTGTAAGTCTCAGGTATGTATTTCTTCACTTACATGTAAATAAACATTATTGTCACTGTCTCCTAGAACCATGGAATTGTGGTCTATGGATGATTTTGTATTCTCTCCTTTTTGGGCTGGTGTTTAGGAAGATTATTAATAGGTTACTATTCATGTCAGCACTATTCTATTATCATAGCTAACTCTAGAACAACTCTTTCACTTTTTGAAACTGGTAAGTCAAAACATGTTAAACATACTAAATACACAGTATAACCCATTATAACAAAATAATACTACAAATCTTTCAAATGACCATAAGGGGAAAAAAATAAAGCACAGATTAAGTCACAAAATCAAGTAAACAATTGAGTACACTCAAATGTCAGTTCTGAAATATTTATAAAAGTAGGATACAGTCACCAATGTAATTGAAAATTCACTTTAATCACAATGTGACTTCCAGACAAATATAAATTCAGAGATTTACATTTAAAATAATAAAAAAGATACAAACCCAATGGACACAAGCACTGTAAGCCTATTTTCACCAAATAAAAATGCATCAAAATTTATAAAGCAAAAACAGAAGAAAGTGTAAGGAAATCCAGCATAAAGTCCAAATAGGAAAATTCAACTGACTCCCATAAATTCAGATAATAAAGAAACACTACTTCCAAATAACATATTGTTCCAGTAAAAATACAGATCACTCTTTAAACTCTGACAGAGATTAAACTGTTTAGGTGATATAAATTATTTATAAAAATTGACTGGAAGCAAACCTCAATAAATCTCTTAATGTAGAAATATTAGAACCACCAGTTCTTATCATTATGCTGATCCACCAAAAACTGCTGGCAACCTCCCCAGTGCTAACCCCAGAGGAATTAAAAACTGAAATGCCAAGTAAAGAAACACTTTTGGGGAAAATATTTGTCTTTTGAACAGATTTGCCTTAGTGGTAGTGGCTTTAGCTCATGCAAGGCACGACAGACACCACTTTAATAAAATGAAAAAGGATTTTGATATCACTACTCATAACTAACCCTACATTACTTTGAACTGTCAGTGCCTGATCACATAACTATAGTAAATCAGACTACTGAGGTAGATGTACTCAAAATAAAAACTGGTTGTGTAAGTTTCTAGAACAAAAATATGTGAGAACTGATCAGCCTGCGTACTTTGCTTTCCAAACTAGTTTTCCAAACACCTAGGGCTGATGAAGTACAATCCAAGATTCCTTCCCCTCATCTTGGCTACTCCCTGGNAAAAACTGGTTGGGTAAGTTGCTAGAACAAAAATATGTGAGAACTGATCAGCCTGCGTACTTTGCTTTCCAAACTAGTTTTCCAAACACCTAGGGCTGATGAAGTACAATCCAAGATTCCTTCCCCTCATCTTGGCTACTCCCTGGAGGTTGAAGGTAATACCTTGAAGTGATGAATTGTTTTCTTGGATTGAGAATGGATTTACTGAACTGGCCTCAGGTCTGTAGATTTCCTTGGTAAGACTCCTTTCTGCTTGGCTTGAGTTCACTGGGGCTGATACAGAGCAGATCTGATGTTAGGACCTTTCCTCATATACATAACAGGACTCAGTTCCCAATGTCTTCAAAGGAAATAAAAATTCCCAGGAAAAAATAATCTGAATCTGAGGGTTTCAAGTATTTAAAATTAAAAGCGATAAAGGGAGATAAAAACAAAACAAGTTATGTCATCAGAAGCAGAAATGCTAGGATAGATGGGCCAAAAATGTAAAATAATGTAACTTACTAAAACTTATCAGACAATATTAGCAAAGTGAAAGAAAAGCAAAATTAAAAACAAAGGAAATTAAAAAGATTTAGCTACAAAGCATATAACAGTTAAATAATATAACAGATGGTGTGGAAAAACAAGCCACTTTATCCCTGAATGATATTTGTAATTCAGCCATAGGAAGGTGTTGACTCAGCAGAGAGCTAAAACCAATATATGCAAACTTCTAGGCTACTGGCATCCAAGTACAGAATGTTTTATACAACAGCAAGATTGCAGTACAAATTGTAATTTTCACGTATTTCCAAATCTTTTGAGTAATTCCTCTTACTCTTCCTTTTAGAAACAAAAAGGAGAAACAAAACTGTTTGGAAATTAAAAAATTCTAAATGTCTCTTTGGAACATAAGGTTTATACAAAAAAGCCAGGTTCAAAAATGCCAGTGTGATGGCAAGATTTTAGAGGACCACAGGCATTTTATTGANGGAAAGGATTCACCATTCCAGATGTCAATAACAATATATGTAATCCATAGAAAGAAGTCAAAATATCAACATCAACAAAAGTTTGAAAGAAGTGGATTCCAAACCCTATGGATGACTTTGAGGGGTCCAAAACTTCATTGGAGGAAATAACTATAGACATAGAAGAAATAGCAAGACAACTAGAATTTAAAATGAAGCCTAAAGATGTGAATAAACTGCTGCAACTTCAGGATAAAGGTTTCACAGATGAGGAGCTGCTTCTTATGGATTAGCTAAGAAACTGGTTTGCTTGTGATGAAATCTACCCATGGTGAAAATGTTGAGAAGACTGTGGAAACAACGGCAAAGGATTTAGAATATTACAAAAACTTAGTTGATAAGGCAGTGGCAGGGTTTGAAAGGATTGAGTAAATCCTTACAGATACTTCTTTTTGGAAATTCTCTGTTCACTTCTGGTCCTTAAGGAAAACTGCTCTCTCAAAAAACTCTTCATCTTCACCCCACATCATCTTTTCAGCCTAATTTGTCAATACTTCAGTTGTTATTTTGATTACCAGTTCCTCTAGAATGTTTTTCTAGGCTTTTAGCCTATGACATTTGCTCAGTTTATGACCTTGATTAAGACCTTGACCTTCACTTTCATTGCCCTCAGCACAGTTCCCTGAAATGATTTTCTTTTCTTCCAAAGAACTTGGAAAGGGCTGTGATGTAAAGGACAATGTGTCAGACTTCCTGCATCTCCAGANTGAAATCTAGTTGTGTTCCAAGTGAGAATTCAAAGAAAATGGGGAGGGAGGAGAAAGAGGGGTTCAAGATGGGGAAAATGTGTATATCTGTGGCGGATTCATGTTGATGTATGGCAAAACCAATAAAATATTGTAAAGTAATTAACTTCCAATTAAAATAAATAAATTTGTATTTTAAAAAATGATAGGAAATGACAATATCAGCCCAGTATTCTGTATCATTTGGCAGGGAGTTTTTATTTTTCTAGCAATCATAATGCTCCTTTTTTAAAATGCATAAAAAATTGAAGACTATGCCTTTTCATCATTGTTCTCTGCCTCTGGTTATGAATGTAACACTTTTGAATGTTCCAGATTGACAGCCTTAAAAAAAAGGGAAAATAATGCACTTGGCTAGCACATTCAGGTCTAAAATATGATTTCTGGAAGCTCTTGATGTCCTTTCCAATACTATTAAGTTTATATTTTCCTGGTGAGGAAAACCACCAGTCACTTCGGTCAACTACCTAGTTATCAGCTATTCTAGAAAGGAAAAAATAACAAATTGTATTCATATGTGTTTTCCCCTTCAAAAGTTTGTTTTGCCATGGTAAAAAGTTATTCTCAATTTTGAGAAGCCTATTCACTCTGAGAATTATTATTTCATATACTTACTTGACAAGTGGCTACTTAAAATAGTATTTGTAACAGAAGAATAGCAATAATCTTTGATGTATTTTTAAAACTAATATATTTCACCCCAACCAAGTTAGGTTTTCATTAAGTAAAGTATTTATATTTATCACACTGGATCTATAATTTAGGTCATGTAAAAGAGTTTTTGTTGGATATATTAAAGCTTATGATTATCACAGCACACTCTAAAGTTCTTAGTCACATTACAAGTTTGCCTTCAGACTCTAATATATGAACCTTGAAAATTAGCTGAAATTTCTGAGACCTTAACAATGACTATCTCTCAGTGCCGGGTAAACTGAGAATGTCCCTTCTCCATGTCCTCACAAGACTCCTTAGTTGCTTAGATAATTCCTACTTCAGCCAAGAAAATTCCCAAGTGTTTTTGTTGTGGATATTTTTGCTTGCTTTGTTTATTTGCTTTGCTCCACACGACCGCTGAGGGGCTTCACCATTGGGTCAACAGTAAAGAACTTCTTGCAATCCAGGAGACACAGGTTCTGTCTCTAGGTTGGGAAGATCCCCTGGAGTAGGGAATGGTGAAATGAGTAGGACTCATTTCAATATTCTTGCCTGAAAAATATCATGGGCAGAGGAACCTGGTGGGCTACAGTCCATGGAATCTCAAAGAGCAGGACACAACTAAGCATCTAAGCATGAACACCAATCACAGATTGCCTGAAGAGAGTTCACAGTGAAAATCTGTTGGATTCCTATAACCATTATAATCTTTCTCAGTGGTTCTTTTTAAACCTCTCATCAACCTCTAGTCAAAGTTTTTTTTCAGCCTCTCGACAATTTTGTCCTTAGTTGGGTTTCATGACATTAATACATTGTCTGAAGTTCTGTCAAGACACCCAGGAGTGACCTTATTTGCCCTCCACCAAATATAGCCTTTTACTTGTTCTCCAATTCTTTCATATTTTTTCTTAGAGGAGTGTAGAGTACTTCTTAAATTCTTTTAGCTAAATTAGAAGCCTTTTTGGAAACTAGCCAGTTTGGAAACTGCATATACTGGTCTAATTTATTACCTTTTTTTGAATGCTCCATCTTTGGTGATGAGTGCTAGTATTTAGTGTCTGTACCTGATGAGGCTACTTGCCCCTCACCACATGTCTGTAAAGCTCTGCTGTCATGGTTCCAGAGAGACTAGGAACATATTTCATAGCTTTCTCTTCCAAATGCTCATCATAGATGCTAGTCATCAATGGCCAGATCCTATCCTCCAGGACAGTTGCAAAAGTAGAGACAATGATAAAAGCAGCTGAGTTGCCTAAAGTGCACTAATCTCAGATCCACTAACATAGAATCCCAGAAATATTAGCTTACTGAATTTTTCAGCTGTTGGTTCATTCCAACCAGTAATGCTGATGCGTAAAAATGCAACACAATATCTGTATGAACTTATGTGATTGATTGCTACATTAACTTTACCCATGTTAGTGGGAGGAGCATGAGGCCAAAAGTACTCAGAAATGCTTAAGCACACAGATAAAATTTGTCCTTTTAACACACCACAAACTTCTTTGTCTGTCACATGTACTTTCCAAGTTTCTCCCACAGGCCTAGGCCACTTATAAAGTTATATCAGTCATTGGATAGAGCATTTCTAGGCTAAGAAATTAAAAATTCCTTGGTTCTTAGTATCCATAGTGCTTTAGGAAACAAGTATAAATCCTCTATGGATTAAATGGAATGCTCAAGACATATATTTATGGTTTCTCACATGTTAAAATGTTCAAATATGACCTAATAATAAAAACTCACCAAACACAGAAGAATACAAAGTTCTATGTATGGCAATCAAAATAATCAAAACATGGGAGTTCTTAGAGCCTAAAACTGGCAAAGCCATTCACTTTAAAAATAGAATATAAAATAACCATATATGAAACATTTAAAGAAATAATTTTTATTCAAAAAATGGATTAATAGGACCAGTTACCATGACCAGAAAGAAGGAAAAATAAATCAATTTCTGGATGCAAAATTAACTCAGAGACAAATCAATTTATGAACTAAGTCCCAGATTAGTCACAAAGAAATGCAAATTTTAAAAATTGATAATAAATTTAAAAAGACCAACCAGAATAGTTTGAAGGGAGAAGATTTGAAACATGAGAGAATAATTAAATGAGAAGGATGATGTATTGAAAGGCCTAAAAGGAGAAAGCCTTTTCGTTTGGAGGAATGCAATACCAATTTTTAATTGTTTTACTTTAAAAATACCAATTATGGTTAATTTCAAGTATTACTGCTAAAAAATATAATTTCCAAACAAACTTGGGGGAAGAAACCAATATATAATGCATAAGCAATATGTATTCAAAGAACGTTAGTTTATTATTTTTAAAATCATGTAAAATTTACCACGTAATGTATTGGAGAAGAGATTTGTATGACCCTCTCAATCATTCAACAAAAAGCATTTGGTAAAATCCAATACACATTTATAATCAACAATATAAAAACTAGAGATAAATGTTTTATATTCCCTTATAAAGCTTATTTAACAAAACAAATTCTTAGAAGTAATTGGAGGGATTTTACAAGGTTTGCTTAAAATAAATACACAAGCCAATTCCCTATCTATAAAAATGTAAAAAATGATTAACAACTTATTTTAAATGACTATAATATCAACACAAGTTTAATGTGTCTGAATATTTCCAACAAAATACTCTCATAAACTTTAAAAAGTATAGCATTTTATAGACTAATATTACAAATAAATTAAATTATTAAAAAATAAGCCATTCTCATGTATGGGGAAACATGTCAGTTTTTAGCACATTAAACTTAGATTCAATACAGTTCTAATGAAAATCTCAATATGTGTTGTTGCAAGGATTTTGACAAAATAATACTAGCATACATATAACGTGTGAATACTTAAGAATTGTCAATGCACAATGAAAGAAGATCAAAGAGGGAGATTTTTCTTTCCAGATTTCAATGGTTATACTGAAACTATATTAATTAGGATAATGTGATGTTGATGAACAGAACAAAACATAAAACAAGTGAAAAAGTACAATGTTAGAAACAGATAGGAACACATGAGGAAATAAGATATTGGATAAAGCTAGCACTATTGGTTAATAGAGTAAGATCAGTCATCACTTTAAAAATAGAGAAAGATTAATTGTTTCCAAATTAAAAACAATAGTAAAACTGGAAGTTTTCCTCACAGTATGTGACACTATACTAAACTTAAATATGGAAGGCGGTCCTAAGATGGTGGGGTAATAGGACGGGGAGACCACTTTCTCCCCCACGAATTGATCAAAAGAACATTTCAACACTGAGTAAATTCCACAAAACAACTTCTGAATGCTGGCAGAGGACAGCAGGCAACCAGCAAAGCAGATCATTGGCTTCAAAAACAGTCATCATCTGCCTGAGAAGGAACACCAGTGGTACACCCAGAAAACTGAGCAGCACGGAAAGGCCATAAGTCGCAGTGATTGCACTCGCTAAACTCCTGAGCTACTCGGATCTGGGAACGGTACAAAATGCAGGCCCAACCAAATCTGCGCCTCTGAGGGCTACCTTGCGCCAAGCCTGAGTGGCTTAGACCGGGGAGGTGTATGAAGCCTAGGGCCAGTCTCAGATGGTTCCCTGGTGGAGCAAAGTAGGACCTGAGCAGTGGGCACTGCGAGCAGAGGAAATCCCAGCATACAGTCCACCACCACCCTCCCTGTGTCAAGATGGAAATCAGACACTGAAGAGACCAGCAAACAGAGGAAGTTAAACAGAGGTAACCGCCTTGGTAGTGACCCCACACAGCCCACAATGCCAGAGAAAGGGCCAGATATACCTTTAATACTTTTATGATCAAACTTTTTGTTTTTTAGTCGATGTGGTTTCGTGATTGTTTTTTTTTTGCCTTTTTTTATTTTTATTTTTTCTTCTTTTCTTTTTCTTCTTCTTTTTTTTAACTTTCCTAAATTTTGAAGTCTTTTATTTCTCTAATTATTATTTTTATAACCTACTATTACTTAAAAAAAAAAAAACCCTATTTTTAAAGCAAACGATGTTATAGTCTTTTTCTGGTTGATGTTGTTGTTTCTTTTAATAATTCTTGTGGCTTTTTGTTGTGGTGGTGGTGGTGGTGTTTTTCTTTTTTTTTTTTTTCCTTCTCCTCCTTCTTCTTCTTTATTTTTATATTATATTTTTGAAAATCCAATCTCTAGACTTTTAAACTTTGCATTTTGGTACTTGGTGTCAATTTTGTACATTTAAAAACCTAATCTTCAGTATCCAATTTTACCTGAAAGCGAGATTACTGGCTTGACCACTCTCTCCTACTTTGGAATCTCCTTTTTCTCCACCAGTAGCCTCTGTCTCCTCCCTACCCCTTCTCTTCTCCACCCAACTCTGTGAATCTCTGTGTGTTCCAGGAGCAGAGGACACTCAGGGAACTGGTTACTGGCCGGATCTGTCTCCCTCCTTTTCATCTCCCTCTTTTTTCCTCCCGGCCACCTCTGTCTACTTCCTCCCTCTCCTCTTCCCTGTATAACTCCGTGAACACCTATGAGTGGTCCAGACTGTGNGTGAAAGGTCCCTAATGCTAGTAGTTCCCTAATGTTACCATCTTTTACAGCAATGATTCATTTGTTAACCCTAGGAAATTAACATTAGTATATCACTATTAACCAACCTCAGACTTTATTCAGCTGTTATGGACTTTTCCACAAATGTTCCAAAAGACAGTCTAGGATGCCACATTACAATCAGTCTTCATATTTCCTTAATCTTCACCAATCTCCATGGTTTCTTAGTCTTTGGTTTTCTTGTTTTTTCTCCCCATAACTTTTACAGATTCAAAAAGTCCTAGTGATATATTTCTTTACATATATTTCATTAGAGCAAACTTCAGTTTGCATTCAATTAACATTTTTCATGATAAGTTTGGAATTATGAGTTTTCAAAAACACTACAGACCAGAGATTCCCTTATAATCTTGCCCTATCTGGGATATGTGATGTCAACATGACCATGACTTGGCTAAAGTAGTTTCCAGCAGTAGAGTCCAACACCTGGACTTCACTCAAACTCATGTCCATAGAGTCGGTGATGCCATCTAGCCATCTCATCCTCTGTAAAGTTACTCTTTTTCTTTTTCATACTCTAATCTCAATTTTTAAAAATTAGTATAAACCTTTTTTTTTTCTCCATGGTTAAATAGGATGCTTTTTAAGTTTTTCTGAATTAGATGCAATTCTGCTATAAATGTATCAAGAATATAAGTTCAAATAAAGCTAAATAAAAATATAAACAGAAGAATTTTCATAAAGTAACCATATATCTGATCAATATTGAAAGAGAGAGAAATCAAACTAGGATAGTGGGTGAAGGAGGGTAAGAGGAAGAGATGAAGAGGGAAGGAAGAAAGGGAGGGAGGGAGGAAATTAAGAAAATCAGGCTCATTTCAGTTTATATTCACACACACAATGGCAAACATGGAGGACTATTATTCAGACAGTCAAACATTTTGAAGATATTATTTATGCCCTATTTTTGATCAATGTCTAGATGGTGAAATATATAAATATTATATAATCTATAGGCCCTCAAGAACTTCATATGCTAATTCCTTATCTGTAAATATCATCAAAACCACCCTAGAAAATAGTCAAATGATTCTTATTTTTTCTAAATCAACTATAGTTTCAATCTAAAAAAAAAATAAATAANTGTAGATGGTGAAATATATAAATATTATATAATCTATAGGCCCTCAAGAACTTCATATGCTAATTCATTATCTGTAAATATCATGAAAACCACCCTAGAAAATAGTCAAATGATTCTTATTTTTTCTAAATCAACTATAGTTTCAATCTAAAAAATAAATAAATAAATAATGGGCTGGGGAAGTGGGCTTCAACATCATTAAAAAAAAACAAACAAAAAAACCTGAAACTGAAGTCTATCAGTCGTGTTCGACTCTTTGTGACCCCGTGGACTGTAGCCTATCAGGCTCCTCCATTCATGGGATTCTCCTTGCAAGAGTACTGGAGTGCGTTGCCATTTCCTTTCTCCAGGGGATCTTCCCAACCCAGGGATCGAACGCTTTACCATCTGAGCCACCAGGGAAGCCCATTGAGAAGCCCACTGGTGGCTAACTTTTTGTGCTGGGTTTTGGTGTATGATGCTATTATAGAACTGGGCTCTCTGTTAGCACTAGTGATGATGGGATCCCAAATAATAGACGCTAGGTCCAGATCTCAGTGATAAGAGAAAAAAAAAAAAAAACTATTCGGAATTATGATAATGAAAGGCAAACTTAAGGTGGAAGCTAGAGAAGCACTAAGTCCCTTCATGGTGACATCAGATCCTCTTCACTAACAATATACCTTTTGTAAAATGAGTGCTTAATGGTACTGAACTCTCCCTTCACCAAAACTGAACTTCCCCCACTGCCGCACTGGAGCAGTCTCTCAGAGCTATCTGAGAGGCTGACTCCCAGGCTGCATTCCTCATTTTGTCCCAAATAAAACTTAACTGGCAGCTCTCATGTTGAGAATCTTTTTTAGTCCAAGGCCTCTTTCAATCAGCATAATGTTTTTGAGTTTTATCCATGTTGTTTCGATTCCTAGGTCAGGAAGATCTCCTGGAGAGGGAATAGGCTATCCATTCCAATATTCTTGGGGTTCCCTCGTGCCTCAGCTGGTACAGAATCTACCTGCAATGTGGGAGACCTAGGTCCAGTCCCTGGATTGGTGAGATTCCCTGGAGGAGGGAAAGGATACCCACTCTAGTATTCTGGCCTGGAGAATTCCGTGGACTATATAGCCCATGGGGTAGCAAAGAGTAGAACGTGATTGAGCAACTTGCACTTTTCAATTTTCATGTTGGTGTATCAATACCTCATTTCTTTTATAACTGAATAATACTTTACTATATAAGTGCCTCACAGTTTGTGTATCCATTCACCTATTCATGGTCATTTCAGTGGTTTCCATTTTTTGTTTCTTCTTTTAAAATAAAAATTAAATATATTTAGGTGTAAAATATGTTTTGATATAAAGATATATAGTGAAATGTTTACTATGGTCAAGTTAATTAACATATACATCTCTTCACAGAATTACCTTTGTTTTTAATTGTGGCATAAATTTATAAGGAAGAGGGAAAAGTCAATGATTTAGGTTTCCTCATTGAGTTTGGGATAGGAACAAATACACTGGGGCAGAGTGATCACAGAAAAACTATCCATGGAAGAAATATTTTTCTGTTTCTTTCCTTGTTTTTCAGAAGTTTCCTTCTTCACTGGCAGTTTTAGGACAGGGGGCAAAAGGACTTGGCTGACTGTCAAAAATCAGTTCATTCTAGTTGCTATTGTCTTAGGAGGTTAAAAATATTTCTTTAAAAACCTATTTTTAAACAATTTAAATCTATTAAACTTTTCCTGACCTAGTAGAAATGGATTGCAAAATCAATTCCTTTTAGAAAATGTACTTTATAGATAAATAAAACATTTTCAGATGACCCTTTCTAACTCATTCATGTTGCAAACCGAAAGTGAATTCTTACTTGAAAACATCTGCTCTGTCGTCTTGCTTCAGGCCTACTAACCTCCAAATTTCCATAGAGATTATCATCTGTCCACAGACTTTCTAGAAGCCTTTTATTTGTACTAACTTTAACTTTCCCCCCTTATGTTTGTTTTTCTTACATTTTAAGCCACGTGTTCTTTCTGATTCTTCTGATGTTAGAGAAATAAAAGCTACATGCAAGAGGATAAGCAGAGTTTTATAATGCAGACTCCAGCAGAACAGAAACTGAGATTAGGAAGGTAGGGGCATGGACACACTGTTGCTTGGGGCCAATAAATTATGACCACAACTGCAGCCAGTATCATTTAAGTACTTTTTAGTTTCTGATGATAAAGCACTGGCTTTTCACCATGCTGACAACTGCAATCCTCCGTGGCCCTGGGCTTCTATCTTTTCTATTTGTTACCTAGTCAGCCACATGGAATTTAGCAGCACACACACCAAAGTATCTTTCTAAGTAGACCTCAGTAAAAGACATGGAGCAAAGTTAATAAGAGCTTATGTCTTGTCAAGTGAAGAAATTGTTTCTTCCACCTAAGTACCACCACCCAGTTGCAGAGAGGAAACACAGACATGAAATTACTACATTGTCAGTGAATCTCTCTGTTTTATCATCAGTTGTTTTAGTAAAGGAAGAAGAAACTATTTTTGTTCATTAGTGAAAAGTATAAGATTCCATAGTCAGTTTATAATTTTAGAGTGATTATATATTTTTGCATCCTGATTGTCATTTCTACTTGGAAAAAAATTCTTTATATCTGTAAGACAAAGATTTTTCTCTCTTTTTTTTGCAAATGTTGTTTTTCACTTAAAATAATAGTGTTTAAAATTAAATATGTAGTTCCTTTTTAATTATGGATTTGACAATCAAATTAAGAATTATAGGAAAATGAGAATAGCAATAGATTAAAACAGAAGTGCTGATGTCCAGTTAAACTTCCTCATTTCGCCAGGTTTAAAATATTTATCTGTTGCTCCCAGAGATCAATAAAATTATCGTTATGAATCAAAATATTAGTTGAAACCTCTGCTTCACTTTGGAATATCAGTAACTGTCAAAAGGACAAAATATTTTTTAAATAGAAATAAAATATTACCCTTGTTATAGGAATGTAATTTCCCCAAAATTTATGAGCTATCAACCTGATGATGTAATATATACCGTACTGCAATTTTAAGTAGACATTATTTATAATTTTGTCAAAAAAGCATTTGAACCTCACAGTAATTTATTAGTTTCCTCCATTATTTACAAAAATAATTTATTTGATAAAATATTTACCTTAATAATTACCTTTTCATCCTTTTCTATCATATACTTGACCTATCACTATCTAAAAGCATGTATAACAGCATAAGACATCATTTTTCTTTCACTGGTTTCATGTCAGCATTTTTTTTTTTTTTTTAGCTCTTGCCATTGGCATCAGGCAAAGGAAACTGACATTAAAAGTGAAACAGATTTTGACATTTTTTCATGAAACTAGATTTTAACAATGTCATTCCTTTGACTGTTTTATTTATTAAAGTAGTAGTGCTGCTAAACGAGTCTAAAAACTTTTAAAATAAGTCAAAATATGTTCTAGTACTTAAACTAGAATATAGCAAAAGTGGGAAAATGTGTAGTTAAATCATATACGTTCACCTAAAAAATTTCTTAGACAAAAGCAAGTGATGTTAGCAATATTTCCTCAGTTTTCCATTTCCCTCTCTGATCATTTCTCTCAAATGATGTAATTTGGCCTCACTTAAACAGTAGCTCATTTCCTTTTTTTCCCTGTTCTGCAGAATAATATCCAAGAATCTGAACATAGGCTAGGTATCCTACACATCAATTGTAAATTTTTTCAGAAAGAGGAGATCTGCAGAAAGCAACCAATTTTGATTATTTTCATTACATATTCAAGTATCTATTAAAAGTCTCCTCACTTAAACCTGGATATTCAACCTATATTACCTAGAGTATTGTTAGACAAAGAATTAGACATTAAGAAGCACTATTATGAACATTTCAGTGAGATATTTCAAAGAAATATAACAAATAATGTTAAAATTTGAATGAAAGCATAAAAACTCTGAAGCCAAAACAATCTTGAAAATAAAGAACAAAGCTGTAAGCATGATGCTCCCTGATTTCAAACTAGACTACAAAGTTATAGTAATTAAAGCAATATTATATGAGCATAAAAACATATAGATCAATGCAACAGAGAGACCAGAAGCAAACTCACACATACATGATGAATTAATTTATGACAAAGGAGATAATATTATACAATGGGGGAGGGAGATTCTTTTCCACAAATGGTGTTAAAAATTTGGACAGCCATATGAAAGGGAGTGAAATTGTACCCCTTTCTTACACCATACACTAAAATTAACTCAAAATGAATAAAAGACTTGAAATTAAGTCTTTAAACAATAAATTTCCTAGAAGCAAACATAAATGGCAAGTTGCTTGATGGAGGGATGATATATTTTTATTTTTAATCTGATAGCAAAAACAAAAGCAACAAAAACAAGTGGGACTACATCATACTAAATGCTTCTGTAAAACAAACAAAAATCAACACAGTGAAAAGGCAGCCAACTGAATGGGAGAAATATTTACAAATCATATATCTGATAAGAGGTTAATAATCCAAAATATGTAAAGAACTCATACAACTAGATAGCAAAAAAGAAAAAGTAATTAAAAATCTGACAGAAAATCTGAAGAAACATTTTCCCAATGACATACAGATGGCCAACAGGCACATGAAAAGATCCTCAACATCATTAATCATCAGGGAAATGCAAATCAAAACCACAACAAGATATCACCTCGCCCATGTAAACATGGCTATTATCTAAAAAAAAAGGGGGATAATAAGTATTGGCAAGAATGTGGAGAAAAGGCAACACTTAATTGTATAAAACTGATGGGCATGTAAATTGATTCAGCCATTATGGAAAATACTGTNAAACCACAACAAGATATCACCTCACCCATGTAAACATGGCTATTATCTAAAAAA
This sequence comes from Neotragus pygmaeus, assembly GCA_006410875.1. Taxonomy (NCBI): domain Eukaryota; kingdom Metazoa; phylum Chordata; class Mammalia; order Artiodactyla; family Bovidae; genus Neotragus; species Neotragus pygmaeus. The sequence goes on along the minus strand of SJYV01016871.1, from coordinate 557 downwards.
AAAGGGGGATAATAAGTATTGGCAAGAATGTGGAGAAAAGGCAACACTTAATTGTATAAAACTGATGGGCATGTAAATTGATTCAGCCATTATGGAAAATACTGTGGAGTTTCCTCAAAAAAATAAGAATAGAACTACCATATGATCCAGCTATTTCACTTTAGGCCACTTATTTAAAGAAAATGAAAACTTCCACTAAAAAAGATATATGCACCCTCATGTTCATTATAGCATTGTTTATGAGAAACAACATGGGAACAAACTAACTGCCCATTGATGAATGAAGTATAAGATGTAGATAGATGAACACATAAAGATAGACCACAATGAACTATTTTTCAGCCATTAAAAAAGAATAAAGGCTTGCCATTTGTGGCACATACAGATGGACATTGAAAGCATTATGCTAAGTGAAATAAGTCAGAGTAAGACAAATACTATATAATTTTCTTATATGTGGTATCCAAAACAAACAAAAATCAAGTTCATAGATACAGAAACAAATTGGTAGGTGTCAGAGATGGAGACTGAAGGTGGGATAAATGGGTGAACGGGGT
>SJYV01016869.1:0-26097 GCA_006410875.1 Neotragus pygmaeus | reverse complement strand
TGAAAGTGAAGTCACTCAGTCGTGTCTGACTCTTAGCGACCCCGTGGACTGCAGCCTACCAGGCTCCTCTGCCATAGGATTTTCCAGGCAAGAGTACTGGAGTGGGGTGCCATTGCCTTCTCTGATATAGTGATGCTAGGCTTGCATAACTTTATCTTTAATCTTTTTGTTAAAATTCAGTCTTATAAGCTAGCAAAAGCAGAAGAAAAATTTCTATCCGTCTATATATGTATTTTTAAAATTCAGCATCAGAAACTTCAGGCCAGTTTCCTCTCGTTGAGCCTTTATTTACTGGTCCCAGTTTTCTTGCCTGGAGAATCCCAGGGACGGGGGAGCCTGGTGGGCAGCCGTCTATGGGGTCGCACAGAGTTGGACACGACTGAAGTGACTTAGCAGCAGCAGCAGCTTCAGTTTCAGTCTCCTTATTTAGGTTTCCACAAGCTAGTCATCATTTAGAGTCTGCATTTTTACTTTGTGAGAAGGTCCTATGATTCTTTCTAAATTTAGGTTGTTTGAGCTGTGAAAATGCTTACAAAAATAAACATGTTTTCTTTAATCTGCTCTAGTTGTTGGAAAACTGCACCCGATTCATGCTTTTGTTTTGTTCATTGTCTTTGTCTTTGTTTATTTTTCTGATGGAGTAAAGCCTATGATTTCTAGTCTAAATTTTTTTATAATAAGCTTGTGATTATTTTATCTCCATTATAGTCTCTGCTCATCTCATTTAGCTTGCAAAGGATCTTTTGGGATATTTAGGGGCTAAAAACTAAATATTAAATGGAATTTAATTTTCATTCTTGAATTTGTTGACAAAATATTTGTTGACAGCTCAAATATTTTTTATTTCCCTGTGTCCAAGTCAAATAATTAGAATAGCTTAAGTTATTGATTATGTCCATTTGAGCAATATAAATTATGTATACTTTTAAATAAATCTCTTTATCTGTCAATCTTGATTTAAAGTACATATATTAAATGAATTAATTACATCACATTATTAAACTTAGCATAAGCAATACAAATCAGTTTCCAGACTTCCAGAAAGACTGTCTCAGTTACTACTTCATGCCAGATAGCCTCTTAAGGACAAATGAAAAAGTCCACCTGATATAGTCAGAAAATTTGTTTCTAACAACAGTATGTCTGCTTAAATTGAAAACCCCGTAATTATCATATGTCTGAAAGTAATTAAGAACAATTTCCCAGAAGATCATATGCCTTCAATTCCATTGTTTTGCAAATACATTAGAATATTAATATTTCTTTAAAAGAATTTTTGAAATAGTTTCTTTTAACTTAGCTTTCCAATCAATTATTAAAGCATGCATACTTGTTCAAATATTAGCATATGCAAATTTGAATATGTGGTGTATGGAATAAGCCATTTACTCCAACATTTGGAGAGTAATGCATGTAAAGTCTAGTGCTAATTCTAACTTGATTAATATCTAGCTCATCAGTCTAGGCATTTCCATTTTCAGTGTTGATGTGTATAAACAACAGGTGCTATGCCAATACACATCCAATAAATGTTTTTTTCATTACACCATTACTCTCATCATAGGAGAAGAGTTGTGTCTGTCTACATAAACACATGCACATTCACTAGCAGTTAAGGAAAATGATTTTAAACCAACTAAAATAGAGACCCCCAAATCCTTTAGTAACAGCATTGAGATAAAGAGGATGCATTAATAGAAGAGTGTTCTACTGATTACCAGTTGCACTGTTGTTCAGTGAAATTTTTTAAATAGAAAGCAATGGACGACTATGAATAAAAACAAATTCGTTTAGTTTCTGTCAATATAATAGTTAGCAAGCTAAATGCATATACCATGATCATTTCTGGAGTCAAGTCTCTCATACTCATGGTTAAAAATCAGAGATGAGGTTTAAGTTGTCAAAATACACCAGAAATCAGTAGGTGACCAAAACTAATTTGGCATTATTTATTCTCATCACAAAATTTTAGGTTCTTTTTTTTTTTTTATTCCTTTGGGAAAGTCTGACTAAAAAAAGTAAACCCTGTTTTAAATTTCAAAATTCTGAGGAGTGGGGCTTGCCAATTTAGAGATTTATTACAAAAAAAAAAAAAAAAGAAGTGAAAAATCACATCCTTGGGATCTCAAAGCATACATTTGGTAATTGTATACTGACCTTAACCCCTTTGATCTTCTCTGGAATATTGCCTCACACATCAGTCCCTGTTCGTGGGCATTTTTAACCTGTTCTGCCCCAGGAGCTCTCTTCTCTTTCCCTTCAGGAATGTGCTATATAAGTCTCCCCCAACTCGAAAATATCTTTCCTCAACCAGTCTTCTCTCTAGATACTTCTGCTGCTCTCTTTTTCCCTTCGTTAACCAGCCTTCTTGAAAGAATGTCTATATTGGTTGCTTCATTTCCTCAGAATTTATTCTCTTTATCCCCTTCAGTCTTGGCTCTGCTTCTACCCCTTTACTGAAAACTGCTCTCCTCAGGATCACCACGAAGATTCTTTAAGAGGTTAGGAGGGGCTACTCTTGAAACCTCAGATAGGATGGTAATTGAATCTAGACCTCAAATGGGGCAATTAAAAGAAAGACATCCTAGCTTTTCACTGGGGCTTGTTTAGGGGTCATGAAGCAATCTGTACCGCCCACACCCCACAAAGTTAAGGAGGCACTTTTAACTTTCTGAAATGTTATGTCCTCTGACTCAAAGAGAGGTTAAATTTCAAGAGTGTTACCCAGTCAAGTTAAGGTGGCAGAGAAACAATTTGAAATAAATAAGAAATCTGAAAATAGAAATTTCACATATTTTAAGGAAAAAAAATATTATCCCAAAGGTACATAATTTCAACTGAGAAATGAAGGAAAATTAACAGCTCTTAAGAATAAGGGATTTGTAATAATTTATATATTATGTCAAATAATGAAACAAGGAAAAAATAGAACTAAGTCTAAAGTTTTAAAATTTCATTACAAAACTAATATCAAGGGCTTCCCTGGTGGCTCAGTGGTAAAGAATCCACCTGCCAGTGTAGGATACACGGGTTCAATCCCTGGTCAGGAAACTAAGACCCCACATACCAAGGAGCCGCTAAGTCCATGTACCACAATTATTGAGCCTGGGCTCTAGAACCTTGGAGCAGGAACTACTGAAGCCCCTGCCCTCGAACCTGAGGTCCACAGCAAGAGAGGCCACTGCAGTGAGAAGCCCCTGCATCACAGCTAGAAAGCAGCCCCTGCTCACTGCCACTACAGAAAAGTCTGCACAGCAACAAAGACCCAGAACAGCCAAAAATGAATAAAATAAATAAAATAAAAGACACAAATATAAAAAATGAATATTGCAAAAGAAGCTATGTAATATAAAGATTTTATATATATATATATATATATATATATAGAGAGAGAGAGAGAGAGAGAGAGAGAGAGGCTCATAACATTGTAGAGGAGGCAGTGATCTAAACTATCCCTAAGAAAAAGAAATGCAAAAAGGCAAAATTGTTGCTGAGGAGCCCTACAAAGAGCCGAGAAAAGAAGAGAAGCTAAAGGCAAAGGAGAAAAGGAAAGATAGACTCATCTGAATGCAGAGTTCCAAAGAATAGCAAGGAGAGAAAAGAAAGCCTTCTTAAAGTGAACAATGCAAAGAAATAGATGAAAATAATAGAATGGGAAAGACTAGAGATCTGAAAATTAGAGATTCCAAGGGAACATTTCATGCAAAGATGGGCTCGATAAAGGACAGAAATGGTATGGACCTAACAGAAGCAGAAGATATGAAGAAGAGGTGGCAGGAATACACAGAACTATGCAAAAAAGATGTTAATGACCTAAATAACCATGATGGTGTGGTCACTCACCTAGAGCCAGACATCCTGGAATGTGAAGTCAAGTGGGCCTTAGGAAGCATCACTACGAACAAAGCTAGTGGAGGTGATGGAATTCCAGCTAAGCTATTTTAAATCCTAAAAGATAATGTTGTTAAAGAGCTGCACTCAACCTGCCAGCAAATTTGGGGAACTCAGCAGTGCCCACAAGACTGGAAAAGTTCAGTTTTCATTCCAGTGTCAAAGAGAGGCAATGCCAAAGAATGTTCAAACTTCCACACAATTGCACTCCTTTCACATGCTAGTAAAGTAATGCTCAAAATTCTCCAAGCTAGGCTTCAACAGTACATGAACTGAAAATTTCCAGATATTCAAGCTGGATTTTAAAAAGGCAAAGGAACTAGACATCAAATCGCCAACATCCGTTGGATCATAGAAAAAGTAAGAGAGTTCCAGAAAACCATCTACTTCTCAGATGGTAAAGTGTCTGCCTACAATGTGGGAGGCCCGGGTTCAATCCCTGGGTCGGGAAGATCTCCTGGAGAAGGAACTGGCACCCCACTCCAGTACTCTTGTGTGGAGAATCCCATGGTTGGAGGACCCCAGTCCATGGGGTCGCAAAGAGTCGGACACGACTGAGCGACTTCACACTCACTTCTGCTTTATTCACTATGCAAAAGCCTTTGTGTGGATCACAACAAACTGTGGAAAACTCTTCAAGAGATGGGAATACCAGATCACTTTACCACTCCTGCAAAATCTGTATGCAGGTCAAGAAGCAACAGTTAGAACCGGACATGGAACAGTGAACTGGTTCCAAACTGGGAAAGGAGTATGTCAGGGCTGTATACTTTTACTTTTACTTTTATTTAACTTATAGGTAGAGGACATCATGTGAAATGCCAGGGTGGATGAAGCACAAGCTGAAATCAATGTTGCCAGGAGAAATATCAATAACCTCAGATATGCAGATGGCACCACCCATATGGCAAAAAACAAAGAACTAAGGAGCCTCTAGATGAAAGTGAAAGAGGAGAGTGAAAAAGCTGGCTTAAAACTCAACATTTAGAAAGCTAAGATCATAGCATCTAGTCCCATCATTTCATGGCAAATAGATGGGAAAACAATGGAAATAGTGACAGACTATTTTAGGGGGCTCCAAAATAGCTTGCTCCTTGGAAGAAAAGCTATGACTAACCTAGACAGCATATTTATTACTTTGCTAACAAGGGTCTGTCTAGTCAAAGCTATGGTTTTTCCAGTATTCATGTATGGATGTGAGAGTTGGACTATAAAGAAAGCTGAGGGCCAAAGAATTGATGGTTTTGAACTGTGGTATTGGGGAAGACTCTTAAGAGTCCCTTGGACTGCAAAGAGATCCAACCAGTCCATCCTAAAGGAAATCAGTCCTGAATATTCATTGGAAGGACTGATGCTAAAGCTGAACCTCCAATATTTTGGCCACCTGATGCGACGAGCTGACTCATTAGAAAATCCCCTGATGCTGAGAAATATTAAAGGCAGGAGGAGAAGGGAACAACAGAGGTTGAGATGATTGGATGGCATCACCGACTTAATACACAGGAGTTTGAGCAAGCTCTGGGAGATAGTGAAAGACAGGGAAGCCTGGCGTGCTGCAGTCTATAGGGTCACAAAGAGCCAGACATTACTGAGCGACTGAACAACAACAACATTTGTAATGGGCATTGTCAGTGCTTCACTCAGGTCTACTCAGATCTATTACCGTTTCTGTGAATGGCCTGCCTCTATAATTCCTCTTCTAGAAGCTGACTTTTCAGCTAATGGAGCCACTTAGCCTGCAGAAGCAAAGAACCAAAATATCTGGAAGTATGCAGCTGGATCCCAGGGTGGGCTTTAGCCAATGTCTGTGGATATAAAAATACTGATGCCATCTCTCTCGCTCCTTTTCCCTGAGGTGGGAAAACTCTGCAGTTCAGTTTATGTTGCAGAGATCCTTCAGGGTGAAACTGAGGCTGTTCCTCTTCCAGGTCCAGCCTCCCGACCCCCTTCTTGGCTTCTCTTGGAAGCACTTTTTAAACATACCACTTGTGTGGGAAATTTCACTTCGAGTGTGCCTCTGAAGGAAATCAATCTTAGAGAATGCCATCATCGAGTTCCTTCTCAAGAATTCCGAGCCTCCTCTGCATTCAAGAAATTCTGTGTTGTGGATTGACTGATGGAGCCATGGCATGGAGGCTCAATTCTGGACTGTTTTCTATGTGGAGGTGTTGTTGTTTGTTTCTTTTGCTTATAGATAATGGGGTACTTTAGTGAGTACACAACTTTTTTCAGAGCCAAGCACCTCCTAATCAATCAGCAAGGCAAAGTGACGGGCATCAAATGACTGATTATCACTATGTGGGTTAAGTGCTACTAATGGGGTTCATACTGATGGCAGCATCTCTCACTATTGTTTTCAGCTTGCAGAGAATAGACATCACTTACTTTCAAAGATGGCTTTGTCTATGTTTCTGCTTTAAAAAAAAAATCACGTGTTTTCTTTTTTCTAAACCCATATCTAAAATTTTGTCTCAAAAAATGATTCTATTCCTTTTTTTTTTTTTCTGATTCAGAACTTCAGAATCCATCCCCACGTATACTCCTGCGGGTCTTTGGCAATATACTGCATTTTTTGATGTATAAGCTTTTTATTCATGGGTTTAATTTCACAATAGTATCTTGGAGCTCGATCCTCTGACACTGGTTATGAGCCTAAGGCATTGATGGTATTGGGAATAAGTTGTAAGAAAATTTATACTGCCTTACAAGGTAACTGCTCCCAGGCAACATGCTTACACAATTCTAGGAGGACGGGAAAAGCTCATTAAACACTGATGGGAAAGCTTTTTCTTCCAGTAAGGGATGTTTAGTGACTTAAAGTATTGAAGATGCTCTGAGTTTTCAGGGTTTTCCCATTTGTCCCTATTACAACTGGAATTTCAGTGTCTTAACTTTCAACGAGCGACATGGTACTGACTGAATTTAATGGACGTAATTCAAAAGCCACAGGATTAGACTGTATATCTAATTTTCAGTTTCATCAGCTCTGTGGAGACGAGAGCTAATTTTAGGGTAATCATTTTGTCACCCTGACTTTTTGACTCTCTAAGCCTAAACACATAAGCATAAATTTGTCATTTCCTTTCTTTCAAAGCTCAGCACTTTTAGAAATAGTTGACTCATGCTAAAACTCTTGCATTCTTCAGGTCCATTGTACTGTTCTAAAGCAGCAGCCATTCATTCTTCCCATTCCTTGCCTTTAATAGTCACTGTATTCCAGGTGCTCAATGGCACAGATGATAATATAAGGAATTGCTTCATTACAGTATGCACCAGGTACCAGTGCTTTTCTCGCTAAGATTAGCTGGATCCTCCGAACCTTTACACTCAGTCTGCCAGATAATGAATCCCAAGTATTCATTTCCTTGAGAGTTCCTTGCACTTCTAATACAAAGTATTCTATTGTTAGAAATCTTAAGTTTCAAGCAACAACATTCATTCTGCTTAATTTAAGCAGAAAAGACTTTATTTATTAAGAATACTAGATACCTTTTATATTCACTAAGAGGGCTAGAAGAAGAAACAGGCTAACCTCACCAGAATGTTACCCCTAGTCTATAACCAGCTTCTGAACTCCTTTAAAAACAGGTCCAAGGGAAAAACTGCTTATGGCACTGCCAATTCCACAATCACTAGAAAAAAAAGAATGAAAAAAAAAAAAATGCTGCTCTTCAGAGCCTGTCCTTGTCACTTCCAAACTGGAGACTCATGTGGATGCAAATGATTGCCAATGTCTGGTTTTTAATTGGTATCCTGTGCTTAGACTGTTTATATTTAATGTAACTTTTGGTATGTTAAGGATTTTTTTCAAGTTTTATTATTTGCTGTCTTTTTAAAATCCTTCTTCTTTCTTTCATTATCTTCCTGTGACTTACCTGAAGATTTTTGAAGGTTCCATTCAGTTCAGTTCTGTTGCTCAGTTGTGTCTGACTCTGCGACCCCATGAATTGCAGCACGCCAGGCCTCCCTGGCCATCACCATCTCCCGGAGTTCACTCAAATTCATGTCCATCAAGTCGGTGATGCCATCCAGCCATCTTATCCTCGGTTGTCCCCTTCTCCTGCCCTCAATCCCTCCCAGCATCAGAGTCTTTTCCAATAAGTCAACTCTTCGCATGAGGTGGACAAAGTACTGGAGTTTTAGCTTTAGCATCATTCCTTCCAAAGAACACCCAGGGCTGATCTCCTTTAGAATGGACTGGTTGGATCTCCTTGCAGTCCAAGGGACTCTCAAGAGTCTTCTCCAACACCACAGGTCAAAAGCATCAATTCTTCAGTGCTCAGCTTTCTTCACAGTCCAACTTTCACATCCATACATGACCACTAGAAAAACCATAGCCTTGACTAGATGGACCTTTGTTGGCAAAGTAATGTCTCTGCTTTTCAATATGCTGTCTAGGTTGGTCATAACTTTCCTTCCAAGGAGGAAGCGTCTTTTAATTTCATGGCTGCAATCACCATCTGCAGTGATTTTGGAGCCCCCCAAAATAAAGTCTGACACTGTTTCCACTGTTTCCCGATCTATTTCCCATGAAGTGATGGGACCAGATGCCATGATCTNTCCAAGGAGTAAGCGTCTTTTAATTTCATGGCTGCAATCACCATCTGCAGTGATTTTGGAGCCCCCCAAAATAAAGTCTGTCACTGTTTCCACTGTTTCCCCATCTATTTCCCATGAAGTAATGGGAACAGATGCCATGATCTTAGTTTTCTGAATGTTGAGTTTTAAGCCAACTTTTTCACTCTCCTCTTTCACTTTCATCAAGAGGCTTTTTCATGTATAAAACCATTGGAACATCAGCAAATATCTTACTGTCCCTTACAAGTATCACACAAACATACTTCTAGATGATTTGTGGATTTGCAGGTGCTTTTTGGCCTTTCTGAGTGGCTTGCAGAATCTTAATTCCTCAGCCAGGGACTGAACCTGTGCCCTGTGCAGTGAAAGCTTAGAGTCCTAACCACTGGACCACCAGGAAAGTCTCAAGATTTGCAGTTTTGTTGAAATTAATGAATACAGCTTATATGCACAGCAAAATAATATAGCTACAATATTTTACCATCATTTTTACGAAGAAAAAAATTTGTGGTGGTAGACTATACTTCAAGATCATGAGTTACTTGAGAAACTTAAGGGAGGCAATGGGTCACTGTGCTGTGACCCTCATAATTAAGATGTTGATGCAAGACTCAGAGACAGCAAGAGGTAGAAGCAAGATGCAAAAACCAAGGTAGAAAAGTCACTGTTGAACTGTAAAAATGGCCAGAGAAACAGAAATGGGAGATCTTATCACCACATTTTAAATAACTTATATTTGGCTAATTTTAAAGTATCACACACACACACACACACACAAAAGACAAAGAGGAGGAATCACTCGAATGCCCATCAGTAGATGAGTGTTTAATAACTGACACAGTATTCACTGGGTAAGACACCATGAAGCTGTTAAAAAAGAACAGGGCCAGCCTGTAAGTATTGATATAGAACTACTCTACACAACACTCAATACGGTAAGGGAGAAAAATTTCACGTACGCATACGGAGTTCTGACAATTCGACTGTCAAACTCAGCAGTGGAGGTGCTTGGGGAGAACAAATGAGCGTGGGGGTGAGGATGAGAGAGAACCCAGGACTCATGCTTTGTAAGAGTTGAGCGTTTTACAGTATGTGTATAGACATAATTTTCAAGGAAAACTCTAGGATTTGCTTTGCTTTAGGGAGCCCAGAGGGGAAATCTTGTGTTCTTTGTCTGGAAACAGTATCAGTGACTCCAAACATGCAAAATTTCCCTAACATCCTTGTGGACTGGACAATATTCTATGATGGTAAACAAAAGATAACTGTAAATTCACATGTGGTCTCCTGACCTTCTCAGATCCAGAGCGTCAGGAAGGAAAAAAAGATTTCCTCATCCTGTTAACATGCGCACACTGCCAAGACACTGGTTCCATTTCTCACTGAAGGTCTCCACAGACTCTTTAGATGATTGGTAGAGGGCATTATTAGGCTATCAAGTACTTTGGGTTTCTCTAAAGGTTTTCTTTTATCCAGAGCCACGATGGCCATTTTGCCCATGGACCCTGAACGGCCCTCAAAAGACAGATCTCAAATCTGCTGTCCTTTGGGGAGGACCTCTTCCGTGAAAACTTGCTTTCCTGGGGAACTCTGGGAAATGGTAATCTCTGAACAACCCACCCTCACTGACCATATTCCCACTGTAGTGATTGTGCAATTATCTAAGATACAGCAGGGAAGTCAGCTGTATGAAAGCTATGTTTTTTACTTATTTATCTGGCTGCGCTGGGTCTCAGTTGCAGCATGTGGAATTTTCTGCTGTTGCTGTTGCAGCAAGTGGGTTCTTTAGTTGAGGCATGTGAACATGTGGGACCCAGTTCCCTGACCAGGGATTGAACCCGGACTCCTTGCATTAGGAGTGTGGAGTCTTACCCACTAGACCACAGGGAAGTCCTGAAAGCTATGTTTATGTAGAATAAAGTCCCAGAGCCTTGAGAGAAGAGAGACTGACAGTGTGGGACGACAGCAATCATGTCCCCTCACAACACAGTGCTCCTGCTTGCAGAGGTGACACTGGCCCTTGCTGGAAGCTGGGCGAGGCCGGAAGCAGTCAGGTCCCCACCGTCTGCAGAAGGCACCGGACAAAGACCCGCGAGCTAATGGCCATGGTGCCGGGCCTGGGGTGCGGACCTCCTCACCTGACTGCGTCACGGCCCTGCCTCCCATTCGGAGGAGCCACACACTCACACACTCACACACTCACACACTCACGTGCAGAGCTGCTGCTTCTTTAAATGCTTGAGGGATGGCCTTTCAAGGGAATGAACACAGACTGCAATGCCCGCAGTCTGGAATGCCCTCCCCAGCTTTCCCACCAATGTCTAGAACAGAGTCCGACACAAAATACACGCTCAGTCAATGTTCACGGAATGACTGAAGGAGACCAGTTAGGAAAACTCAGATTCAATCTAGACCTACTCTTCCTTATAACACAGCTCACAAAACCCACTGGTGTCCTATGTGGGGAAAAACATGAAGCCAAATTTGAAACGGGCTAGTTTCTATCACACAGCTTTAGTGTGTGTCCTTCAGGAGAGCCTGCCACACAACCGAAAAACACACTAGCAGGCTACCACCGCAGTGTACACCTCTGGCAAGACCTGCCAGGAGGGGACAGGACCCTGGAGACAGCAGGCCCTCCTGCCACCCTCCCATCCTGGCCCTAAAACACAGAGACTGGAGGGCCATGCAAGGAGGGTGTTTCTGAAAACCCCATTTACATCAGTACCCCCCAGGAGAAATGAATGAAGGAGGCAGACAGATAATACGGCACTGAAAATGATGATAAGAGGGAAAGATGTGTATACTCCAGGGTGAGAGTGAACACGTTTATTACAAATTAGATAAGCTTTGTTTTATAAGAAGAGAAGAGTAGGAAAGAATTAACAGTGTGCCACTTAAAAGACTTAATGTGATCACCAACGCTAAATGAAAGAGGCGTCTTTCCTGCCTACGGAGATAATGAAAGGGTGTACAAGCTAATGTAATATGGCAGCAGCCTGGCAGAGCCTAATACCACCCTCCCTTTGGGGCATTCTGTCTATTCAGCAAAGAACAGGTGGACTTTCTTGTCCTGTGTGGTGTGTTCCAAGTGAAACCCTTATTTCTGAACCTGATGAGGCACATTGAGGAAAAGCTGGTTTCTCCTAGGAGAGCAATTGCAAAATTCTAAATAAAACACTAGCAAATAGAATTTACAGAATGTTAAATGTTTACTACCCCATGGGAATTCCTTGGTGGCTCAGATGGTAAAGCGTCTGCCTACAGTGCAGGAGACCTGGGTTCGATCCCTGGGTCGGGAAGATCTTCTGGAGAAGGAAATGGCAACCCACTCCAGTACTCTTGCCTNAATAGAATTTACAGAATGTTAAATGTTTACTACCCCATGGGAATTCCTTGGTGGCTCAGATGGTAAAGCGTCTGCCTACAGTGCAGGAGACCTGGGTTCGATCCCTGGGTCGGGAAGATCTTCTGGAGAAGGAAATGGCAACCCACTCCAGTACTCTTGCCTGGAAAATCCCATGGACAGAGAAGCGTAGTAGGCTACAGTCCGTGGGGTCGCAAAGAGTCGGACATGACTGAGCGACTTCACTTCACTTCGCCCCATGGTCAAGGTAAATTAATCCCTCAATAGCCTATTAAGCAATCCATTAATTGGACATAAGTCATATCATCAGGGCAAAGGGGAAAATTAAAAGTAAAGGCTACAACACCTCAACAACTTAAGAATGGACGTTAAGGTGAGTTCTGGTAAACAAGGCTAGAGGGCCGCTTCCTTAGCATGACAAGGACTATCTACCCTAACCAACAGCCAACAGCAAGCCTCACAGGGAAACATGTTCCACTGAAATCTGGAAATGAGAGAAGACTGGCTGCCACCAGTATTCTTTAACAGCACACGTGGTTTTCTAAGTAGTATATTAAAGAAAGTGAACAGACACAGGAGCATAACTGTTAGAAAGGAGAAAACTTAGGCTTATTTGTTGGTCACAGACTCCTAGAAAATCCAAGAGGATTCTATCCCTAAATGAAGGAAGAGTGATTAATAGGGAATCTGGTTACAAGTAAGTAAATAATTACTAAAAATAATATGACAGATATTATAGTCAAAAATTGTAAGAGGAAAAAAAGATTCCAGTTAGAATAAAAAAAATAAAATGAACTATGGCAAGATGTTGGGACAGACTGAAGGCAGGAGGAGAAGGGGATGACAGAGGATGAGATGGCTGGATGGTATCACTGACACAATGGACGTGAGTGTGAGCAAGCTCCGGGAGTTGGTGACGGACAGGGAGGCCTGATGTGCTGCCATCCATGGGGCTGCAAATAGCTGGACCTGACTGAGCAACTGAACTGAACTAAACTGATGGCGAGATGAAATATTTGAAAATAATCTCAAGAAATGTGTGGGATCCATATGAAGAAAACTACAAAACTTGACTGGGGGGTGAGGGAAATCTTGAATAAATGGAGAGACAGACCGTGTTCTGGGATGGAAGCTTAGATGTGGTAAAGATGTGAAGCTTTCCCAGGTTACTTCCAGGCTTAAGAAAATCTCAGTCAAATATCTCAAGGAGATTTTGGGAGAACTTAACAAAATTATACTGGAGTTCTACTGAGAAGAATAAACAGGTGAGAAGAGCTAAAATAACTATGAAAAAGAAATGAATACTACTTCTCAGAAACTCCCAGATAGATAGAAGCATAATGTAAACACAGCATCCCTAGGCTGCTGCCTCCTGCAAGCGCCTTTAAAACACCCTCGGAAATCAGAGGGGACCTCTGAACACAGGGTCTGGAGAACCGGGCCCAGCACAGCCAACAAGTCCTCCTGCATGGCCCCTTCTCACTTCACTCGCATTTCCACAGAGAGGTAGGTCCCCAGGGCCAGTGCTACACACTGGGCCCCACGGCTGAGGACACGAGTCCGAGTAAGGCTCAACACGCGGCTGAAGCACACGCTGGTTGGTAGTAACAGGTCAAGTGAGGCCTCCGCCACTTACCTGCCCAGAGCTCTGAGGTTATGTGAGGGGCCATGGGGGCGGCCATCACCATCAGGGCACAGAGAGCATCCTCGAACTCGGGGCTGTGAAGGGCAACTCTCTGCGAAGCTTGCTGGGGGAGAGAAGAGAACAGCAGTGTCACACACCGAGGCATGCAAGATGAGCCTGGGTAAGAGAGGCCATGGAGGTACCTGAAGTCCAGAGACAAGCAGGCGGGAAGAGGCTCTCTTCACATCACTTTTGTTCTAGGCAAAGAACTTTCCCCGTTGAATCACAGTATTAAAAATAGCTGGAGCAGCAACAGCAGTTGTATTATTGCTCCATTTTATTTTTTTGGCTGCGCCGCACAACTTGCAGGATCTTAGTTTCCTTATGAGGGACTGAACCTCAGGTTCAGTGGAAGCACGAGGCCTCTACAGTGGAAGCACGGGGCCCTAACCACTGGGCAGCCAGGAAAGCCCCAAGCAGATATATCACTGTTGACTGAGCATTTAACCACACCTTTGAGCTGATGCTACCTGGTTTGGGTCTTCCCACCCTTTGAGCGCAGTACTGTTAGCCCATTTGACAGATGAAGCAGTTAAGGGCTATGACAGAGGGAGTCACCTGTGCCTGGACAGGTGCCTGGACAGTCAAGTGAGAGATGGAGTCTAGCTTAGAATGCAGGTCAGTCCTGATTCCTAACCACTGTGCTAGGTCCTGTATGTGCAGGACCAGCGGGAAGTGCAGAGACTCGCTCAAAGGTTCTGCACTGTGAAACTCCCAGGACTGGGGTCCTCCTGCCCCTCTCAAGGATCTCAGGGGTCCTCCTATTCTTTGCCAGTTCTTGCAAACACTCAGCGTCTTCCTGAAGTGAGGCTGATCAGTTAACCTAGTCACACCTGTTCACCTGCTGCACACCAAACTTTGGAAATAAAACGTCCAGAAAGGCACAGTCCCTGCCCTCTGGGAGCGGCAGGTCACCTCACCACGTGACTGGAAGCCACAACCTCCTTGGCCAGGAGCAAATGGGCAGAGACTGGCCACTTACCGAGAGGGCACTGCTGAGTCCCATCAGCTGAGAAATCGCAGAGTTCAGAGAGAAGTCCTCTGTGAAATGGGCAGTTACCTATTGGTAAAAGCAGAATCATTCACGTTGTTCAAAGTTCTGTTAAGCTTCCACACACACACACAAAAACTGAATTATCCAAAAAATGTGGAACTAAATGCATGCCATAAAAGATACTTATAACTGTTTTCACTATCTTAAGTAGTCACTATACTGTTTTATCAGCACAAAGAATTTTAAAGTCAAAGTCAATGTTGTTTCTGCCAGTCAAGACTGCTCCTCTTCCTCTATAGCTGCTTCGTTCCCACAGCAGGTGCCTAAGAAAACACAGATCATTACCTGAAACAGNAAGTAGTCACTATACTGTTTTATCAGCACAAAGAATTTTAAAGTCAAAGTCAATGTTGTTTCTGCCAGTCAAGACTGCTCCTCTTCCTCTATAGCTGCTTCGTTCCCACAGCAGGTGCCTAAGAAAACACAGATCATTACCTGAAACAGAGGCGGGATTCACCTGATGGCCAAACAGCAAACAGGAGATGGGATAAAGGAGTCACCTCCCCACGGTCGCATGACCTTAATTCACATTGAAGATTACTGGTATATAGGGATACATTTTCAAACATAGAGTCAACTGTTAAGTCACTTCAGTCGTGTCCAACTCTGTGCAACCCCATAGACGGCAGCCCACCCGGCTCCCCATCCCTGGGATTCTCCAGGCAAGAACACTGGCGTGGGTTGTCATTTCCTTCTCCAATGCATGAAAGTGAAAAGTGAAAGTGAAGTCGCTCAGTCGTGCCCGACTCTTAGCGACCCCATGGACTGCAGCCCACCAGGCTCCTCCGTCCATGGGATTTTCCAGGCAAGAGTACTGGAGTGGGGTGCCATTGCCTTCTCCAATAGAGTCAACACAAGAACACAAATACTACTTGTCAGCTTTTTCTTATTGGTATGCTTTTCAATTTTGACCATGGGTAAGGATACAGAAAATGAACACATCCTTAAGATGTCAAGAGTTTTCAGCTTGTTGAAATCACCCAATTCTATTATCTGNGAGTCAACACAAGAACACAAATACTACTTGTCAGCTTTTTCTTATTGGTATGCTTTTCAATTTTGACCATGGGTAAGGATACAGAAAATGAACACATCCTTAAGATGTCAAGAGTTTTCAGCTTGTTGAAATCACCCAATTCTATTATCTGATAGAAGAGAAGAATTTGCCAAATTCAAAGAGAAAATATGCGATACGCAATCATTCAAGCAGCACTCAGACGACTAAAGTCAATTTCATGAGCTCTGTTTCTCTACAACACGGTAGAGAGGATGGAAATAAAGCTGAAGAAGTGTCACTAAATGGGACCATGCTGGATCCGGGGCCACTGCAGTCTACACAAAAGCTCAGCTCCTCCAGTGTCCTCAGCTACTGGAGTCCAGAGAAGTGACCTTGGCTGACTTTCTAAGTTTGAATCAGCACATCTTAAAAAAAGGAAAACATTCAGTCTAAGGAGAATTTGGGGTATCTGGTACCCATTCAAAAGTGGCTTCAGACTTCCTAAGTGCTTTCTTTCAAAGACATATGACATTTTTCCACTAAGTCCTTAAAAAAGTGAATGTCATGGTATTACAGCAGACTGCCAGATGAAATATTTACAGGGATGTTATCAATGAAGAATCTTTAAAAATGATTTAGACAATAATATGCTATTCTCTAAGAAGATAAGCCATTAATTTATTTGCAAAATTCATTCCATAATAACTTACACAAATACTGTGTAACAAATTTTCTGAAAAAATTTCTGGAAAAGTCTCCACTATGCTGAGTATCAGGGAACTCTCTGCTCGGTTCCTCATGGGCTGTGTGACCTTCACAGGGCATTTAACCATTCTGTGCCTCAGTTCTGCCCACAGAAGCGATGAGGAGGAGGCTAAAGATGAGGACAGTAAAGAACAAAGTCTTTTCAACCCCTCTCAACACTAAAATTCTATTTCTGTTTTTATAATATATATAGTGTGTCATCGGTATGACATTAAATTTGATTCTCTATCTGAAAATGAAAGTGTTAATTGCTCGGTCGTGTCCAACTCTTTGCAACCCCATGGACTATAGCCACCAGGCTTCTCTGTTCATGGGATTCTTCAGGCAAGAATACTGGAGTGGGTAGCCATTCCCTTCTTCAGGGGCTCTTCCTGACCCAGGGATCGAACCTGGGTCTCCTGCACTGCAGGCAGACTCTTTACTATCTGAGCCACCGGGAAAGCCCCAGGATGAGTTAAATATGGAAACATGGAAAGCGGGCAGCCTCCGCAGATCATCACCACAGGGCGCTGTTTCCCAAGAGCGTCTCTCGCCCTTAGGGCGTGTGTACCCTTGCTCCTCCGTGGGGAAACACCGGAAGCCGCAGGCTCCAATACTCAAGGGAAGTGGGGCCACCGTGATGAGACCAGAGGAAGACCAGTGTGCCCCCCCAGGGCAGGCAGGCCACACAGACCCCGAGAGCTCAGTCACAGAATCAACCGGTGTCCCGGGAAGGGTTCTGACCTGAGAGATGACCGAGTTCTTGTACTCCCACAGCCTCCTGGCCTCGGCTTTCTCCTTGTCGCTCAACAGCTGAGGCCTGGGCGCCTTCCCAGACGTCCTGGCCTCGATAAATCGAGTCACCAAGGACCACAGACGCTGCTGCCATCTCAGCACCCCGGGGAGTGCGTCGGCTGCGTGTGATGTTAGTGAACCAGAGAGAGAGAGAGAGACAGATGTGAGGATGTCTGGTCTGGTCACACCTAAGCGACCTGTGAAGGAGGAGATGCTTCACGGGATCTCCCCGAGGGCAGGAAGAAGGGGCCTCCCTGGCTCCAGTGCCTGCAACTAGAGCAGGACTGACTCAGTCATTTCTTCTTAGGCCCCCAGATATTCTGAGCACAGGACGCCGGGGCTTACTCAAAGGGTTCCAGCAACTGTCACCAGCCCAAAAGGAGCTTAGAAGTTTGGGCCAGGATGTGCAGAAGGGCATCGCCTCCTTGGTTAAGAAAGCCTGCTGTGCTGTGACGAAAACGTCCTCGGAACCAGCAGTGTGCGTGGAGACAGGGCTGAGTTAGAGGGCGCAGGCTGACCTCTCCCGTGGGCGGGCAGTACACAGAGGCAGGCCCCCAGGCTGCATCCAGAGCCGCACTGCTACGCAGCCTGAGGCGCTTTAACACAAACCCGGCCCTCTTCAGCTTCGAGTGTTCCACGTATTCCAGCATGCGTGCATGCTCAGTCACTCAGTCCTGTGTGACTCTTTGCGACCCCGTGGACGGCAGCCCGCCAGGCTCCCCTCTCCATGGGATTCTCCAGGCAACAATACCGGTGTGGGTTGCCATTTCCTCCTCCAAAGCATCTTGCTAACCCAGTTTTAGATCTAAAGAACTCTGGAGGGAGGAATCCCCATGCCCCCCAACCCTGCCCCAACACCCCAACCATGGGGCTCTGCAGGCTGCTGTGGGTGACTGCAGAGGTCACAGGTAACGTCAGGGCCAGGCCCCATGTGGGGTTCTCTGGCCTGGTAAAGGCAATGACACTGTTCCAGGAAAAACACCTTTCAGGTAACACCAAGAGGGGACTGGCCTCTGGACCGCAGTGGGCCCAGGAGTACCACAAAAACCAGCCTGGCTCAAGGACATGTTCCCAAAGTGGGATTCTCGAAGAAGCTGCCGGAGAACAGCCAGTCTACGCTGAAGGCAGGCTCCCAGCCCCACCCTGGGGGCGGGGTCAGCAGGGCTGCAGTGGGGACCCGGGGTCTGCAGCCACAGCGCGCGCTCTCGGTGGTCTGGGCTCATTACGTCTGACTACGCTGGCCCAGGAATGGCACAGGATGTCGGGCAAACTGCTACCTGCTCCACAGGTAGGACCCCTGGGCCCTCCCCTACTGTCTCAGCAAAGACGCGCCCTTCCCTGCACTCCCTGGGCGCGGAGGCCGGTCACGGAGGCGGTAGGCTGGGAGGAGAGGCTGACTTACTCTTCACATCCCACAAGATATCCTTCTCCGGAGGGGCGGCGAAGAGGATGTAGAGCCGGACGGTGTCGATGCCGTACTGCTCCACCACGTCCTCGGGCTCCACGCCGTTGTGCTTGGATTTGCTCATCTTCTCCCAGCTCACCTCGAGCCTCTCCCCCGTGTTTGCGTGAACAGGATCGGAACCTGCACACCAGAAGGACGCGTTGGTAGGAGGGGACACCCACCCTGTTCTATCACAGCGTATCCAATCCGGAAACACTGAGGAGGCCATTCAACGTGTCCACTTGAAGAATCCCACTAATTGACGTAGTGTGACGTGTTTTCTCCCTTTAGACATCGTAACCGTGTTTTGGTTTTCAAATAAACGAGGCCCACCTCCCACCACAAATGTGCCTTTCATGAACAGGTAGTACACTTGCCAGCTTTTTCTTAGTCACAAAACGAGACAAAGCAATGCCCTCTTTTTAAAACGTAAATCACTTTTATACAAAAAGGACAGGAAAAAAGGATAAGGAGGACTCGCACACTGCTTTCTTCTTTATGGATTCAGGGCCTCCTCTGGCAGCTGGCAGCTGACCTGCCAGGGTCTCGGGGCAGCAGAGCATGTTTGAGGTCATTTCACCCGGAGGGAGGTCCCCATCTGTGTGAAGTCACCAGAAAGTGACCTCCCCCCACGAGTGGGGTCCACGCGTGGGGTTAGCTCGCTGGGCTCACGTTACACGTGGGTCCTGCTGTGGAGCCTGTCCTTCTCTCCTCCCTGCTCCACACTCTCCGTCCGGATGGTGCTCGCGGAGGAGGCCTTCCCTGGCCGTGTGCGGATGAGGTGGCCTTGCAGCCAAGCTCCAGCGGCCGGGACCAGGAAGGACACCTGACATGGGTAAGTCTCCTCTGCACTGGAACTGAGAGAGGGCCCTGGAGCCAGGGTTGGCGCTGTTGGGCCCTGGAGCCAGGATTGGCGCTGTTGGGCCCTGGAGCTGGGGGTCCCAAGGAGGTGAGGCAGGAGGTGGCCTTGCATCTGCCCAAGGTCACTCTGCATGCTGAAACTAGGGAGAGCGGGATCCAAGCCTGGCAGGGGAAGGAGTACGGAGTGGAGCAGGAAGTGGAACTAGAGGCTGGAGAGCGAGAGAGGAGACAGCAGTGGCTGCGGCTCCCTACACGCTGCCCCTCCCTGCAGTTGGGTTTGGGCTATGGCCCTATGTCCTTGGGTGAAACCCGCCTTTGCGTGAATTTCTGTTCCTCCTAGCTAAATATTCCTTGGCTCCAAGAGCAACCAGATGGGCCATTCTTACCTGTAAGATCTACTTCCTCTCGCCGTAGATACTGTCCGGATGGCAGGCGGAATGTCTGCCCCTTGATAAGGCCTTGGGCCAGCAGTTTATGAAAAGGCTCCCTGAGGAAAGAAAACAGGAGAAGAGAACTGGGGGGGCAGGACTGGAAGCATCCGGGGTGAGCGGTGCAAACCTCACCAGCTGATGAGTACAGGTAACTGCTCCTCGTGAAAACAGGCTGACCGCTTGCCGACTCAACTTGCACTAATGGCTCCTTACACATAAACGCTAAGAAAACTAGGTCAAATCAGTGGAGATTTCCAACGTGGTGAAGTGCCATGAACACCAGGCCTCACAGCTGGAAGTCCTGGATTGGAATCTCTGTGCTGCTTCTCAATGAGCCAAGGCAAGTCATGTCTTTACTCTGAGCATCAGTCTGCTCATCTGTAAAACAGGGATTACAAAACCCTGCCTCACAGGGTTGTTGGGAGGAGTAAATGAAACAACTGCGTGAAACTACTGGTAAATTTTAAAGGTATGTACAACGGTCAGTTGGCCTTCCCTGGTGGCTCAGAGGTAAAGAATCCGCCTGAAATGCAGGAGATCCAGGTTTGATCCCTGGGTCAGGGAGATCCCCTGGAAGAGGGCCTGGCAACCCACTCCAGTATTCTTGCCTGGAGAATCCCAGACGAGCCTGGCAGGCTAGAGCCCACAGGGTTGGGAGGAGTCAGACGCGACTGAAGCGACTGAGCGCACACGCACGCACAAACGTCAGTCATGCTGAGCCCGCAGTAATGAAAAGTGCAGGGTGACACAGAGAGGTCTACGCTGGGGTTTTATTCATGAAGATAACGCACTCCTTAACTTTCATACAGTGCCTGCTTAAATTCTTTTTAATATTTTTAAATCATGCAAATTATACATGACTATACCGTTTTTGTTCAAATTCAAATCCCCCCCGCCCCCCGTCTTCCCAGGCCTACTGCCCTCTGATGAGGCAGTGACTGTTAGTCCACACAGATCCACTTCCTTTTTTCTTTTGGTTGCACAGCATGGCGTGCAGGATCTTAGTTCCTCACCCAGGGATTGAACTCAGGCCCTGGCAGTGAAAGCACCGAGTCCAACCACTGGACCAGCAGTGAATTTCCCAGATTTATTTCATTTTCAGCATCTATTCAGTACTTTACATGGGTGGATTATAATTTATTTATAGTGCCTTTTTTTGTTGTTTTTTAAAGCAGTGTTAGTCACACCCTTACTGGCTGAATAGTGAACTGAAGACGTTTTCTCTTAAGAGGACAAGCAGAGGTTTGACCCTCGAACTGAAATTATTTCAGATTTGAAAGTGCTGTGCAGTTTTGAAGCACATAAGAAAGAGCTATTCCACATTCAATTTGTGGAGACCTCTGCTGAGAGCACCTGTCCATATCTCACTCTTATAAAGCACAGGGAGGAACATTTGAGCGAGGAGACAGATTGACATTCTCTGCCAACATCACCCCCAGCACAGCTCATCTATCAACATAAGAACCCTCGGGGGCTTCAACCTCACTTACATGAAGTGGCTTTTTAGAGGCTCAAAGACACAATAGATAGCCTCATCAACTCAACGGACATGGATCTGAGCAAACTCCAGGAGATAGTGAAGGACAAGGAAGCCTGGAGTGCTGCAGTCCATGGGGTCGCAAGAAGGTGGACACGACTTTAGTGATCAAACAAATAACTCAAAGACCCAATAACCCCAAAGAGGCCAAGCAGAGCACAAACTCAGCTCTAGTGATGGAGGCACAGGGTGCTGGCTTTGTTAATTAACAGAAGCTCATTTCACATGCGAGGCTAATACAGATGAGCCCTGGTACAGAGAAAGAAGGGCTCTGGACAGGCCCCTGATTTGTACCCCGTGCAGCCCGTCACAGCAGCTGTGTGCACAGACGCTGTTTAAAGGAAATTCTCCAGTGGACTCAGAGGGATGGAGTGGAACAAAGGGGATGACTGAAAATGAGGTGAAGGCCAGCTAGAAAAAAAGGACCCCTGGTCTCTGTGTTTTAAAATCCTGTTATGAGCATGTGTATGTATGTGTGTGTGCACATGTGAGTTTGGTGGGGTGTGTGTGTGTGTGTGTGTGTATGTGTGGGGGTATCTGCCAAGGTGTAAAACACCCAATATAATTAACATTAAATGGAAATTAGTCAAGTTACTCAGTGTCACAGGGCCTGTCCATCTAGGGACCATGTTAATTTGGAAGACGTACATGCAGAAAAAGTCACGAATGAACAGTCAGACGGATGGTGAGACGGAGGGAGGAAGACGTGGATGTTTGGGGCTGCCAGCTCTTGAAGCCATCTGTGCCTTCCATCCAATCTGGGGTGGCACCTGGATTTTAACCTCGTTACACAAAAGATACAACACAGTTTTAAAACAGAAGGAGAAAATCATATGGTTACTTTCTACTGGGCAGACGAAGACAAGTGGCTACAGGGCAAACTGAATGAGTGTCCTACGTGCGAGGGCGGCCTCCCCACACCCGCGGGGCCTTCCCCGGGCATCAGTGGGCTCGACGGCGCCGACGTTTGCACACACCCGGGGTGCACATTTTTGAGCACTAGCTCATCTTTTAGGAATCTTCCTCAAATAATTTTACAGGCTGCTGCCTCACACAGAGACACCTGCAGCTTTCTTCCTGCTGGGCTCAGCGGCAGGAGGGTGAATTTGCTGTTACCGTCTCGGCTCCAGTGTCCCTGTGCACTGGAGGCTTTTCCTCTCCTTTCTCACTCTTAGTACATGGCTTTAGTCACTCTTAATAGAAATGTCCTTGGGATGGAAGAAGGGGGGGAATAATCTGGATCCCAAAGGTAAAGGTTATCAGTAGGATGATCAAAATCAGTAGCTTTAAGCTTCCAGAAAGAAGGGGCAGGGGCAGAAATAAGGAGCGGTGGGCTTCATGCTTGCCAATTTTTAAGTGGTGCAATGCTGCCCTCTTCTGGGGATGGGCAGAATTACAACCTGCTGGATTTTCTTTTTTTTTTCAAACTGAAGAAGGTTCAAATACCATACAGTAGTGCTCATTTCACACACTAATAAGGTTATGCTCAAAATCCTTCAAGCTAGGCTTCAGCAGTTCATGAATGGAGAACTTCCAGATGCACAAACTGGGTTTAGAAAAGGCAGAGGAACCAGAGATCAAGTTGCCAACATTCACTGGATCAAAGGGAAAGCAAGGGAATTCCAGAAAAACATCTACTTCTGTTTCATTGATTATGCTAAAGCCTTTGACTGTGTGAACCATAACAAATGTGAGAAACTCTTAAAGATGGTAATATCAAGACCATCTTATCTGTCTCCTGAGAAACCCGTATGCTTGTCAAGAAGCAAGTTAGAACCCTGTATGGAACAACAGACTGGTTCAAGATTGAGAAAGGAGTATGGCAAGGCTGTTTATTGTTACCCTGTGTATTTAACTTATATGCAGAGCACATCATGAGAAATGCTGAGCTGGATGAATTACAAGCTGGAATCAAGATTGCCAGGAGAAATATAAACAACCTCAGATATGCAGATATCACTCTAATGGCAGAAAGCAAAGAGGAACTAAAGAGCCTCTTGATGAAGGTGAAAGAGGAGAATGAAAAAACTCAATATTAAAAAACTAAGATCATGGCATCCTGTCCCATCACTTCATGGCAAATAGAAGGGGAAAGGGTGGAAGCAGTGACAGATTTCCTCTCCTTGGGCTCGAAAATTACTGCGGATAGTGACTGCAGCCATGAAATTAGAAGATGACTGCTCCTTGGAAGGAAAGCTTCTATACAAACATAGACAATGTATCAAAAAGCAAAGACATAATTTTGCCGACAAAGGTCCATATAGTTAAAGCTATAGTGTTTCCAGTAGTCATGTATGGATGTGAGAGCTGGACCATGAAGAAGGCTGAGCACCGAAGAACTGAGGCTTTAGGACTGTGGTGCTACAGAAGACGCTTGAGAGTCCCTTGGACTGCAAGGAGATCAGTCCAGTCCATCCTAAAGGAAATCAACCCTGAATACTCATTGGAAGGACTGATGATGAAGCAGAAACGCCAATCATTTGGCAACCTGTTCACTATGAAGAGCTGACTGACTGGAAGAGGCCCTGGGAAGAGATGCTGGGAAAGATTGAGGGCAGAAGGAGAAGGGGGCGTCAGAGGATGGGATGGTGGGATGGTATCACCGATTCAACAGACACGAACTTGGGCAACCTCCGGAAGCTGGTGAGGGACGGGGAGGACTGGCATGCTGTGATCCGTGGGGTCGCAAAGAGTGGGACACGACTTGGCAACTGAGCAACAGTAACAGCTCTAGCTGCGCTGCTCGGGCTTCTCATTGCGGCGGCTTCTCTTGTTGCCGAGCACAGGCCCTAGGGTGCGCGGGCTTCAGCAGTTGTGGCCAAGGGCTTAGATGCTCCGCAGCATGTGGGATCTTCTCGGAAGGGCCTAGATGCTCCGCAGCATGTGGGATCTTCTCGGAAGGGCCTAGATGCTCCACAGCACGTGGGATCTTCTCGGAAGGGCTTAGATGCTCTGCAGCATGTGGGATCTTCTCGGATCAGGGATCACACCCATATCTCCTGCACTGGCAGGTGGATTCTTTACCACTGAGCCACCAGTGAAGCAAGCCCCTTTATTTTTAATTGGAGGATAACTGTTTTACAATATTGTGTTGGTTTCTGCCATACAACGGGAATCAGCCATAAGTTTACATATATCCCCTCCCTCTTGAGTCTCCCTCCCACCTCAACCCTCAGGCTGTGGGACTCTGACCCTAACTCCAGCCTTTCTGCCTAAGGCTACATGCTTCTCTGGCCTCATCTTTTGTAACTCTCTCTCTTTTTTAAAAGTGAACTTCTAAATGAAGTCAAGTGCACATATTGAAAAGCTTGTTAATTCCTACTGGTAAAACTTGAGGAATTTTCACAAGATAAACACACCAGCGTAACCAGTACCCAGGTCAACGATCAGAATACGACCCCCCTCCTCCCGCTCCCAGGCACTGTCTCCCCACCATAGGCACTGGCCGCCTGGCTGCTAACACTGTGGATCAATTTTGCCTGTTTCGAAACCACTTCTACCCCTTTCAGAATGAGGGAATCTCACGGGAGCATCCACATTGGAGGCCTTTCCCAGAAAGGCAGGTAATCCCTTTCAGACAGCACAGCACCCAAAACAAGGCCTGCCAGTTAAATAAGCCTTAATTTCCGGAAGTTAGCAACAATGCAAGTTGATGGTTGAGCCTCACGCGGGCTGTCTTCCCCCAGGGTTGAAGCACTGCAGTGGTGGCGGAAGGGCCATCTGGGGCAGAGATGGCAAGACTGTCCCGGTGCCTCTGCCCCCATCACGGACCCACGGCTGCACGTCCTGGTGGACTCGGGCTGAGCCTCAGGAGTCTTGGGACCACGTGCTCAGAAAGCAGAGTTACCCTGTGACACCTATCATTTGTTTATTCCGCAGCTATTTACTGAGTGCTTACAACACGTCAGGCATTTAGGGCAAGGCCAGCCCTGCCCTCGGAGCCAGCCTGCCTGCTGTCACTGAGCCAGACGGTTGCCTGCCCACCCTCAAGGCTGGCAGAGGGGAACAGACAGTCCAGTCGGAGCTGAAGACCGACTCCTGCCACACCAAGTCCAAATTGCTCGCTGGGCCATGGAGGGAGGACTTCCGTCCCTCCTTTCCCACTTCCTTTCCTCTTTCTTACACACGTTGCCCACAGGTGCTTCCGTGTCCTCACTCACTGTTCCCTGAAGTGCCATCAAAACTGCCCATTTCTCAGAATGCTACCCCTCCTTCCAGATTCCACTCAAACGCCAAATCCACTAGGAAGGCGTCTCAGGCCCTCCTGGGCAAAATTAGTTGCTTTTTCTTCGCTGTGTCCAGCGTGGCTCCTATCACTGCATCGGGCAGGTAGTAAACGTTCCTGCGCGTTCCTGTGAGTTGCTCTGCTGCCTGCCTTCCCCGAGAGTGCAGAGCAGGAGGGTCCTTGAGGACCCCTCCGGCACCCAGTCCATCACAGATGCTCCGTTAAGGCAACTGGTTTGAGCTATGTCAAGTTTGTTTCCACGAATGAATAAACAAATCTGCCAGCAGCAGAGGAGGGGACAGTGTGGAGGGGACAAGAGGTGAGGGAAGAAAGGGGATGAAGGGCGGGCACGGGATGCTACTGCTTCCAAGTAGGGCCAGGCCCTTCTTGCAGAGAGAGGCATGTTCAAAGATTTCAGACGCTGTCCATGTGAAGCCCCTGGGAAGATCAGCAGCGAACGAGCATGGAAGGGGGACAAATTCCACAGTG
>SJYV01016863.1:0-27469 GCA_006410875.1 Neotragus pygmaeus | reverse complement strand
CACACACACACACACAGAATCCTTGAAGAGGTACGAAGTACAGAAGAAACAAGAGGGATAGAAATGGAGATTCCATAGAAACAGTTCCTTTTCTCTATGCTTTGAAGGATGCATGGCAATAAAAAAAGAACACAGTACGTGTCCCCACTTCTATAAACATTTTTGGCAGAGTAAAAGCATTGATCTCAGAAGTGGCGTCCAGTTTATACAGAGTTGGAATGGAGGTAGAGGCTGTTTTTTTTTTTTTTTACTTTGTATTACCCCAAACTAAAAAATCAATTAATTTCCAAAAAATTACCATCAATAAATCAGAAAAAAAAAATCAAGCTATAAATTCAGTCTTCTTATTTAAACTGTATTTTATTTTCCAAGATGCTTTCACATACATCAGTTACTTGGGGCCAAACTTCTTAGGTAAACATTATAAGTATTATCAACATCCCAGATATGAGATACTATAAGTGGATAAAAGCATAAAATAAACCAACGTGAATTTGGTTGCTGATCCTTCCAACAACATTTATGGAGGAGGTATTATCTCTTGTGTTCAAAGAAAACTGAGCTGTGGGTAGAATCAGATTGCGTGACTGAATGGGACAAAGCTAGGTTTGAGTCGTCTATGGGTCACTTAATTTCTGTTCTCCCAGGGTTTACCCAAATCCCATTCCATATTTCTCTGAAAGTGCAGAATCTACCTCAACTAAAGAAGAGCAGGCTTTTTCCTCACGATCTTTGAGAGTCTCAGTGTGCTTACGAATCTCTGAGAGAAGCGCTCTGCCTGAAATGTCTTCAGTTTCTGGATCCTGAAATCTTTCTCTCTTTCCTTTGTTATTGAAAGTGGAAAAAAAAAGTGTGCTAGTTACTCAATGTGCAACTCTTAGCGACCCCGGGGGCTGCACCCGGCAGGCTCCTCTGTCCACGGGATTCTTCCGGCAAGAGCACTGCAGTGGGTGGTCACGTCCTCCTCCAGGCGACCCCCGCCGCCGGGGACTGAACCCGCGTCTGTCAGACTCTTCACCCTCTGAGCCGCCAGGGAAGCCCGACTGCTGTTGGCCTCCGATTAAAATCTTCTGGAAACACTGTTCAGCAGAGCAGGATCTGGAAAACATCGCACTCCGCCTTTGTCAGTAAAAATAGAAACAGTTTTTCCTTTGGAGTATTTTGTTAAAGTTTTGGAAAAACAGCACCTGATGTGCAGAAATCAAGGAATGAAGCCTCAAGAGCAGTTTCCACTCATTTCCTGGGCGGTGCTGTTCTGAAAAGTCATAACGGGCCCTTGGAAATAGCTGCAGCCTCCAATTAGACCTGACTGCAGTCCAGAGCAGCTCCTCTTTTTCTGGAGCTGATGAGAACAGCAACGGTGACGATGATGATTCCATTTCTGTATTAGTTTCCCAGGAAAGTCATAACATGGCACCATAAACGTGGTTGCCTAAAACAGGACAAATTTATTTGCTCGTCATTTAGGAGTTTCGAATTCTGAAATCGAGGTGTCCACAGGCCCATGCTTCCTCTGAAGATTCTAAGGAAAGGATTTTTTCTTGCATCTGCCTTGCTCCTGGTTGCTCTTAGGAAGGTAGTTCTTAGTCTAGAGGAGAGATTTTAAATATTGTTGTTGTTGGTTAGCTGCTCAGTGATATATCCAACTTTTCTGCAACCCCATGGACTGTATAGCCCGCCAGGCTCCTCTGTCCATGGGATTCTCCAGGCAAGAATATTGGAGAGGGTTGCCATTTCGTGTTCCAAGGGATCTTTCCGACCCAGGGATCAAACCTACATCTCCTGCATTAGCAGGCAGATTCTTTATGGGTGAGTCAGCAGGGAAGCTCAGAAGCAATACATATATACGGTTGCTGGTGGTTTAGTCACTCAGTTGTGTCCAACTCTTGTGCCCCCACGGACTATAGCCTGCCAGGCTCCTCTGCCCATGGGATTCTCCAGGCAAGAATACTGGAGAGGGTTGCCATTTCCTTTTCCAGGGGATCTTCCCAGCCTAGGAATCAAACCCAGGTCTCCTGCATTGCAGGCAGATTCTTTACCTACTGNGTAGCCCGCCAGGCTCCTCTGCCCATGGGATTCTCCAGGCAAGAATACTGGAGAGGGTTGCCATTTCCTTCTCCAGGGGATCTTCCCAACCTAGGAATCAAACCCAGGTCTCCTGCATTGCAGGCAGATTCTTTACCTACTGAGCTATAAAGGAAATATATATGCTTAAAAACCAGTAATTAGAAGTGAGGACTTGTAGCCAATGAACAAAGCCTTCCTCCTCACCCACCTCCTTGCTAATCACTGTTTCATTTCCCCATTTTCTCCACAATAGCAACCATCATTTTAGGTTCTTTTCTTGCTTTTTATTTTTTTAAACCTCTTGATGGTTAGCCTACAACTTTAGCTGATATAGCTTTATTGCATGGCTTTGTGGAATTTTAATGAGCCAGGGTTGGGTTAACTTACTAATCACTTCTGAATGGCAAGATAAAGAAAACCCAATTCCACTAGAGAAAAGCCACTAATTTCAAACAAAATAAACTATACATCGCCATTTCAAAGGAGATGACATTCTCTTTTGAAAGATAATTTTCTAGGGCAGAGAGAAACAAATCAACTCTATTTTTAACCACCCAAGCAGTTAAAAGTGAGGATAAGCTTTGAATTATACATTAAATATCATTTATAAACTTTCTAGTGGGACTTACCAGTGAGGTTCATATGAAGGAGAGGAAACAGACACGAGCTTTGTAAAAAGTTTGATATAAATGCCATTCTCAGACTGTTTGGCTTCTAGAACCCAGGTAACAATTATACTGTGGGAAAATACAAGCACCATCAATCTCAAAATCTCAACTTTATTTCGAGTTGAAACTTTCAGCCAAACATGACACTGTATAAACGTAATTGCTTTTTTCCTCCAAGCGTTAAACCTCATCTGGCTGAAATGAAAAAGAGGGGGAAACCGTCTCTAATTTTGTTTTATATACACCAGGAGGGAAACAGAAATCTTTCATCTGAAAGCGTTCTGTCATTTGACAATGTATAAAGTGAGGGTCTAAACACATGACGGGAGTCATTTCCAGTAACCAAGGGTGGACACGTGTTGAAAAGCCTGTGAGATTCAAGTTTCTATTGGATTTTCCTTGTATTGTGATGACAGAAGCAAAGCTTCCCACTGTGATCAGGGAATTTAGACAACTGAATTACTCAAAATATCTAGATCTTCCTTTTTTCACTCCAACCCCAGTGGAAGCTGTTCATACTCATGCCAGATGCTCTATTTGGACCTGCATGGTGGAGAAGCTTTGCATCTTGAGAAGGTCTAGTCTGAGCGGAGCTGAAAGATATATATATATATAGATAGATATAGATATAGATATATATAACACACACACCCACACACACACATACACACACACACACATACACACACACACATGTGCACACTACCATATTTAAAATGGATAACCAACAAGTTTCTACTGTATAGCACAGAGAACTCTGTGAACACAGCATTTCTTGCCTTTCAAGGAAACAGCAGGTCGAAAGAAATTGTTTTCGGAACCAGGGAAAAATCTCCATTTCAAGTCTGCAGAGACAACACAGAAGTGCAAGAGTGCCTTCTCCAAGCACAGCTACACTTTTAAACACCATCTCTATTTTTCTGGGTCTGCCAGGAGGATCAGAGCTCTGTGTTAGCAGGGTTACCGAGAGGGAGGCCGTGACCTCTTGGTGACCCTAGAGCTGGACCCGGTGATAGAGGCTCCCCTCCCTCCCCAGCCTTGAAACGGACCTGCTGCCCGCCTTCCCCCAAGTAGGAGCCAGTGCAGGCCTGAGCAAGCAATATGTGACTGGCTTTGGCCTGAAAACACGCCCGGACCCTGTTAAGGCTCCTAGGAAAGCTCTCGGATTCAGGTGGGCAGGTGTGGCGGTCTCCCCCAACTTGCAGTCAGAACAAGCCTTGCAGGTTAAGTCCCCTGCTTCTTAAACCTGCCACCTCCCAGGCTGGAGGGGCTGCCTTTTTCTTTCCGTGTCTCCCTGCCCTCTGGGTTCGGGGGCCGGTTTGGGAACCAACACTGTCTTCTTTCCTCTTCCACCTTCTCCCTTCTCTGGGTCCAAGTCTGAGGAACTGGGGCAGAACCACTGAGAACTGAAGACCCAGCATCGTGCATCCATGGTCTGGCTCTCAGACTTCACAGCTGGACATCCTTAAAAGAGATGTTCCGCAGCTCCCGGCCGCAGGGTCCTCCTCCAGAAAAAGGGATGACAGAGGCAGCGTCACGCTTACACTGTCAGGATGAGTTCACTGGCCGGTAAATGCAGGTGTGCTCCGGCTAGTAAGTACCTGGTGTCTGGAAGCAGTGGACTGGGAGCTGTGGCTTACCTCCTCCTGTTGCAGGGAGGAGTCAATTCTGACTCCACGTTGGAACTATTCCTTTGACTTGCTTTCCATTGCTCTTGTTATTTTAATCCTACATAATGGCCTGCCTCAGAGAATCCTGCCCTTCTGCCTGACTGTTCAACTAAAGTGCCTTTGTTCAGATCTCTCTCCACTTGTAGATGGCAGAAAGAAAGAAATTAATACATCCCCCCTGCCTGAGGCTTGTCATCCGAGAAGATATTTGCAAGAATTCAATGGTCCTTTTACTTGGTTTCCTCACCTCCCTCCATCTCTGATCCATGAAAGAATCTGGCATCCAGGGCCAGACAATAAGGATATCCTTATTTATGAGACATTAGTCTGCCATCTTCTTGGTCAGCTAGCTTGCTGATTAACGTTGTATTCCCTGCCTCAAACATCTTGTCTCTTGGGTTTATTAGCCTCTTGTGCAGCGAGTGGCCAGTGCAGGGGACATAAGAGATGTGGGTTTGATCCCTGGGTCAGGAAGATCCCCTGAAGGACGGCATGGCAACCCACTCCAGTATTCTTGCTGGAGAATCCCATGGACAGAGGAGCCTGGTGGGCTACAGTCCTTGGGGTCACAAAGAGTCAGACACACACACACACGCAGTGAGCAGAGTGAGCTTGGACTCAGCAACACTTCCATTAAGAAGAGCAGACAGGAATGTGTTTTCTGTAAAGTATCTTCTCACAGTAAATCTCTGAATATTTGACTCTAAGCAGTATCGTCCACCTGCATCAAGACCTCATTACTGCCTCCAGAATAAGCCTTTGGAGGATTTTCTCGGCATCCTTGGCTCTCCCTGAGTTACGCCTGTGGCTTTGGTTCGTTTCTTACTGGAGTATTGTTTGGCTTCCCAGGTTGTGCTAGGGTAAAGAACCTGCCTGCAGTGCCGGATACTAATCAGACACAGGTTTGATCCCTGGGTCGGCAAGATCCCCTGGAGAAAGGCATGGCAACCCAGTCCAGTATTCTTGCCTGGAGAATCCCATGGACGGAGGAGGCTGGTGGGGTACAGTCCATGGGGTCCCAGAGTCGGACATGACTGAAGTGACGTAGCACAGCACGATAGTTGCTTTACAACGTCGTGTTAGTTTCTGCTACTGCTGCTGCTGCTGCTAAGTCGCTTCAATCGTGTCCAACTCTGTGCGACCCCGTAGATGGCAGCCCACCAGGCTCCCCCGTCCCTGGGATTCTCCAGGCAAGAACACTGGAGGGGGTTGCCATTGCCTTCTCTGATGGCAAAGTGAATCAGCCACACGTGTGTGTATATATATACACACATATATATATGTATGTATATCTCCCCTCCCTTTTGGATTTCCTTCCCACTCAGGTCACCACAGGGCACCTAGTAGAGTCTCCTGTGCTATACAGTATGTTCTCATTAGTGACCCAGTTTATACATAGCATCAATAGTGTTATATATACGTGTGTGTGTGTGTGTGTGTGTGTGTGTGTGTGTGTGTATCAATCCCAGTCTCTCAATTCATCCTCCCCTCCCCTCCCTTGGTATCCATACACTTGTTCTCTACATCTCAGTCTCTATTTTTGCCTTGCAAATAAGCTCGTCTATACAAATTTTTCTAGATTCCACATATACACATTAATATACATTTATTTCTCTCTCTCTGACTTCACTCTCTGTGACGGACTCTGGGCTCAGCCGCATCTCAATGACTCAGTTCCACTCCCTGTTGCGCCTTAGCAATAGCCCCTGCCACACAGGTACCGCATCTTCCTTATCCGTTCCTCTGCCCATGGATACTTGGGTTGCTCCCGCGTGCTGGCGGTTGTAAATGGCCCTGCAGTGAACACTGAGGTGTGTGTATCTTTTTGGATTACGGTTTTCTCTGAGTGCATGCACAGGAGTGGGACTGCTGGGTCACAGGGCAGCTGCAGGTTTAGGTTTTAAGGACTCTCCATACTGTTCTCTATACCAGCTGTGCCACTTTAAGTTCCCACCGACAGCGCAGGAGGGTTCCCTTCTCTCCTCACCCTCTCCAACACTTATTCTTTATGTATCTTTTTGACGGTGGCCATTCTGATTAGGTGAGGTGAGGGCTCATTGTAGTTTTGACTTGGCTTCAGTTCTTTAATTTGCATTTAAAATCAACTTAGTTTCAGGGACTTCCCTGCGGGGTCCAGTGGATAAGAATCCCTGCTTCCACTGCAGGGAACAGGCGTTCAATCCCTGGTGAGAGAACTAAGATCTCTAGCGTGCTATAGGGCACAGCCAGAAAAAAATGCAGTAAAATCCACATCGTTTCCGTTGCCTCCCCTACCCCAGCTCTGACGTTCACGATCACCTCCTCTGCGGCATCTTTGCTGTTTTCTCCCTAATCACTGTGCTCGCAGAAATCTTCCTGCTCTATTGAATCTGGTACATAGCTGCGTTAGTATAATTTTCCGCTGTAGTCTCAAAAAGATTTTATACTGTTGTTCCCCTTGGGTAAGATCTTAATGTGCTGGTCCTCCTGTCTGTCTGGCCTTAGCGAAATATCATGTAGGACAACTCAATAAATGATTGCAGAAAGAAGGTACAGAAGAAAGAGTTGATACATGAACTCCAAAACCAATAAGATTTCTACTCCTTATTGCATTTGAAAATGCCACCCTTTCTTTGATGTCATGTTGGAGTCTCACCTAGTGATTGAAGGCCTCCTTGAGCATCAGAGACCTCAGGGATTCTCTCCTAAAAGTCACTCTGGGGCTAGAATCCAGTTTCTTTCCCTTCCCATCCCCTCCCACTCCTTCTCTCCCTCCTCCTTTTTCTTTAATAGTCATATTATTAGTCTTGACTTGATGATGTCTTGAGGGTAAGGACGTCATCAAATGATTTGGTACCACTTTCAATCGCTTACGGGCTTCCCGGGTGGCACAGTGGTAAAGAACACGCCTGCCAAGGCACAAGACCCGAGAGACAAGGGTTTGATCCCTGGGTCGGGAAGATCTTCTGGAGGAAGAAACGGCAGCCCACTGCAGTGTTCTTGCCTGGAGAATCCCACGGACAGAGGAGCCTGGCGGGCGGCAGTCCACGGGGTCACCAAGCTTTGGACACAACTGAGAACTCGCTCGGTTTGCTCACATACTATTAGACTCATGTAGGTACTGAGCGACTTCAAGCTCAAGCTCACATCAGATCGTCAGGGGACAAGAAGCCTCCTTGGCATTCCGAAGGCAGGAGTCAGAATCCTCCAAGGAGACTGCAGTGGAATTAACCTATCCTGGCTTCAGAGCAGGCAAAGGAGTTGCTGATCTTTTCCCTTTGAGTTTCTAAGCTGTGTGCAATGTAAAGTATCAGCAAATCAATTCTTAGAAAAGACAGAGGAAAAAGGAACAAGGAAACGATGCAGAAGTAAGGGAAGTCAGGGCAGACAGGCGGTGGGTGCAAATCCAACCAGTCAGGAGACTCAGCACATCAGAACTCTGCTAGACACATGGGACTCTGCTCAATGTCATGTGGCAGCCTGCATGGGAGGGGAGTTTGGGT
This sequence comes from Neotragus pygmaeus, assembly GCA_006410875.1. Lineage (NCBI taxonomy): Eukaryota > Metazoa > Chordata > Mammalia > Artiodactyla > Bovidae > Neotragus > Neotragus pygmaeus. The sequence continues at coordinate 19,582 of SJYV01016863.1, read as the reverse complement.
GAGGATGGAAACGTGCATGTATGGCTGAGTCCCTTTGCTGTCCACCTGAAACTACCACAACTAAACCCCAATATAAAATAAAAAGTTTAAAAAATGAAATAAAACATTAGCAACAAGTGCCTGTTATATATAGCACAGGGAACTCTGCCCAGTGTTCTGTGGTCGCCTGGGCGGGAGGGGAGGCTGGGGGAGAATGGACACGTGTCTATGTTCGGTTGAGGCCCATTGCTGTCACCTGAAGCTATCACAACACTGTTAGTTGGCTAAACCTCAATACAAAATAAAAAGGTAAAGAAAAGGACGCTACTAACGGAGTGAAGGGCAGTAGCAGACGGGAAGGAAACTTACCGAATGAAAAAGAGAAAGCCATGCTTTGGCTGTAGAAACATCTATTCTGCAAGAGTGTCATACTTTTGAAGTTGTTGGTTATTATCACTAAATACACTTAAATGGCATAAAAACAATGACACACCACGATGAAAGCTGTGTAACCGTCTGGCAGTAGTTCCACATTCTGGTTCCTGGGCCTCTTTTCCTTCCTTGGTTTTGATTGTTTTTCTTTCAACCAAGGGATGAAAAAGAATAACAGGCAAATTTTCCATTTTTTGGAAAATTGCAGGATACCCCCATTACTATTAATTGCAATACACCTTCTGTGTTTCTCTTTCAAGGCAAGTGTTGGATTAGGAAAAGTACAGACTCATCAACCAAAGGCAGAATGCTGGCTACCATGTGGACCTCACAGGATATTTTGGGGGAAAAATCCTGGAATGGTGAATGGAAAAAGGACCATCTAAGAGCAAGGCGCACCATTGAAAAGCTGTGTGCAGGCACGTTTGGTTCTGAAATCCCATCTCAGGTCTTTAAACTTGGAAAAAAACGTAATTTCTTTTTTTCCTGTACTATGTCAATCATTTGTAAGACATCAGAAATTAATTACCCTTTTTATTTTCAAGTTTCTCTGAAATTATGAAAGGAGAACTGAATGAAATATCAACAGTCCTGCTCTCTGGCAGAGGATAAAACATGACTTCAAAAAAACACAAGATCCTTAAAAAATGCCAACATTCAAACAATGCTTAGCTTAGGATGGAGCCACAATTTCTCAGAGATAAACAGTTTCCTAGAGTTGACTGCCCCAGCATTCATCATTTTCTTGGGCTGTGCTCACAAAGTGACAATAAATATAAAACTATGTCAACTTGGGCACAAAAATATGATTTTTGAGAAATGTTAAAGATGAACTCATTCACTCATACTGTTTTTTTTGGCATAAATGACACCATGCATGTTTTTGAGTTTTAGCTCCTATTTCACATTTCAGTATATTTATCACTGACTACTCATTGGTTCTATTTTTATTTAACTAAAGTAGAGTTCTAGACATGTTTTCCATCCAACCACTGCAAGATTTCATTCGCATCAGTACTGGTTTCAAAGGCTTTAATTGCTTGGCATTGGATAGAAATGTAAAGTTTCAACATCATCACCATCATGATCACAAGTTCATGAAATAACTATAAGAAATTTGGAGTTCTTCCTTTGGGTCCCACTTAGGGCATTTCTTCCATGAGATGCTGCCTCTAAATGTGCATTGCTTGGTTACGTTATTAATCCAGTTATCCTGTATCCACACTTATGTACCAGGAGGCTGAGAGCAGAAACCTCTTCACTTCTTTTCTTAATATCAAAAATAACTTTTAATTATTTAGCTTTTAATTGGGAGTACAGCTGCTTTACAGCGTTGTGTTAGTTTCTGCTGTGCAACCAAGTGAATCGGCTACACGTGTAAATATCTCTCCCCTCCCTGCCACTTTCCCCAGCCCCCGCCTCTAGGTCACCCCCTCCTCCAGTGCCCCCTGGACAGGGCACTCTTCCCCTACTCTTAAAAGAGTTCTTCAGTTGCTTTCAAAGTGAAAAGCGGTAGTGATAGAATATCGTGGAAAGGATGTGCGAGGCGGGGCTCAGACAGACCTGCAAGGAAGCCCAGATCAGTCCCTTAACCACTGTGTACCTTCTCTGACCCCCGGTTTGCTCATCCATGAAACCAGGATGTTAAGACCCACTCTGCCTGTGATGTTTCCAGGGTGTGAAATAGTGTAGGTGGGTCTTGAGTAATCATGTTGCTGTGGTTAAGTTGTTAAGTCATGTCTGACTCTTTACAACCCCACGGCCTGTAGCCCACCAGGCTCCTCTGTCCATGGGATTTTCCAGGCAAGAAGACTGGAGTGGATTGCCATTTCCTCCTCCAGGGGATCCTTCCCACCCAGGGGTTGAACTCACGTCTCCTTTATTGGCAGGCAGGTTCTTTACCACTAGGGCCACCTGGGGAGCGCTAGGCCACATCAGGTTGAATGTTATTAGGACTAATGCTTTTATTGTCTGTACAAAACAGAACAAAATGAAACTCCCACTTCGAACCTGACTCCCTCTGTGGTCTTGGATTTAGTGTTAAGACTCTTTGGCTTATCTCCCTTGTTTTAAAATGGAAATGATCAAGTCTACTAACCCAGGGATTATTCAAAAGGGAAAAAACAAAGATACTTTTTAGTTCCTTCGATCACTGAGAAGGCAGCTCCCACCCCATTACTGCTTCGAAAGCTTGCTTGCTTTCGTCCATTTTATCTTTTCTTCCTAATGTTAGGATATGCTTCTCATTTTTCCACACGGATATTACTGTTATTATGATATCAGATTTTTTTCCCCCTCTTCTAAATCCTGTCCCAGATCTCTCATCCTATGAGATACAGATTACAATTGTTCTCCTTGACTGCTGAGGACATTTTATTGGAGACATTTATAGCTACAAACGCTTCCCTCTAGATTCTCCATATAGATTGCATTCCATGATAATACATTTCGGGCAGTTGAATGGAGAGACTCGTCAACGTGATGTGGAAGGCAGAAAGGAAGTTCTCCACAGATAGGAAAGGACATGAACCACCAGAGATGAGATAAACGTGTATAATAAACACACCGCCGTACCCCAGCGGGTGGCAGAGGCAGAGGCCCTAATGCCTGCAGCCTGTAGGAGAGCCACAGAAATGCCATGAAATGGGAGGCCGTGCTGTCCCCAGCAGCACCCGCCCGAACGTTGCCATACGCAGCAGCACCGCGGAAACAGACAGACAGACGCGTTTCCATGACGGATGGACGGCCAGTGAGGCCCAGAGAGACGCGGTTTCATTGTACCTCTCTGGCTTATCTTTTCAAAGCAGTTTGCATAGGAACATGATTGTGAACAATGTAGAAACTGATCTCAATTTCCAAAAGCAACTTAAACTACACTATCTTTATAAAGCACTTAAGGGGATATGCGGCTTCCCAGGTGGCCCTGTGGTAAAGAATTCACCTGCCAATGCAGGAGACCAAGAGATGCAGGTTTGATCCCTGGGGGGGAAGATGCCCTGGAGGAGGAAATGGCAACTCACTCCAGTCTTCTTGCCCAGAGAATTCCAGGGACAGAGAAGCCTGGCAGGCTACAAGTCCACAGGGTCACAAAGAGTCAGACACGACTGAGCATACACACAAAGGGGTGTGTACACTCCTGCTCACATCTAAGTGGTCTGTTATTAGGGAATTACGATGCAATAATTAAGGGACAATAATATATTATTAAGGCTATTATTAAGGAATAATGATCAAATTCATGAGTCAGGGATAACTACCTCTTTTTTTTTTTAGAAATTATATAGTTTCCAAATATAATACATACATATATATATATATATATAAATTTTTAAATGGTGAAATAAAAATAGCACATAAAGCATTGAATAGTTTCCTATCGAGCTGAACGCATTGTAATAAAAAGAACACCTGTGTTGCAACTGAGTCAAAAAACAGAATATTCCTGAATTCCAGAAGATTCCTTGTGTTTCTTCTCTGTCGTAACTCCTCTGTCTCCCCTAATGGCAACCACTTTACCAATTTCTTAAGAGCTTTCTTGAGCTATAATTGACCAAACATATTTAAAATCTGCAAGTTGACTCATTAACCATATTCCAGTGCTAATAAAATCACGATTGTCATCGTGACAGTGAGCGCACATATCCATCCCCAAACTGTCCTCACATCCTGTAGTAATTCCTCTTCCTACATCTTCTGTCTAATTCCCATCCAGGGACCCAGCCATCTCCTTTCTGTCTCTATGTTTTAAATTTGGATTTTATAGGGTCTTCCGTAGCTGGAACCCTACAGTTTTACTTTTTTTTTTTTTGTCTCTCTACTTTCATTTGAGCCCAATGGTTCTGAGATCCAACCCTGTGGTGTTATCAATAGTCTATTGTTTTACATGGCTGAGTAGTATTATATAACAGATAAACAATTTTTTATCCATTTACCTGTTGATGGACCCTGATGCTGGGAAAGACTAAAGGCAAAAGGAGAAGAGAGTGGGAGAGGATGAGATGGTGGGATGGCATTACCGACTCAAAGGACATGAACAGATTCTGGGAGACAGTGAGGGACAGGAAGGCCTGGGGTGCTCTAGTCCATGGTGTCATAAAGAGTCGGACATGATTTAGCAGCTGAGTAACAACAACAACCTGTTAATGGACAAGTGCATTTTTCACCAGTTTGGGATAGTTGCCCAGGTAAACTTGCTGAGAACATTTCTGTACATGTTTTCATATGAACGTATGCTTTCCCTTAGATGAATACTAAGGAGTAGAACAGCTGGGTTACTCTGTAGGTTTATTTTAAAATTTAAAATAACTACCAAAGGATTTTTCCAAGGGGTTGTGCTATTTACATTCCCACCAGCAGTGCATGAGGTTTGCAGCTACTCCACATCTTTGTCAAAATCTCATATGGTCTGTCTTTGAATTTCAGCAATTCTATTAACTATGGTATCATATCCCATTGTGCTTTTTAATTTCATTTTCCAAATGACTAATAATGTTAAGAAAATTTCCATGTGCTTATTTATGTTCTTTGGCAAAGTGTCTATTAAAACTTTTCCCATCTTTTCCAAATTGATCATTTGGTTTTATTGTTGAGTTTTGAATATTCTTATGTAGTATGGCTATAGGTCCTTTATCAAATTGGCTTAATGGTAAAGTGTCTGCCTACAATGCAGGAGACCCAAATTCAATCCCTGGGTCAGGAAGATGCCCTGGAGAAGGCATTGGCAACCCACACCAGTACTCTTGCCTGGAAAATCCCATGGACGGAGAAGCCTGGTAGGTTACAGTCCACGGGGTCGCGAAGAGTTGGACACGACTGAGCAACTTCACTTTACTACTTCTGTCGGTCGATGGTGATTTCATTTCCTTAACAATGTCTTATGAGAACAGAGATTTTAAATTTTGATAAAGGAGAGCTTATCAATTGTTTTTTCAATATTTCATGCTTTTGGTGTTAGAGTCTAATAAATTTTTATACAAAGGAACAAAGATTTTCTCATAAGAATACTTTAAACAATGTTGTAATTTTACATTTGACATTTAGGTCTATGACCCATTTTCTCCTAAATTTTGCATGTGGTCTAAGCATGGATCCCATCTCTCCCCACCCCCTCAACACGAGCATCCAGGCGTTCCAACACCTTTATAGAGAATTTCAAATATTCCTTGCTCAATAATTTCTAAAACAAGAAGAGAGGAAATCAGTAAATGTATGGCAGATATATAGACAATGTATTTTGACCCAAAATAAAACTTTGTAAAGGTGATAGAAAATTGTTGTGTTTTTAACATTTTCAGAGTGAGAATGAGAATAGGAAATTTTATTCTTTGCTTCCTTTCCAACAGTAGGCCCAGTGGAAATCTGTTTTCCTCCCTGGTGTAACATCTAGGAAATCATTTGGTCCTGATATCCTGCCCAATTGCCTATTATCAGCAGATAAAGATTGTGGGCTCTTGGAAACAGTCAAATGTAATGTCTCATTATGGAACTAATTTCTGGTGGGAGTTTTCCACCAGCTGTTAACAATATTTCTCTTGAATGTATTCAGAATATTTGGGAAAAAATATGAAAACTTTCTCCCAATCAATAAAAACAAGCATTCTCAAAATATTCAGAAAGAATGGCAGGGATAGATTTTTATGACCAGTATTTCACCTAGGAAACAAATCAGTTTCAGACAGAATTCAGATTTCTGGGCTATTTGTGTTGATATAAAATGTCAAATAGGATAGTAGTACATTTCTTTTAAAAGAATAGCACCAGTAACTATTTTAAAACAGTACATGTATCAGGAGCTGGGATTTTATGTTTCAAATAATTTGGAAGGCAGTGAGATTACTTGATGAAAGTGAAAGAGGAGAGTGAAAAAGTTGGCCTAAAGCTCAACATTCAGAAAGCTAAGATCATGGCATCCGGTCCCATCACTTCATGGCAAATAGATGGGGAGACAGTGGAAACAGTGGCTGACCTTATTTTTCTGGGCTCCCAAATCACTGCAGATGGTGGCTGCAGCCATGAAATTAAAAGACACTTACTCCTTGGAAGGAAAATTATGACCAAACTAGACAGCATATTAAAAAGCAGACACATTACTTTGTCAACAAAGGTCCATCTAGTCAAGGCTATGGTTTTTCCAGTGGCCATGTATGGACGTGAGAGTTGGACTATAAAGAAAGCTGAGTGTGAAAGATTTGACGCTTTTGAACTGTGGTGTTGGAGAAGACTCTTGAGAGTCCCTTGGACTGCAAGGAGATCCAACCAGTCCATCCTAAAGGAGATCAGTCCTGGGTGTTCATTGGAAGGACTGATGTTGAAGCTGAAACTCCAATCCTTTGGCCAGCTGACTCATTGGAAAAGACCCTGATGCTGGGAAAGATTAAAGGCAGGAGGAGAAGGGGATGACAGAGGATGAGATGGCTGGATGGCATCACTGACTCAATGGTCGTGGGTTTGGGTCGACTCCAGGAGTTGGCGATGGACAGGGAGGCCTGGTGTGCTGCAGTTCATGGGGTCGCGAAGAGTTGGACACGACTGAGTAACTGAACTGAGGTTAAAAGTGAAGCCAGTGTGCAAGGGACAAGAGAAGTAGAAAGTGAGGCTATAATTAGACCTAAACTAGTAATTTTATTCAATATTTCCCCCAGTTTGAAGACTGCATGTTGTTATGTAATAGTAAACTATAGATTTATATTAATTTAGCTTGGCTGAGAGATAAAAACTGACGCCAGAATCATCAAGCATACACACACACACACACTTCTTAAAAAATCATTATAACACAGGCACTTTGAGAAGATAATCCCCTGAGCTATGTCTCATTCAACATATAAAATCTGGGAAATGTTTGCAAGACACTCAGCTTGAAAATGCTAAGAATGTAAGCTATCATCCAGGTGGAATACTCTTATCCAATATTAGTACTTGTTCCACATCTTGTTACCATGAAAACTTCAAAGCTCGTTCACAAAACAGATCCTTGAGACATCTTGGTTTTAAGAGACATTGTTAGCTCTGGTGGAGCACAACCCAATACTTCCGACACCACTGCTTTACCCTGTAGCTGAGCTGGATCCTGTTATTGTTTAGCTGCTAAGTCGTGCCTGGCTCTTTGAAACCCCATGGACGGTAGCCCACCAGGCTCCTCTGTCCACGGGATTTTCCAGGTGAGACTACTGGAGAGGGTTGCCATTTCTTCTTCCAGGGGATCTTCCCAACCCAGGGACTGAAGCCACAGGCAGATCCTTTACTGGCGAGCCACCAGGGAAGCCAGCTCACATCACATTTACACACCTTCTCTAATAAAGACACTCTAATTCCAGAAAAGGGAATGCAAAAGCGCTGTACAGACTTAGGTTTGATAAGCACAGCCCTTGGAAAGTCCCAGAAAGTCTGCCTCAGGTGTCCTGAACATCCTCCTACCCCAAATCAAATGACAGATATTGAACTTGAACTTCCATAACTCACATTTATTGATGAACTTGTTCCACAATAAAGTACGCCATCCCAAAATGAATGCATGTTGTCACTGGTTGGGACAGATTTAACACGGCTGCTGACAGGTTTAACACGACCGTGTTCTATAGTTTCTAGTCTTAAAAGTTATCTGATACGTTGAAGCCTCTTCCCATTCTTTGCCTTGTGTTACTCCAATAGATAATCATGTGGAGGTGTGTATGAGAGTAAGTGAATGTGTGTGCAAGGAAATTTTTAATTTTTAAAAAATTATGTTTTAATCATTGATTGTGTAACTGATAACAGTTATCCTCATTTCAGATGAAGATATAAAAGAACTCAAAAACATGATGTGACTAAGTTGGTTGTACTCTAAGGAGTTTTCACTCCATATTCCTGGTTGTCTTAACTAATCTGATGTCCAATAAGAGACGGAGCTACGAAGAACACTCGCTTCTTCTGTAATTAACAGAGTCACGGAAACTGTGGGCTTCCCTGGAGGCTCCATAGGAAAGAACTTGCCTGCCAAAGCAGGAGACAAGGGTTCCGTCCCTGGGATGGAAAAGTCCCCTGAAGGAAGAAACGGCAACCCACTCCAATATTCTCGCCTGGAGAATCCCATGGACAGAGGAGCCTGGAGGGCTACCTGCACAGGGTCGCAAAGACTCAGACACGAATTAGCGACTAAACAACAACATAGAATCCATACATTGTTCTCTGAACACTTCAGTAAAAAAATGGTACCAGATGCTTCCAGCTGACCCCCATTCCACACTCAGACTGAAACAAGCAATCCTGATTCTCTTCTCTTCTCGTTAATTTCACAATGTTTTGTTTTGTTATAAAGTCACATGATGTCTACATTCTATTAACTTTCAAAACATTCTGTAATCTGACCCTTCTCTGAATTTCCAGCTAATGTCTCAGTGGCAATGGCAATAATTACTAACATTTATAGAGAGCTTATATTATATTATGGGCTTCCCTCATAGCTCAGTCAGTAAATCATCTGCCTGTAGTGCAGAAGACCCGGGTTCGATCCCTGGGTCTGGGAAGATCCTCTGGAGAAGGGAATGGCAATCTACTCCAGTATTCTCGCCTAGAGAATCCCATGGACCAAGGAGCCTGGCAGGCTACAGTCCATGGAGTCGCAAGAGTCAGACATGACTTAGCGACCAAACCGCCACCACCAAAGTACATTTAGATGAACTTGAACAAACTCTGGAAGATGGTGAAGGACAGGGAAGCCTAGCAGGCTGTAGGCTACGGGTTCACTAAGGGTTGGGCTTGACTTAGCAACTGAACAAGAGCATTTAGATAACTTAGAAGGCACTTAAAAAAAAAGGTTCTTATTCAGCACCTTAGGAACCCTTGAATTATATTTTCCGATGGAAAGATATCAGCTTCATAAAGTGTGTGTTAATCTCAGTTTCAGAAAAAAAAATGCAAATCTTAGCATTTCTTTAATCCATTATATCTTTCAAGGGTGAGTTATTGAAACTAACAGGGTAAAACAGGATTGCACCCAGAGATTATTTGGAAAAAAGAATGACCTCAAAAATTTGAACTGAGATTCAGGAAAGGAAATACATCATATATATCTTTTTTTTCCTACGGGTGATGACAGGACTTAAAATTCAAAATGCTACGCTTGTCTGGAAAAGCTACCTATTTTTTTAAAAAATGAGACTTTAAATGATCTCCTGGGTACTACTATGTTACTCAGGACTGTCGACACAGAGAAATGAGGCATTCCAGTTCCTGAAATGTTGAGAAATGGCCTAAATGATGCCAAGTGCACGGCCCCTACCGCGAGCCATTTCTCCTTCCCCCGTACAGAAAGTTTCAGAGCAAAAATCATTCCTTTGCCAAATATGGACAGTCGAGGTGCCAGGCCAGAAATGTCCCTTGGCGTCCCACCCACCTCGTACCCATTCAAAAGAACCAGCATATCATCAGTCATTGTGATAAGATAATCCTTCGCTCATTCGTACAAAAGCATCTAAAAACGTCTCAGATTTTCCAGCAGCATTTGGATAGTGATACGCAGTATATGGTTAGTGCCAAACTCAAGGGTACAAAGCCTTATTCTTGGCAGTGACTACAAACAATTTCCATTTTACTACGAAAACGAAAGGAACACACACAGTTTCAATCCTCTTCTCTGGGGCGTTTGCAATGGATAAATGCAATGTATTATGCAGGAGGAAGTGTGTTCTTCCACTGAGATTTTTTTTTATATTAGAAGCACAAATAATGTAAAAGGACAATTTAACATATTTTAAAACATGAAATTCTCATAAAAGAGAATATTAGACTGTTTACTTTGACTGATCATAGTCAAGTCGTGCGGAGAATTTGTAAGGTATGGAAAAATAAAGTTGTAATAATGAGATGTTACCTGTTCTCATATCCAGAATTAGGCAATGTCATCATTTCTTTGCATTTACTTCCACGTATGTATGTATGCACACAAATCCTTTGTGTTCATATTGTGTAAATCAATATTTAGGTTTTGACTTACAATTAATATTTTGAAGGTCAAAATCATGGTTTTTCCAGTAGTCACGTATAGATGTGAGAGCTGGACTATAAAGAAAGCTGAGTGCTGAAGAATTGAAGTTTTAGAACTGTGGTGTTGGAGAAGACTCTTGAAAGTCCCTTGGACTGCAAGGAGATCAAATCAGTTACTCCTAAAGGAAATTAACCCTGAATATTCATTGAAAGGGCTGATGCTGAAGCTAAAGCTCCAATACTTTGGTCACCTGATGCGAAAAGCTGACTCATTGGAAAAGATCCTGATGCTGGGAGAGACTGAGGGCAGGAGGAGAAGAGGGCAATGGAGGATGAGGTGATTAGATAGAATCACTGACTCAAGGGCATGAGTTTGAGCAATTCCAGGAGACAGTGAAGGACAAGGAAGCCCAGCATGCTGCAGTGAGTGGGGCTGCAAAGAGTTGGACACGACTTAGCAACCGAACAATCGCCACAACAAAAATAAGCTCTCCACCATCGTGTGTGCAGGTAAAGTGTGCAGACTGCTCTGGTCACAGGCAATGATTAATCATAAGCAGTACCGTTATATGATGACCCATCTCGAATAGCTTAAAAAAAGGTTTTATATCCCAGAACAATTTTCTCCAGAGGAGAAACGTTGATTGAATCTCTAGACATTTCAGCCTTCTTTTACCCAATTTTGTAAGAAAAATCCAGTAGGTACAGGGCTATACTATTTGTTGATACCATGTAGTTGCTGTGACTTGTCTTGCCTTTTGAAAGAAGTGGGGAACCTATTTTTATTACATTTTCCTTTGATTCACTTCAGATATTTTTTTGCCTCTCTTGTGTTTCAAACTTTGTTGCACGGGCTAAGTATTGAGAGTAGAAGAGCTCATGTTGTCATTGGTTTATAATTTCCTATTGATTTTAGGGCTTTTGCGGCTGCAGGTGGGGGGAGGCAGGCGTTACAAAGTAATTATTTTTTAAAAACTTTGTTGATGTGCGTAATTATTTTTTAAAAACTTTGTTGATGTGCGGTTATATTTTGCACTGTGTAGCAAAGGGATTCAGTTATGCATAGAGTGTATTCCTTTCATATTCTTCCCCATCCTGGTTTATCACAGGGGATTGGGTAAGGTTCCCTGGGCTGCACAGCAGGAAATTGTTTTCCCATCCTGTATATAGCAGGTTTGTGTCTGCTAATCCCAAGCTCCCCTGATATGTGGAACACTTCAAAACATTAAAGATGGTTTACCAGTCAGGTGTCACCTTAAGTATAGATTTATTGTTCCAATGCCTTTGCTAGGTTAAAAATGTAATCCTATCTGGGCCAGATAGATTCTGCTAGTTTCTTGCCTGGGCTCTGTGTCCTGGGAAGCTGGTCTTGGCGGGGGGTTCAGACATTGGGAAGCCTCTCTCAGTAGGGGCTCAAAGTGGGAGGAAGGGGCGACCAGGTTCCTCATGCCGAGGTCCCCTGCTATACAGCTCGCTCACTCGGCCTCTTCACTGCTCTTACGGTTCCTCCTCTTGATGCAAATCGCTGCCTCTGGTCTTCCAGGAAGCTCACTCCATTCCTCCTTTTTGGGGAGGAGGCTTGGCATTGCAAGATTAAACAGAAAAGAGAAAGTGGGGGTGGGGATGGGGAGCATACTGACACCAAAACTTACATCGCTTATTTGCTCTTTATCTGAATGACAGATTTAACTGGGCGCCTTATGTTTGATCTAGGGGTGATAGGGTGGTTAGCGCCTCCCTCCTGGGCTCCTTCTGTGGTTTCCCTCCCACACCCATGTTGCAAGTGGGTCCTCTCTAGATAAATCCTCAAATCTCCTTTATCTGATGAAGCCACGGGCTGCCTCCCTGACACACAGTCTTGTCTCTCTCTTCAGCAACCAACTAAGTTCAAAGTAAATTACCTAGTTGCTTTCTTGGTGTATCTTGATTTATACTTGCACTAAAAAAGAAAGCATGCCTGTACTATTTCAATGTAAAAACATACAGTTGGCAACTCTTTTAGGCTGCAGAATGCAATATATTGTGTCAAAAGTGACAGGCAAAATTGCACCTATAGGACCCTGTGTTAGACGCCTCAGCTGCGTGCCAGTTTAGTCTGGAGAATGCATGACCCAATTTCATTGCTCACAGCACTTCCTTTCCACCCAGGTTATATCCTGTATTAATAGGGTAACCCTAAGGATCATGGGGAAAAGCTAATAAAAGTGTACATTTTCTTCTTGCTGCCTTCACTGCATAGCTGTGTGTCCTTCAGCAAGGTGGCTGGTCTCCAAAATCTATGACTTATATGATGTAATAATGGGGTAAATGCCTTAGATTACTAAGAGGATCTTTGGGGTTTAGTTTTCTCATCATTAAAATGGAGATAGTAATAGGTAACTAATGAAAACCTGCTCTATAGCACAGGGAACCCTACTCTGCTCTGTGGTGACCTAAGTGGGAGGGAAATCCAAAACAGAGGGGATATACGTATACAGATAGCTGATTCACTTTGCTGTACAGCAGAAACTAATACAACATTGTAACTATGCTCCAATAAAAATTAAAAGCATCTAAACAATAAATAAAATAGAGATAGTAATAGTGCCTGTGACAATCTCATGACTTAAGCAGAGCACACGGAGAAAGTATGAGGTGTTAGCAGCCACTATTCACATAAACTAAAGCATTGCTCTATTGCCAGATCTGAGCATGTCTAGTCAAAGCTCTGGTTTTTCCAGTGGTCACGTACGGATGTGAGAGTTGGACCATAAAGAAAGCTGAGCCCAGAAGAATTGATGCTTTTGAACTGTGGTGCTGGAGAAGACTCTTGAGAGCCGTTTGGACTGCAAGGAGATCCAACCAGTCCATCCTAAAGGAGATCAGTCCTGAATATTCTTTGGAAGGACTGATGCTGAAGCTGAAACTCCAATCCTTTGGCCATCGGATGCAAAGAACTGACTTATTGGAAAAGACCTTGATGCTGGGAAAGATTGAAGGCAGGAGGAAAAGGGGATGACAGAGGATGAGATGGTAGGATGGCATCACCAACTTGATGGACATGAGTTTGAGCAAGCTTCAGGAGTTGGTGATGGACAGGGAAGCCTTCTGTGCTGCAGTTCATGGGGTCACAAAGAGTTGGACACGACTGAGCGACTGAACTGTAACTGCAGTTTATGTCTATTAAACGCAAACCCCTGATTTATCGCTCCCCCACAGCCCCCTTCAGTCATCTATGTCTGTGAGTCTGTTTCTGGTTTGTAAATAAGCTCATTTGTGTCATGTTTTAGATTCCACATATAAGTGACATCCTGTAGTATCTGTCTCTTTCTGATTTGCTTCACTTACTATGATCTCTAGGCCCATCTGTGTGGCTGCAGCATTTCCTTCTTTTTATGGCTGAGTAAGGTTCCACTGTCTATATACGCACCGTACCTCCTCTATCCACCCCTCTGTCCATGACATCTAGGTTGCTCCCAGGGCTTGGCTATCGTAAATAAAGCCGCAGAGAACACTGAAGTGCATGTGTCTTTTTGTGTGAGGTTTTGCCTGAGTATACGCCCAGGAGTGGTACTGCTGGATCATATGGCAGTTCCATTTTCAGTTTTTTAAAGAACCTCCAAACTGTTTTCCACAATGCCTGCACAATTTATCAGAGAAAGCATTTGCATATTCAGTACCTATATTTCTCATCCAAAAAGTCTCCCTCCCTCCCTCCTACATCCCCCCACTCATACCCACACATGCACCCAAAACACTCTAAAGTAGAAACAACACCTTCATTATATCAGGGGGAGAAAAGTGCTCGCCTATCGTTTAGGAGCTTAAACCTTGGCCCTGCTTATACTTTGACCTGGCGATTCTTTGATGGGAGCTGGGGGCAGGCATTAGCAGACCTGAGCAGGGCAGGGAGTGAGCAGCGTCCCCGACCTCTCTCCACCCACTAGATGTCAGTGCAACCCCCCTCCACCCAAGCTGACGAGAACACGCTCCAGACCTTGCCAAGGTCAGAAGGGCCAAAATCACGTCTCTGGAGATTCTTCTGCACAGGGTGTCATGGTGTAGAGTACTTTTTATTCTCCTGTTAGCATAACAGTAAGCCTGAAATTGGCCTATTGGGTTCCTTCACAGCTTAAACCAGTTTTGCATTAGCCTTCTTATAGAGTGATATTATACACTGACATTCTTTGCCTTAACAACCTCACTGCTGCTGCTACTGCTGCTAAGTCGCTTCAGTCGTGTCCAACTCTGTGCAACCCCAGAGACGGCAGCCCCCCTAAATATGATGTCAACGTGTACCATGAGATGACAGGTAAAGCAAGGATGGTAGGTTATTTTACTATTTATTCTTATTTTTTTAAATTAAGGCAGGCTGCAATGGACAGATTTACTACCTGTCTTCAAATTAAGTAGCGAAAGTTTCCAAGGGGTGGAAGCTTTTTTTTTTTTTTTTTGTCTTTTGAAGCAATAGTATGCAATAAAACCATCATAGATTGTATTAAATTTTGATTTGTATGTGAACCCAGTGAGTTGACTTGGAATTTCAAAGTCATTAAACCACTGTGGTTCTGCTTCCTCAGTGGAGGAGCCGTCAGATGCAATTTCCCCTGGACCAGCCCAGCGTGTACAAAGGGAGCAGACCTCAGAGGAGGAGAGCAAAGCATCTGGAGAAGCAAGCTGCTGACATAGCCACCTGGACTTGGGGAGTAGAGGAAGCCTTCTTCCAGATCACGAATGAGCCACAGGGCAGCATATATTTAGCAAATCCTTCAGAGCACTGCTCATGACGCCCTATCAGTCCAAATCAGAGATAACCTTTCACTGCAATAAAGAAACGATTAGGTTGTCAGTCTCCCTGAAATGCAAGCATGCATCTGGGAGATATTCCCAGTTTCAATTCCTCTCATTCATTCCTATTTCTCCTCTGACTCCCTGAATCCAGATGAGTTCGCCCCGAGAGGAAGCACGTCAGGACGACGCTCACTCTCATGCTTACTGACTAAGGTCTTCTGAGACACCTCACTGGAAAGCTTCCCTATGGTTTGCTAACTGAAGGAGCAAGGGGCAGAGGAAAGGCCTTTGCCGCTCTTTGTAGATGGCCTCACACGCTTATCCTCAGCGCTTTGTAGAGAAGGATCGATTCATCTCTCAGCCTCTGCATTGCCATAGTAGCCACGTGGCTGTAGCTGGAGAGGAGGAGGGCCCGCTGTTCTTGCTCAGTCTCCAAGTCACGTCATACCTTGCAACCCCATGGACCACAACACGCCAGGCTCCCCGTCCTCGACTATCTCTCAGCCTTCGCTCAGGTGCACGTCCATTGAGTCGGTGATGCCATCCAACCATCTCATCTTCTGCCACCCCTTCTCTTACTGCCTTCAATAATTATAGAAGCTTACACATACCAACCATACAGGAACTATTTGTTAATAAATGATCTGTCCTAATACAAATGCAAAGCATAACTCTATCCAAGTCTGGGAAGACATAGCTGTTGGCTTGAAGTTTTGAGGAAAGTTTTGTGGAGCTTGCACAGGTCTTGAAGGACCATACAGATTGCAAACAGTGGAGCAAAGGTTATAGGAAGTCTTGGAAAGTGACAGGCAAAGGGAGATTAAAATACGGAAATTCATAGGAATTCTAGGAAAGCTCTGTTCTATTTAAGAAGATCTTAAACTAGAATTGGCTTATGTCATAACCTGTTCATGATAAAGGGAAATCTTTTTAAAACTATATCCTCTAAGCTTAGGCCTTGCAGATGTGGAAAAAATGTAACAGGAAGGTACTGTCAATTCCCTCTTGGCTAAACTTTCATACTTGTAGCCAATATCGAAAAAATAAATAAATAAAAGGAATAAAGAAATCTTGTTTCCTTATGACTTAGGGTAAAAGATTTATCCCAGTGTTCTCTCTTCCAATAAATGGTGACCCAGAAGTATAAATAGGTACCTCCTGGTTTAATACATTCTGCAGGACTTTGAAGCCTTCATAAAGTGAAAAAGGAAGTGTGTGGCTTAGTGATTAATGTTTGTAGCAATCTAAATTTCATGACACCACATGAGTTACTGTTAAAACGACAAAAGAACTCTACCTATATAAACATCTTTACCTCAGTCTTCTGGAAGACAAACTTGTCCCAGTTAAATCAACTTAACTTTGTTGTCTATTAAGACATAGCACCTTTGAATTAGATGTTATCATTAATAACTAAGCAACTGAATTCAAAGTCACATCACTTTTGAAGTAGAAAAAAGAAACAAGGAACTATATTAGTTTTCACCATGTAGTATCATCTACAAACAGTGGAAAATAGGTTATGGACTTGAATTTAAATTAACTCTTTTTATTTGCAAGTAACTAGTCAAGAGAGACCAATATCAGAGAAGGCAGGACTTAAAACAAGGGAAATTACTCTTCTGGAAAATTTAACACCTGGAAAATAAATTCTACTAAATAAAAGATGTTTTATAGGAGAAATAAAAGCCTAACCACCATTATAGTGATTGCAGTTAAGACAAGGATGATATGTTGTCTTTCTATAAATTCTGAGAGCAGGAAATTTCAGGGGGTATGGATTGAGGAAAAAAAAGATTGCTTTAATGTGAAAGAACTCTTCACATTAGTTAGGCATAAACCAGATTAATATTACAATTATATTTCCCCAAAGCAACTTCCAGTTTGACATGCCAATTAAATTGTAACTTTTTCAAGATATCCTATGCAAATACAGTATTTTAAATTATTACTCTAAAGCAAGTTGGTATGATTCCAGAATTATTCAGTAATCTCTAACTTGGTATACTCGTAAAAATCATGTTCTCTTTAGGACTTTCATTCCTCAGAATTGCCATCACACCATTACATTTTCATTTATAAAATCAGATTTAGTTCTATTAAGACGGTTGTCAGTTTCTGCTCTCACCTGTGCTAGGCAGGGATGTGTGGGGATAAGTGTCCATACTGACTTCACTTCATTTAAGAGGAGGAATTTATTAAGAATACAGTAGGGCTAGAATGTCAGCTTCCCTGGTGGCAGAGTGGTAGAGAATCCGCCTGCCAACGCAGGAGATGCAGTTTCAACCCCTGGGCTGAGAATATCCCCCAGAGAAGGAAACAGCAGCCCATTTCAGGATTTTTGCTGGAGAATTCCATGCACAGAGTAGCCTGGCAGATGACAGTCTGCGAAGAGTCGAACACACCTGAGCGTACATGCATGTACAGCGTCCCGGTCTATCAAGAGAAGAAACAGCCGAGGTTATGCTGGAACTAAGATGAATGATCGTGCCTGCTTTCCTTGGTCCAAGTGACTGACGCTTTAATACTGTGCAAAGTGCCTTACGGTGTCAGAGGGTTCAGTCTTCCCCCATTTTCTCACTTCTGTGTGTGTCTGTGTGTGTGTGTCACAGCTGCAGAAGTGGGATATGGCTTTACTGACAAAGATTTATCACCGAAATAATGTTACTCATGGAAGTATTAGCAGGCAACCAGCTAGGGAGTGTTCCTACTGCAGCTATATAATTTAATTTGGTTTAGATTTTAATACAAATGTGTGCTCCTATCCTCGATAAGATATTTTAAAACATAAGTTTGGGTACTTTGTTATGACTTTAAAAATGAAAAAAAAAAAAAAAAAAAGACAGCTCTTTGACAGCACCATTAGAATTTTCAAATCCCGTAGACTTAATCCTGAAGCTCTCTACTGATGACAAGGTTTTCAAAAGGATTTGAGAGTATTTAGTAAATCCTCTACGTTTTCTAAAATGAAGCACAATTCCATATTTCTTGCAGAAGTTCTGATTCTGTGCACACTGAGGTTTTATGAATGAAACATAAGAATGGAGAATGAGTATATTTTTAAAATATCCATACTGTAAAAGATAACTGTGAAAAATCCTTCTGTGAATTAGTAAGTGCTTCTGAAATGACATAGCAGACAGGAGATAATTCACTTGGAAAGCCAACCACTCCCTCTTAACCCCTCAGGTCACAAGGTGTTTAAAATACTTTTGTGGAGAAGGTAGGAAACAGCTGTTATAAGAGTGTGGCTTTTATGTCGTTCACTCCTGGGTGTGTAGCTGCCAAAATGAAACCATTAATAAGAGACCCTATGTGAGGTTACAATGTGCAAACCTGACCTCCTCCTGGGCGTGAGACCTGTAACGTACTGTTTTCCTTTATAATCATTCCCACAGAACAGTGAAGGTGAGTGAGTTAAGGATTCGATTTTTTAGCTCAGCCCTTGAAAAATGAAAATAGTTCATTTTCTCCTTGACCATCCTGCTCATCTGATGTATACTGAACACACTCAGGACATTTTCAATATCTTCAGGCAGGAGAGCACAGTAATTTAGTGCACTGAGAGGAGAAACTGTTCTAAAGAAAGCAATAGATCTCAAGAGGTTCTAGGTGTTTTCTTTTTTACATTTATTTTTTGATGTGAACCATTTTTAAAGTTTTTATTAAATTTGTTACAATATTGCTCCT
Source organism: Neotragus pygmaeus (assembly GCA_006410875.1). Taxonomy (NCBI): domain Eukaryota; kingdom Metazoa; phylum Chordata; class Mammalia; order Artiodactyla; family Bovidae; genus Neotragus; species Neotragus pygmaeus. The sequence continues at coordinate 748 of SJYV01016863.1, read as the reverse complement.
GTTTCACGTTTTGGATTTTTTGGCCATCAGAAAACATATTAAGAAGAGATGGCGAGAAGACACAGAAGAACTGTGCAAAAAAGAGCTTCACGACCCAGATGATCACGAGGGCGTGGCCACTCACCTAGAGCCAGACATCCTGGAACGTGAAGTCAACTGGGCCTTAGAAAGCATCACTACAAACAAAGCTAGTGGAGGTGATGGAATTCCAGTGGAGCTATTTCAAATCCTGAAAGATGATGCTGTGAAAGTGCCGCACTCAATACACCAGCAAATTTGGAAAACTCAGCAGTGGCCACAGGACTGGAAAAGGTCAGTTTTCATTCCAATCCCAAAGAAAGGCAATGCCAAAGAGTGCTCCAACTACCACACAATTGCACTCATCTCACATGCTAGTCAAGTAATGCTCAAAATTCTCCAAGCCAGGCTTCAGCAATATGTGAACCGTGAACTTCCTGATATTCAGGCTGGTTTTAGAAATAGCAGAGGAACCAGAGATAAATTGCCAACATCCTCTGGATCATTGAAAAAGCAAGAGAGTCCCAGAAACACATCTATTTCTGCTTGATTGACTATGCCAAAGCCTTTGACTGTGTGGATCACAATAAACTGGGGAAAATTCTGAGAGAGATGGGAATATTAGACCACCTGACCTGCCTCCTGAGAAACCTATATGCATGTCAGGAAGCAACAGTTAGAACTGGACATGGAACAGACTAGTTCCAAATAGGAAAAGGAGTACGTCAAG
>SJYV01016857.1:2746402-2773542 GCA_006410875.1 Neotragus pygmaeus | reverse complement strand
GGAGATAGTCCTGAAGTTGTAAGTGATGGAACTTTCACCTGATTCTGTCCCTCAGGGACACTTCATCTTGTAGCCCAGACCAGCCACCATAACTGTGAGAAAGTGCAGTCTAGCCCATGTAGAGAAATCAGAAGGAGAGACCCACACAGAGAGGAACTGGGGACTCCCCCCAACCCCGACATTTATTACAGCATTGATCACTAAATGTGTGAGGGAAGAAAGGGAGGAAGGATAATTCCAGCCCTTAGTCTTTCGCTTAAGTCTTTTCATCTGAAGACCCAGACGTCATGGAGAAGAGATGAGCCAGCTGCGCTGTGCCCCGTCTGAATACCTGACCCCCACAGTCCTAGCATAACAGCACTGGGTTATTAACTTGTTACACAGCTGCAGTGACTGGAAAATGTGTCAATCAAGTTTTCATACCTAAGTTCATGCTGACTTTACAGTTATTCACTTAAATAACCTCACTTTCAAAAATATCTTTCTGTACGTCTGAAAACTCAGTTTCCAAATAGTGGACTAATCATTTTGCCAAAATTTTAGAAAACAGTTTTTAAAACTCAGCTGTGTCCTTAGCATGCAGTGCAATTGCCTTGCTTTTGTAATGTGCTCAATTAAAAAAAAATAATGAATGAATGAGCCTTCTCAGAATCTGCTGACCTTTGTTCTCCGTGGCTCATGCTGAAGTTTCTAGCAGTATTGGTGGAAAATGGAAGTATACCTTAAAATAATGCTACTTAAAATTAAGAAAAGTCTTCAGCCAGAATGAGCCTATAAGTACATTATCCTATTTAGTGATTGCACTGTAATGTAAATAACATCAATTATCCATTTATTGTGTATGTGTGTGTATATGTGTATTTACACATATAAATATATATGGTCATCATTTTTACCACTGAGTCTGTCCACTGTGTGCTGAAATTAAAGGGCAGATGAGAAAGTATATCATGATAGAACCTCTGGAAAAACATTTAAAATATGTTTTCCTGTTTTAATTTATTTGATAAGGTTGCACATGAATGAAAAATATTAATTTGACTGCTGAAAACTATCCAGCAATAACTTACATGTTGACAACAGCCCTCAGAAACTTAATTTATGAACTATGTCTTGAAGGAGGAATAGGAGTTTAGAAATGAGATTGGCTCAGGGAGTTTATTTGCATGAAATTGCCAGTCATTAATTACTTCAACACTGCATCCTCTTATCAGAATGCCTGTGCTCATTCATGGACATGGTTAAAGGACATATTACCCTCTGTATAACAAGCTCTAGGTTCATCTACCTCATGACAACTGACTCAAATTCGTTCCTTTTTATGACTGAGTAATATTCCATTATATACATGTGTTTGTGTGTGTGTATGTGTACCACATCTAGAGGAGTAGGATCAGGGAAAGGGAGGCAGGCTGAAGAGGGAGGGGATATATATATATATANCAGGTCCAGAGTGAAAAACTATTTGAGAGGAGGTGACCTCAGACTCTGTGAAAGCTCAGACCTTATCTATATTTCAGGTAGTGTTTCAAATACAGTCCGGGCCTAACATGATGATGCCAACCACTAGATACACAGAAAGATGGTCCTCTCCCACAAGTTTACCTCTGTTATTTTCACAAATGCTGAACAATCGCTCACTACATTTCGATGCGTAATCATTGCTCCTTTGGGGTTGCCTGGGGACACATATAAGCAAAATAAAGTTAGAAGACAGAAACTCCATCCAAGAATGGCAGACGTGAGAGAATCTCATAAACCCCACATCATTAGGGCCCCCAATGCCTCTAATGTGAGGTACACCGTGAAAGCCAAAAGCTGAGTTGCACCGAATTCCTGAGCAACCTGTAATCCTTTAAATGAAGCTAATTATCTTAACAACTTGTTGACCAGAGGCACATTAATATGTCTTTTGTTACCTGAACGTTATTGACTGGAGATGCTTCAACATTCACTTACATAACAAATTGCCAGCCACAGGCGTTAGTTTCTGGAAAAATCCCCAGGTCAATAATGTGTTAAACCATCTTTACTAATATGGGCAAGTCTTAGAGGGTGCATGTAGCAATAAGAGATGAAAATCCAGGAATTTTATTTCTGGAAACCATGGATACAATTTGTCCCAGAAAGATGGGTGGTGTAAATGTGTGAGGATACACTCAGATCCTGGGGGATGTTGTATCAAGCTGCTGGAAGACAGGCTTGAACACTTCTGTCTCTTCTGCATCCAGTCCATCTACAATTGGAATAAGTCATCCACAAGAGGGAGCAGGAAATATACATTTCCAGGTACCACTTAGAAACAATTTCTTTTCAAAACTGACCTGTAGTTCCACTGGTGAAGCAAATTACTGCAAGATCTTCAGGTGCTGGGGGCTACAGCACAATAAAAAGAAAAAAGCCAGTACAAATCAGAATGGAATAGAAAACTCTAAGTCGTTATCACCCAATATTTCTACTAGCCTCTGAACTAATTAGACACAGAAGCTGGACAGAGGCCGGGGCGGGGTCGGACACGGTGCACTCACCTTGGGCTTCTGCCTGTTGGCTCTTCCCAGGTCCTTAAAAAGAAGAGGAAAAAAACAAAATTGAAATGGAAACATTTAAGTCACATCAAGTCAGTTCAAGCTGACTTTTATGTGGGATTGATTCACTCACAGCCAACACAAAGATAGCACATTTAACCTGAACCCAAATACTTACCCATTGTTCTAAGAATCCGTTTTCTGGTTGTTTTCTCTCTTATATAAAACCATATCAATGGCCTTAGGACTGGCCTTGGAAACANTTATGTGGGATTGATTCACTCACAGCCAACACAAAGATAGCACATTTAACCTGAACCCAAATACTTACCCATTGTTCTAAGAATCCGTTTTCTGGTTGTTTTCTCTCTTATATAAAACCATATCAATGGCCTTAGGACTGGCCTTGGAAACAAGACTGATTCCAAGAACAGGAATCGAAGTCTCTTACATGTAATTCCAGTTTCCACTGCCATTCCTATCAGGGCCTTTAACAAAGCCCAGCTCTTCACAGTAATCAGAGAACCGCAGCCGTTCTGTGCCCTCCCAGAATCAGAACTCAACACTGATCCATGATCACCGGTTCTACAAAACTGACATCTTCAGTATGGAGAGAGAAATCGGTCTCCACCAGATTTAAATGCTGACCATTCTGGAAAGGCTCAAATATCTGCAGTTCCCCACATGGAGGTGAGAAAGGACTCAGACATCTATGATTACTGATCAGGCCACGACAGAAGCTGCAGGACCACCGTCAAATGGCCATGAGGGTTAAGAACGACAGATTCATTTCTGAGGTGTGGCATCTCAAGGAGAATTCTGTTACTACCCCGGGCTCATTCTAATGTTGTTACTGCATGAAGGTATCTCCACGACCACCTTAATGCCTATTATTTTTTGAATGAACGATTTATGTTATTTTCCTATTGAACAGCTTGAGTGAGCATAGGAAACAAGTGTGCCTAGAATTAAGCGGAAATTAGATAGGTGTTCTCTGGGCTCACCTGAGTAGGAAAATGGCAACCCATTCCAGTATTCTTGCCTGGGGAATCCCCACGCACAGAGAACTCTGGCGGGCTACAGTCCATGGGGTCGCAAAGGGTCGAACATGACTGAGCAACTAACACTTTCACTTCCACTCAGGGCTCAATGAGTTGCTGCCCAGTATACAGTTTTAAATCCTAATCACACTTTTAAATTATGTGTATGATTGACCACTAATTAAAAACAGGGACACTGATATCCAACTAGAAGTCAACTAAGAGCTAAAGTAATGATAATTCCAATTTCTTCCCAAAATAATCTTTTATCGGATTCAAATTTCCATGCATCTTTTAAAAATTCCTATATAACTTAAGATCTCTAATTCTTTATCATATATAGCAATAAAAAAAAGACCAAAAAAAAACAATGCCTGTGTATGTGTCTGGGGAAGGGGACGGGGATGAGGAAAAATGGGAGGAAAAGAAATTACATTATCTTGAAATGGGATTACAAGTAAAAAAAAAAAAAGGGAAACACTAGCTGAAAAACTAGCTAAAAACCCCATTTAACAATTCTGCACACCTATTAACTCTTACAGGTTCCTGTCCTATGCTACTGTTTGTGTGTACCTGTATGTGTGGCTGACGCTCTAATAGCACAAATGACAGACTCCCTGTGCCTACTTAATTCCCCAGAAAAGCTTTTATAGATCCTTACTTGGAGCTCAAATTCTTGGTAGAAGGAGAACTATAAATACAATTCAAAACACTATTTATAACAATTCCAGGAAATATTTATAACGTTTTCAGAAAGAGAATGATTTATCTATTGAACCTATTATTTCCCGCGATGTGCACGTAACAGAAGCTTCCTCTTGCTTGCTGTTGTGGATGGAACTTTTAACCCAAGAGCAACCAGGGAAACCAGCTTCATCAGGCTTCTTGTATTGGGTTGGCCAAAAAGTTCACTCAAGCTTTTCTGTAAGATCTTAACGAAAAACCAAAATGAACTTTTTGGCCAACCCAATATGATCTAATGTTGAACAACCACTTTAAACATGGACCCACTCATTTTCCTAGACTGGTTACCTATACAATTGTGATTAATCTGAATCTTAAAATGAAAATAAATCAAATCAAGCACCTATGCTAGAAGTTCACCAGAGGCCTAAAAAAGCAACCTTGGAAAAAGAATAATGAGGCAGATTTCTATGTCTGACTGTTTTAGAGACAAATCAGTAAGTAAAAGACATTAATACTTAAAGAGGACATACAGACTTAAATCTACGCTTGAACCTGAACTTCTCATTTCCAGCATTTATTAGCAGGGCTCTAGAATGACTCTGTTAGCACTGCAACTTGCTAGACGGCAGCACTTAGGCAGAATGTGATGGATTAACACTGGTAATGTGTGCAGAATTCTTCTTTCCAGTAACGAGACAGATTTCTGTTCTCTTTTACAGAACCAGCGAGAGTTGGGACTTTGTGGTCACACTGGAGAGACACCACAGTTGAGCCAAAATGACCTCGGAGGAAGTGTTCAGGGAAGCGGGCAGGGCAGGGTGACTCACCTCCATGGCCTTCATGCTGATGATCTCCACCCCACACTTCTTGCCTCGTTCCAGCAGATCACTACCATAGGAGTCCATGAGAACAATAGTTTTAAGGCATGGTATTAATTTATTTTCTACACCTTCTAACAGGAGGTTGGCCTTCTCTGGCTTGTCCACAAAAACCAGAGAGAGTTCGGCTGGAAGTAAAGAGACACAGTGAGGAAGCAGCTCTGGGGTATTAAAAGCTTGACTGTAACATCTGACATCAGGTTTAAGAACTACCTTCTTTGAATAGGAGGGTAAGTGTACATTTAAATGAAAAATCCTTATTTGCATCATGTAATCATTACATGCAGCTGCTGTATCTACCCAATAACTAGGGTAACATGCTCCCAAAGACCATAGACATACCTTTGTTGATGATGTAGGTGATGGCTTCAGTTCCGAGGGTGTCGTAGAGGGGAACGATCACCATCGAGTAAGTAAAGCATCCCTGTTCAATGATCACCCACTAAAGAAAAAGTAGAGGTCAGGGTGAGAATATGAGAGGTCACCATGGAACCCCTCCAGGAAAAACAAGACTCTAGAGACTCAACGTGGGAACACTGGATGTACCAAAACTAACGTCTGTGTATCAACTACCATGCGTCAGGCACTGGAGGGATTCCTAATGAGCAAAAACACTTGCCCAGTTCTTACTAAAAAAAGAAAGTGCAATCTGCCTGAAGATTTGGGGCAAATATGTGAAGGAGAACGAACAACACAATAAAGTGATGAGCTCAGAGGTGAGAGAGTCCACAGTGGGCCTCCATGGAGGGGGAGGGAATCGAGCTTGCCCTTGGCAAGAGCAGCACAATTTCGACAGATGGAGAGAGAGGCATGGGGACTCCAGGAGCAGGACCGCGAGGTCCAAGCAGGGAGGAGGGATGTCAGTGAGCCCTGAGGCTGGCAGGGATGGCCCAGCAGGGCTGTGGGGACCGGCTAAGCTCAACAGAGGGCTGGAGCCAGCCCGAGGTCATAGAGGAGCCTGGTTCTATGAACCAGGCAAGACACTGCCTCTGGGGCTCCTCCGCCCAACAATGACTGGAGGTCCGAGGAACAGCGATCTGGCCACAGTGTGCAATAAGGCCTGGGACTACGGGAAGAGGGACATGCCATCTACCAGGAGAACTGTCCATGGAAGTCTCCCCAGGAAAGTGAGGAAGGAAAGAAGTGACATGGGTTGCTGGTCATCTTCCTCTAAACCCATCAGTCACACAGCGACTGACCCGCCTACAAGGCAGATGCAGCAAAGTCACTCTCTCCCTGAAAACCCTCGTGGCGCCCATCACCTGCAGATCACACAGCATGGGTAAAGGCACCGGGCCATGGGAAGCACAGCTTACTCACATTCACTTGGCCTGGAGCTGTTTTCTCTCTCCTGCCACTCCACCCTCCACCACAATGAAATGATTCATCTCCCAACAGACAGGCTGCTCCAGGCAAACATACCCTTGTTTCTGACATTCCCTTGGCCTCCCTACCCTTACAGCCATCAAGACTCCACTTGGATGCCACCTCCAGAAAGTCCTCTTTGACTGAGTTCCCATAATCCTTCTACTTCGTGTCCATACAACACATTAAAAGAAAATGTGAGTTTATGGGGCTGTCTTTAAGGTACCTCACGAAGAAGATCCACTGTGGTATTTTGGTGCCTGGCAGCGCCTGGCAATATAGGAGGTTCTCAATAAACATTCGGTGAACTAACTGATAAATATAGGAAGAAGCCCATTCCACCCATGAAGTAAGGAATTTATGTCCTAGTCATAGATTCATGACTAGTGATATTCCACTGAAACAAAACTTTTGGATGTGTTCATTCAAATGGGCTTCACTTTAAATGAAAGAAATGAAATTCCATGAGCCTTATTGTGGCCCAGCTGTGGAAAACGCTATTCCTCCTTAAACTGTACACAAAATGCTGAGAAACCACTGTAAACTATAAAACAGTAGCACATTAAACCAACATGTCTTTGGACCCAAGCAAGTCTAAGAGTCAATGGAGCTTCTTCAAGTCCAGCGCTTGAATTTTTCTGTGCCAGCTATGCCACTAATTTTTTACCTACAGTGTAGATAATAACTCCAGGGGGGCTTCTCATTTCAATGCACTTTAATACAGTGGTTTACAGAAGACCACGCACAGGCCTGGATGGCCAAACAACAGTCCGCCTGTCTAAATTACGGCCAGCTACTGCTGAAGCTCCTTCCCCATGCCCCCTGAGATTTTAAACTTTGCGATCTGAGCAGGGGGAAAGCCTAGACCTTTCAGAAAAGAAAAGGCGTTGAGTTTGCTACTGATAAAAATGTATCCAAGTTTCTCTGTCATTGACTAATACTATTATTCTAACCACAGAGGCAGTCCTTAACATGGAAAAACATTTTTGTTAGCTGTTCTTATTTGTTTGTATAGCAAAGACTTTCTTTGCCAGTTACTGTTTGGGGACCTGGTTTTAAAAAAAAAAAGAAAACAATTTTTTTCTCCTACTTAAAGGCTAAGAAAGACCTGGTTTGGGTTTTCATACATGTAACTCTCTAAGGCACAACACAGAGTTATGTTAGTGGTGATCAGACCACAGAATCTGGTGTGAGGCAGAGGCAGGTGTGAACCCTAACTGACATTTGTATCGAGAATTCTCTGAGCTGTGGTCGCCCAGCCCCTAACGGTTAGTACCTCAGGTCTGTTCTGAGCGAAGATGCCGATGAACTGGTCTGGGGCTGCCTTGAAGCCCTTGTGGAGCAGTGCTGAGCCCACACACTCTGACATGTCTGCAACCTACAACAGAGGAGAAAAATCAATCAGGAACAGCATCACGTCCAACTCAAGGAACCCAGCTTCTCGTGACGGCCGAGCCTAATATCCTCACCAAGAAGCAGTTCTGCCCAGAGAGAAAGAACAGGGGTAGACAAGTATCCCTTTAGTTACAAATTTTTGTAAAGTTCAAGGTTTGACGTTCCAGAACTCATGGTGAGGGGACTGATCACACAGCTCCCTCTGCGAAGCAAATGACTCTCACCCCAACAGCTGCCAGGTCACACACGATCCATGTCAGAGTTTCTATCTTATACTTTAGTTTTACAAAAGCAATCCAGGGACACAGAATTTTGTGTCTGTGTTTATAAAGAGCAACGAAGAAGCTGAAACTTGTCCTTTGTTATAAACACAGAAAGGACAAGTATGGGGGAGACCTTTGAAAAATAAGGATGAGTTCTAATCATTGGGCTCCACAACTCCATTCTTGAGAATTAGTTCTTAGGAAACAAGCCAGTCCTAAAGGGAAGTTTGAAAAGACTTTAGGTACAGACACATATATTTCAAAATTATGTAAAGTCATAAAAGTTTAGGGGAAAAAAGGACCAATGGCTGGATGATCAAGTAAATGATGGTAAATCTAATAAAATGCTCTACAGCTAGTAAACACTACAATTACAAAAAACCATATCAAACTTGAGTGTCTGTTACAATTTTAAGATAAATGAATACAAAATGTACACTATTAATTACAACTAAGTAAAAACAGGCAAGACTATCTACCTACCCCAATTTCCCATCCTTTCCCCATTCCTACCCCAAATGTACTTAAAAAAATTTTTTTTTAATGTTAATTTGGAAATCTTTATTCTTGGTTGGTAAATTATCACGAGCACTTTAAATCCACACCCACGCCTGCAGAGAACAGAACCACACCTGATGCTGCTCCAGAAGCCTGTTGGTTCGGGCACATGGTGCCATCCCTGCTCTGCCAGTGGCAGTAAGAGTGACCGCAAGAAGGACATTAACATGCTTATTCTCCCATACCCTGGGGACTGCTTCACAACTCCTGCTTGTAAGGGCTGTGAACCTGTGAGTGCTTAGATGGTCTGCAGAGCTTACTGGATTCTATGCACACACTTGGGTCTCTAGAAAGATGGTCCAGACCTTTCTTTGAAAAGCTTTACAGGGATTCCTAACCCCCAAAGCTCAGAATCACTGGGCTGGGGGTGGGGGTGGGGGCAGGGATTATTTAAATACACACATCCAAAGTTAGCTTCAGTCTACTTTTTTATCTTCACTGGTCTCTGTCTGAAATGTACAAAACACCTTCTGAAACCCCAGGGATTTTCAACCTGCCTCAAATATCCCATTGGCAGGGAACCTATTTTCCCTCTGGCAGTCAACATATAACAGAAGCTATATAGGAACATATTACTATAAGTAAGGGTAGTGCAAAGCCCAAGGGTTTAGTTTTCTCTTATTTGGTAGTCCAAGCACCTGCCTTAAGCTTTGACGGCTGATGCATCCACTTCCAAGGCTGATACATCGCCAGCCACAAAAAAGATAAGGGGCCAGGCCCCCTCCTGAATGAGCCTCCTTTGTTTTAGAGATCTTGGTTGATGTGGATAACTGCCCATTTGGGCCACTTGTTTTTTCTTTTTCCTGTGCTTTAAGTTACTGCCCTTGTGTTTTAAATTCATCAGTAAGAGTGAGCCCAGATCCCACGGGAGGATATTGACCCCAATAAAGTAAAACTCCAGGTGCTCTGCACTCTCTCTCCCCCTACCAGAGACCTCACCTGTGAGGCCCAGGTGTGCTGTGTAATTTCCAAGTCTTGTAGTAAGAAAGCTTTATTTTTTCCGAGTTTCTTATATCTTGCAATCATCTTATGAACTACAAGGGCTGGCCCAGCCACAATACTGATTATTGACAGGCTGAGACTCGCACAAACAGCAACATGACAAGAAGATGATGCAAACCAGAAGCACTGGCAGATTCTGTGAGGCCTGAAGACTGCTGTGCAATGTTAAATCTCCAACAAACATGAACTGCTTTTACACCATTTGTGAAAATGAAGGATCTGAAAACTACTATTTCGATGGAAAACTACTATTTGGCTCTGTCAAGGGAAAATAAAAACAGCACTCTCTGCTCACCGGACCTACAGCTCATGATTCCTACAAGCAAGGAACGCGAAGCTGTCTTGTCGGTCTCTCTTTATCTCTGCCTCTATCTCCCTTGCCTTTTGCATTTCATTGATCCTCAGATGTGGGAGGACCAGGAAGCATTTTCCCACAGGCTGGTTTTGCAGATCCTACACCCCCACCCCTTTCCAGGATACATCACCTACTGGGGGNTGGGGATGATCCAGAGAGACGTTGTGGGGTGGGAGGTGGGAGGGGGATTCAGGATTGGGAGCTCATATACACCTGTGGTGGATTCATGTCGATGTATGGCAAAGCCAATAGAGTATTATAAAGTAGAATAAAGTAAAAATAAAAAATAAAATAAAATAAATTTAAAAGAAAAAAAGGGAAATGCTAAAGAATGTTCAAACCAGCACACAACTGCACTCATTTCACATGCTAGCAGTGTAATACTCAAAATCCTTCAAGCTAGGCTTCAACAGTATGTGAACTGAGAACTTCCGGATGTACCAGATGGATTTTAGTAAAGGCAGAGGACCAGCGATCAAATCATCAACATCCATTGGATCATACAAAAAAGCAAGAGAATTCCAGAAAAAAAATAATCTACTTCTGCTTCATTGAGTTTCCTAAAGTTTTTGACTGTGAGGATAACAACAAACTATGGAAAATTCTTATACAGATGGTAATACCAGACCACCTTACCAGCCTCTTGAGAAACCTGTATGCAGGTCAATAAACAACAGAACGGGGCATGAAACAACAAGACTGGTTCCAAGTTGGGAAAAGAGTATGAATAAGACTGTATATTGACACCCTGCTTATTTAACTTACATGCAGAGTACATCATGTGAAATTCTGGGCTGGATGAAACACATGCTTGAAATCAAGATTTCCAGGAGGAATATCAACAACCTAGATATGAGGATGACAACACCCTAATGGAAGAAAGTGAAGAGGAGTAAAAGAGCCCCTTGATGAAGTTGAAAGAGGAGAGTGAAAAAGGTAGCTTAAAATTCAACATTCAAAAAACTAATATTATGGCATCTGGTTCCATCATTTCATGGCAAATAGGTGGGGAAAAATGGAAACAGTGATAGACTTTACTTTCTTGGGTTCCACAATCACTGCGGATGGTGATTGAAGTCATGCAACTAAATGCCATTTACTCCTTGGAAGAAAAGCTATGACGAATCTGAACAGCATATTAAAAATCAGAGATAATACTTTGCCAACAAAGCATATTGTCAAAACTATGATTTTTTCCAGTAGTCATGTATGGATGTGAGAGTTGAATCATAAAGAAGGCTGAGATCCAGAGAACTGATGCCTTTAAACTCTGGGGTTGGATAAGACTGTTGACAGTCCCTTGTATTGAAAAGAAATCAGCAGTGAATCCTATAAAGGAAATCAACCCTGGATATTCATCGAAAGAATTGATGCTGAAGCTGAAGCTCTAGGGCATTGAAGAGCTGACTCCCAGATGGAGTGAGAGTTCATAGTGCTCCATGTTTTTGGTGATTTAATATTTGGTAATGTCAATGTTCTGGATTTGGGTGATTCTAATAGGGGTTTGCTTGTATTCCATTGTTTTACTTTGCATTTCTTTAATGATGTACAATGCGGAACATCTTTATATATGATAATTTGTCACCTTTGTATCTTCCTAATGATGTGGCATTCATCTTTTGTCTATTTTTTAACTGTTTGCTTCTTGTTGCTGAGCTTTTAAATTTTTTGTATATTTTAGATACAAGTACTCTTTGCAAATATTGTCTGCCAATTTGTGGATTTCTTTTGATTATCTTAACATATTCCTTTTACACTAAAAATTTGCTTATCATCTCATATGATGCCTGGTCCACATAAAGTCTTAGTGGATATTTCTGGAATTAATATATAATGATTAATGTATGGAGAAAGTAGGTACAGAAATATATGGTCTTAAACAGTAGATTATTTTTCTCCAGTGTAGAAGTAGGAAAATAAAAATGTAAATGAAAGTAACAACTCAGAGGAATACTAATGATACATGAAAAACAACTTTATAATAAGATAACAAATACGAATGTTATTAAATTCCTTACCAAACTTAACATTTTAATGAAAACTGTCTTGATACTTGGCATTTTAAAAATGAGCTCTGAAAAAAGTTGAAATTGCTAATGTCTAACAAAAATGTGTGCATATTTTCTCTCTACATATGTTTCCTGCTTTCTGTGCATGGCAACACCATTCTGTAACATCTATCCATCCATATTTTACAGATTATTCTCTTTTGCTTGTAATTTCCTTGTTTGTCTCAACCTTTAACTAACAGAGACTTTCCTAATTTTTTCTTTTAAGAGTTTAGTAAATGTTCATTTCTCCATGAAATTTTCTCAAGCTCAATGCAGTTAGTCATTCCATTGTCAATATTTGCTAACAAGGTATTAACATTTCTCTCAGTAGAGGTTTTATTTTATTGCAAATATTTACCATATTATGTCACCTAATAATCCATTTGTCCTTAGATGGTTCGGTTCAGTTTAGTCATTCAGTCGTGTCCGACTCTTTGCGACCCCATGAATCACAGCATGCCAGGCCTCCCTGTCTATCATCACCAAAACTCAAAGTTTACCCAAACTCGTTTCCATTGAGTCAGTGATGCCATACAGCCATCTCATCCTCTGTCATCCCCTTCTCCTCCTGTCCCCAATCCCTCCCAGCATCAGAGTCTTGTCCAANGGTAAGTGTACATTTAAATGAAAAATCCTTATTTGCATCATGTAATCATTACATGCAGCTGCTGTATCTACCCAATAACTAGGGTAACATGCTCCCAAAGACCATAGACATACCTTTGTTGATGATGTAGGTGATGGCTTCAGTTCCGAGGGTGTCGTAGAGGGGAACGATCACCATCGAGTAAGTAAAGCATCCCTGTTCAATGATCACCCACTAAAGAAAAAGTAGAGGTCAGGGTGAGAATATGAGAGGTCACCATGGAACCCCTCCAGGAAAAACAAGACTCTAGAGACTCAACGTGGGAACACTGGATGTACCAAAACTAACGTCTGTGTATCAACTACCATGCGTCAGGCACTGGAGGGATTCCTAATGAGCAAAAACACTTGCCCAGTTCTTACTAAAAAAAGAAAGTGCAATCTGCCTGAAGATTTGGGGCAAATATGTGAAGGAGAACGAACAACACAATAAAGTGATGAGCTCAGAGGTGAGAGAGTCCACAGTGGGCCTCCATGGAGGGGGAGGGAATCGAGCTTGCCCTTGGCAAGAGCAGCACAATTTCGACAGATGGAGAGAGAGGCATGGGGACTCCAGGAGCAGGACCGCGAGGTCCAAGCAGGGAGGAGGGATGTCAGTGAGCCCTGAGGCTGGCAGGGATGGCCCAGCAGGGCTGTGGGGACCGGCTAAGCTCAACAGAGGGCTGGAGCCAGCCCGAGGTCATAGAGGAGCCTGGTTCTATGAACCAGGCAAGACACTGCCTCTGGGGCTCCTCCGCCCAACGATGACTGGAGGTCCGAGGAACAGCGATCTGGCCACAGTGTGCAATAAGGCCTGGGACTACGGGAAGAGGGACATGCCATCTACCAGGAGAACTGTCCATGGAAGTCTCCCCAGGAAAGTGAGGAAGGAAAGAAGTGACATGGGTTGCTGGTCATCTTCCTCTAAACCCATCAGTCACACAGCGACTGACCCGCCTACAAGGCAGATGCAGCAAAGTCACTCTCTCCCTGAAAACCCTCGTGGCGCCCATCACCTGCAGATCACACAGCATGGGTAAAGGCACCGGGCCATGGGAAGCACAGCTTACTCACATTCACTTGGCCTGGAGCTGTTTTCTCTCTCCTGCCACTCCACCCTCCACCACAATGAAATGATTCATCTCCCAACAGACAGGCTGCTCCAGGCAAACATACCCTTGTTTCTGACATTCCCTTGGCCTCCCTACCCTTACAGCCATCAAGACTCCACTTGGATGCCACCTCCAGAAAGTCCTCTTTGACTGAGTTCCCATAATCCTTCTACTTCGTGTCCATACAACACATTAAAAGAAAATGTGAGTTTATGGGGCTGTCTTTAAGGTACCTCACGAAGAAGATCCACTGTGGTATTTTGGTGCCTGGCAGCGCCTGGCAATATAGGAGGTTCTCAATAAACATTCGGTGAACTAACTGATAAATATAGGAAGAAGCCCATTCCACCCATGAAGTAAGGAATTTATGTCCTAGTCATAGATTCATGACTAGTGATATTCCACTGAAACAAAACTTTTGGATGTGTTCATTCAAATGGGCTTCACTTTAAATGAAAGAAATGAAATTCCATGAGCCTTATTGTGGCCCAGCTGTGGAAAACGCTATTCCTCCTTAAACTGTACACAAAATGCTGAGAAACCACTGTAAACTATAAAACAGTAGCACATTAAACCAACATGTCTTTGGACCCAAGCAAGTCTAAGAGTCAATGGAGCTTCTTCAAGTCCAGCGCTTGAATTTTTCTGTGCCAGCTATGCCACTAATTTTTTACCTACAGTGTAGATAATAACTCCAGGGGGGCTTCTCATTTCAATGCACTTTAATACAGTGGTTTACAGAAGACCACGCACAGGCCTGGATGGCCAAACAACAGTCCGCCTGTCTAAATTACGGCCAGCTACTGCTGAAGCTCCTTCCCCATGCCCCCTGAGATTTTAAACTTTGCGATCTGAGCAGGGGGAAAGCCTAGACCTTTCAGAAAAGAAAAGGCGTTGAGTTTGCTACTGATAAAAATGTATCCAAGTTTCTCTGTCATTGACTAATACTATTATTCTAACCACAGAGGCAGTCCTTAACATGGAAAAACATTTTTGTTAGCTGTTCTTATTTGTTTGTATAGCAAAGACTTTCTTTGCCAGTTACTGTTTGGGGACCTGGTTTTAAAAAAAAAAAGAAAACAATTTTTTTCTCCTACTTAAAGGCTAAGAAAGACCTGGTTTGGGTTTTCATACATGTAACTCTCTAAGGCACAACACAGAGTTATGTTAGTGGTGATCAGACCACAGAATCTGGTGTGAGGCAGAGGCAGGTGTGAACCCTAACTGACATTTGTATCGAGAATTCTCTGAGCTGTGGTCGCCCAGCCCCTAACGGTTAGTACCTCAGGTCTGTTCTGAGCGAAGATGCCGATGAACTGGTCTGGGGCTGCCTTGAAGCCCTTGTGGAGCAGTGCTGAGCCCACACACTCTGACATGTCTGCAACCTACAACAGAGGAGAAAAATCAATCAGGAACAGCATCACGTCCAACTCAAGGAACCCAGCTTCTCGTGACGGCCGAGCCTAATATCCTCACCAAGAAGCAGTTCTGCCCAGAGAGAAAGAACAGGGGTAGACAAGTATCCCTTTAGTTACAAATTTTTGTAAAGTTCAAGGTTTGACGTTCCAGAACTCATGGTGAGGGGACTGATCACACAGCTCCCTCTGCGAAGCAAATGACTCTCACCCCAACAGCTGCCAGGTCACACACGATCCATGTCAGAGTTTCTATCTTATACTTTAGTTTTACAAAAGCAATCCAGGGACACAGAATTTTGTGTCTGTGTTTATAAAGAGCAACGAAGAAGCTGAAACTTGTCCTTTGTTATAAACACAGAAAGGACAAGTATGGGGGAGACCTTTGAAAAATAAGGATGAGTTCTAATCATTGGGCTCCACAACTCCATTCTTGAGAATTAGTTCTTAGGAAACAATCCAGTCCTAAAGGGAAGTTTGAAAAGACTTTAGGTACAGACACATATATTTCAAAATTATGTAAAGTCATAAAAGTTTAGGGGAAAAAAGGACCAATGGCTGGATGATCAAGTAAATGATGGTAAATCTAATAAAATGCTCTACAGCTAGTAAACACTACAATTACAAAAAACCATATCAAACTTGAGTGTCTGTTACAATTTTAAGATAAATGAATACAAAATGTACACTATTAATTACAACTAAGTAAAAACAGGCAAGACTATCTACCTACCCCAATTTCCCATCCTTTCCCCATTCCTACCCCAAATGTACTTAAAAAAATTTTTTTTTAATGTTAATTTGGAAATCTTTATTCTTGGTTGGTAAATTATCACGAGCACTTTAAATCCACACCCACGCCTGCAGAGAACAGAACCACACCTGATGCTGCTCCAGAAGCCTGTTGGTTCGGGCACATGGTGCCATCCCTGCTCTGCCAGTGGCAGTAAGAGTGACCGCAAGAAGGACATTAACATGCTTATTCTCCCATACCCTGGGGACTGCTTCACAACTCCTGCTTGTAAGGGCTGTGAACCTGTGAGTGCTTAGATGGTCTGCAGAGCTTACTGGATTCTATGCACACACTTGGGTCTCTAGAAAGATGGTCCAGACCTTTCTTTGAAAAGCTTTACAGGGATTCCTAACCCCCAAAGCTCAGAATCACTGGGCTGGGGGTGGGGGTGGGGGCAGGGATTATTTAAATACACACATCCAAAGTTAGCTTCAGTCTACTTTTTTATCTTCACTGGTCTCTGTCTGAAATGTACAAAACACCTTCTGAAACCCCAGGGATTTTCAACCTGCCTCAAATATCCCATTGGCAGGGAACCTATTTTCCCTCTGGCAGTCAACATATAACAGAAGCTATATAGGAACATATTACTATAAGTAAGGGTAGTGCAAAGCCCAAGGGTTTAGTTTTCTCTTATTTGGTAGTCCAAGCACCTGCCTTAAGCTTTGACGGCTGATGCATCCACTTCCAAGGCTGATACATCGCCAGCCACAAAAAAGATAAGGGGCCAGGCCCCCTCCTGAATGAGCCTCCTTTGTTTTAGAGATCTTGGTTGATGTGGATAACTGCCCATTTGGGCCACTTGTTTTTTCTTTTTCCTGTGCTTTAAGTTACTGCCCTTGTGTTTTAAATTCATCAGTAAGAGTGAGCCCAGATCCCACGGGAGGATATTGACCCCAATAAAGTAAAACTCCAGGTGCTCTGCACTCTCTCTCCCCCTACCAGAGACCTCACCTGTGAGGCCCAGGTGTGCTGTGTAATTTCCAAGTCTTGTAGTAAGAAAGCTTTATTTTTTCCGAGTTTCTTATATCTTGCAATCATCTTATGAACTACAAGGGCTGGCCCAGCCACAATACTGATTATTGACAGGCTGAGACTCGCACAAACAGCAACATGACAAGAAGATGATGCAAACCAGAAGCACTGGCAGATTCTGTGAGGCCTGAAGACTGCTGTGCAATGTTAAATCTCCAACAAACATGAACTGCTTTTACACCATTTGTGAAAATGAAGGATCTGAAAACTACTATTTCGATGGAAAACTACTATTTGGCTCTGTCAAGGGAAAATAAAAACAGCACTCTCTGCTCACCGGACCTACAGCTCATGATTCCTACAAGCAAGGAACGCGAAGCTGTCTTGTCGGTCTCTCTTTATCTCTGCCTCTATCTCCCTTGCCTTTTGCATTTCATTGATCCTCAGATGTGGGAGGACCAGGAAGCATTTTCCCACAGGCTGGTTTTGCAGATCCTACACCCCCACCCCTTTCCAGGATACATCACCTACTGGGGGTGCCAGCCACAGAAGGGGGATTGGTCCTCTGCGTCCTGCCCCTACTCCAGGAAGCCCTATCGACAGCCGCACTGGAAGCAGAAGGCAGCAAAGCAGATGCCCCCATCGGCTTCCGCGTGTCTCGGGGGTGCTGCCTCAAACTGGGGAGAGTCAGGAGCAGCTAGACTTGTTGTCATCACGATACAAACAAAAAAAATGGGGGGGCAAGCCTTCCTGCTTGCTACCAGCCATCTGCAAACTACTATGTATAGTTAAAAGCCATGGATCTGCTGGGACCAGAGTGACAGGAGTGAGCCGGCCCAGATCCCAGCCGCCTCCGTGTTTGTTCGGTTACACAGGTGTCATCTCTGCTGCTCTCCATGCTGCCCTCGGGTTAAAGGTCACTCCAGGATTCGTATGATGCTTTCGAGACTCCTTACAACAGATGGCGTGGGCCTCCCTCCTGGCCCTGGCTCAGCTGTGACCAGGGGTGAGTCCCAGCCCTGCCTGGGGCCCATTCTCTCTCATCTATAAAATGAGAGGGCTCCTTTACACTGGGGCATCTATATTTGTCCAGCACCCCTCAAGACAGAAAGGAGTAATCTTATCCTCCCGTGGGGTCTGGGAGAGGAGTCATCTGCTTCAAGCACATTTCTAGCATTTTATTTATTTGTTTGGCTGCACTGCACGGCTTCTGGGATCTTAGCTTCTTGACCGGTGATTGAACCTGGGCCCTTGGCAGTGAGAGCTTGGAGCCCTAACCTCTGGACTGCCAGAGAATCCTCTAGCATTTTATTTTAAAATTTATACTGTACTCCACAACACACCCACAGCAGTTCTAAAATAAACTACTTTGAACCACCCATTCAATTACTGATCTAGTGTTCCCTAAATCTGCGTGTTTAATGTCTCAGGATGCTGCACGTCTGTTCTAAAGCCCTGAGCCAGGTCGGCATCCACACTCCATAGAAACCTTCCAACCCAAACTTCAGAGGCTCCAGGAACTGCCGTGTTCCCGCCCTACGGCTCATGTGAAGCATCCACAGAGCCGGAAAACTCACCTGTTTGTATGAAAGCCATTCATAGGGTTGGTCTGGTTTCCGAGAGCCTAAACAAGGGCCATTATCTAAAAGAAGAAAACAAATGAAAGAATAAACGATGGGCTAAACATGCCTAGATACTCCTAGGTTCTCATTTGTATCCTTCATTCCACAAAGTGGTCCTCAGGTGTGAAACAATGAATTCAGATCGGACACACTTTCCCCCTGGGTTTGGGTGAGTTTTGCTTCTTTATTTCTATTTTGTTTCTCACATGGGGCAGGAGGGAGATGGAGTGGAAGGGTGGGCAGCTGCCAGGTACCCGGGGTCTCTGGTGCCACCGTCAGAGATGAAGGGCAGTCTCGTGAGCCAATATCCCTCAAGTGTCTCTAATGGAACCCCACTTCCTTGGGTATCAATGCTTATTTCTCAAAATACGGGTCTCCTGGTTAAGCAAGCTTTAGAAATGTTGGATCAGGCCCGGTTAAATAGGTCTCTTTATGCAGGAAACGTCAGAGCCTGTACGGAGCTAATGGATGTGTGACTCTCCATGAAACACGCCGCATGTGACTGCAGAAATGCCGTGACCATGGGCCATGCCCGATGGGACCTGTGTGCGGGGGGACTCGCTCTGCAGAAGTTACAGGAGGAGACAGGGAGCTGGGAGCCAGGCTGTGTGGGAGAGAGTTGTGAGCAAATACGGCTTCTTAAAGAAAGACTCCTCTGTCGAAAGGAAAAACCTGAAGCACCAGTTGCACAGATTCAGGCCGATGCTTACTGGACACCTGTATGCCCCTCTGGAAACCTTCGTATAACGTTCTGACATCATCGTAGAAATACACGAGGGGCTCGTCACTGTCCAAGAGCGTGGATCTCCGGGCACCATCACTGCCCTGGGAAAAAAGACAGACAGAAGGTCAGAAGAAAGCATTAAAAAGAACATATCAACCGTGCACGCCCTCAATCCCCTCCAGGGCCTGGGAAGGGTGAGCGTTTGCTGCATGGACTCCAGGGCTGGATGCGCTGGCGTCTGACATGAATCCTCTACCTGAGACAAGCGCCGGCCTCAGAGAAGCAAGGCGGGGCCCATGTCCATCCAGGAAGAAAGAAAGAAGAGAGATAGTGCTAAGTCATGTCCGACTCTTGTGATTCCATGACCAGTAGCCTGCCAGGCTCTCTGGTCCATGGGATTCTCCAGGCAACAATACTGGACTGGGTTGCCATTCCCTTCTCCAGGGGATCTTCCTGACCCAGGAATTGAACCCAGGTCTCCCGTATTGCAGGCAGATGCTTTACCGACTAAGCTACACAGGAAGCCCATCCAGGACCCCTGGGAAAAGGAAGTGGCGGAGGGAAAGGAAAAGGGGCTCAAAGGAGCTCACAGACTTATAAGCATTGGTCTTGTCAGATGAGGCTGAGGAGTCTGAGGACTGGAAACCAAACCCTTGGACACAACTGGGATGATTCTCAAACCATAGCCACTGGCAGATAAAGGACTGATTCTGTCCGGTCTTGGGGAAATGACACACCGTTCAGTTTTACTTCCATCACCTTATCTATATTCTTTTGGAGATCATGTCTACTGTTTTTCCTCTTTGCCAACTACCCTATAATCTGTTAGGAACTTCAGTTTCCCATGTAGCATCTACTAGTTACCATCATCAGCTATAAAACGTGTGGATGTGTATGGACTTCTCATCCCTACATGACCGGAGGGACTCCATGGAGTACAGGCTGAGCAGAGGAGCACCGAGGGAGCTGGAATGGAGAGAGAGGAGAAGCTTGGAATCTACAGGGCACTGGCTCACCCCAGAGCCGAAGTCCTCGTAGGATGGGCAGGGGAACACCTGGGCCTCATGGGGAAAGCAGTTAGCAAGCTCTTCACCAGATCTACTGAGTTGGAAACTCTAGGGGTGTGATCCAGCAGTCCACCTTTCAGCCAGCCCTTCAGGGATCCGGTGCACCACTTGGTTGCATTATGGTCCCAAATTGAGCCTTCCCTGGTGACTCAGTGGTGAAGAATCTGTCTGCTAATGCAGGAGACGTGGAAGACCCAGGTTCAATCCCTGGGTTGGAAAGATTCCCTGGAGAAGGAAATGGCAAACCACCCCAATATTCCTGCCTGGGAAATCCCATGGACAGAGAAGCCTTGGCGTGTTATCCAGTCCACGGGGGTGGCAAAGAGTTGGATACAGCTAAGTGACTGAATAATAACAACATGGTCCCCAGGAGGGAAGTGATGAAGATCAGGGTAACTCCTAGAAGGAAATCTACAAGGGTGAGCAGCGTGCAGAACACAATGGAGACAGACCAGCTGATGAGGGCCTGACGAGCAGGGCAAGTCTGATGCTGGAGGCACTAAGCACTAATGACTGGGATTTGGCAGGTTACTGGAAGCGGGAGGACAAGAGCAAGTCAGAGGCCTGGGAGAACAGCAGTTCCAGTCTATCCAAAATCAAACACTAGGACTTAGGGGTAGGTTTGAGAGAAGAGATTAAGTTTGCATGCTTAGTCGTTCAGTCGTGTCTCACTCCTTGCGACCCTTTGGACTGCAGCCCACTAGGCTACTCTGTCCATGGGATTTTTCAGGCAAGAATACTCGAGTGGGTTGCCATTTCCTTCTCCTCCTCCAGGGGATCTTTCCAATCCAGGGGTCGAACCTGTGTCTCCTGTGTCTCCTGAACTGCAGGCAGATTCTTTACCTGCTGAGCCATCAAGGAAGCCCAAAGCAGACTAAGTTTAACTTTGAATATATGCAGCAAGACAGCAGGTCAACTCCCCAGTTCCTACTTGGAGAATCACTGCTCTTGAGTATCATTTTATAACAACTTTTGCTAAATAACTCTGGTGATATATGAACCTCAGGACTTTGAAGGTAAAGTCTTCAGGACTGTTTGGTAAAACAGTCGAATCAAAGTTAAAGAAGTTAATCACATCCCAAATAAAGCCATCCTTTTCACAAAGTAACCCGAGGACAAAATACTTATTACTATTCTAATTAGAAATTAGAATAAGTAGCAAAAGTTTGGAGATGAAGCAGTAAATGAATTCTATGCCAAAAAGGTATAGGTGAGATGCTGGGTGACAGGTGACATTATCAATTAACCGTAAGGCATACTCTGTAATTTCAGGAAAAGGGGTGAATGAAATGGGAGTGGGGGAGACCAAGCAATAAAGTCTGTGTTTTGAAAGCTGCTGCTCTATGATGATCAGTTCAGTTCAGTCACCCAGTTGTATCTCACTCTTTGTGACCCCATGGACTGCAGCACACCAGGCTTCCCTGTCCATCACCAACTCCCAGAGTTTACTCAAACTCATGTCCATTGAGTTGGTGATGCCATCCAACCATCTCATCCTCTGTCATCCCCTTCTCCTCCCGCCTTCAATCTTTCCCAGCATCAGGGTCTTTTCCAATGAGTCAGTTCTTCACATCAGGTGGTCAAAGTATTGGAGTTTCAGCTTCAGCATCAGTCCTTCCAGTGAATATTCAGGACTGATCTCCTTTAGGATGGACTGGTGATGACGATGATCACACATGCCCATAAGAAGTCATTTTTGATGTGCATGTACCACCATTCTTCCTGAATTAAAGTCCTGTCCATAAACACTGAGCACTGGCAACCTTGGTGACACCTGCAAAGTTGTGGGCTTGCACAGCTACAGCAGCGGGGGCTCAAATGTCTGTGTGTGCTACAAAATGGAGCCATTTCAACGGCAGGGCATTTAACTACTGGGTTATCCAAGTACATGCAGCTATTTTTAGGAACACCTACTTAAATGAAGAAATCTTTTATATCTGGCCCTTTTGGACTTCTGACATATCCTACAGGTCTGGTGTGGAGGTGTAGGTTTTAGCTGTGCTCAAGAAATAGGGAGGGGGTGCAGACAACCCTGTGTGTAATGTGCAGGAAATCACCCGTAAGACTGAGTCACGGAGGACTATGGGTCTTTTATTTCCTCTTTAATGTTTTCCTACAGTTTTCCCAGTTAAAAAAAAAAAAAAAAAAGGAGTGAGTCAGTATGTAGTGACCACACTACAGTCAAATCAGCGGTCACGAGGTTATTCGGCTATACAAGCAAAGGTTCCTCTAGAGGTCGGTCTCCCCACATGGCTGAGTTAGGAAATAAAAGTTCAAGTTCTCCTCGAGGGCAGTGAGGTCAGGACCACAGTGAACCATCTGTGAACCAATGGTTCCCAGGACTAGAACTCTGGCCAGTATTTCAGGAAAAGGAACACCTTGATGGGGAGAGTCATTTTGCGTCACTTCCTTATTTAAATGCAAAAGCAGATAATTACATCCTTGAGAATTTCTCCAGGATAGAAATGCCTGAGCTTTATGAACTGCGGTCCCATTTATCTCGATTGAGAAAATAGACAACTACAGGCCCTAACAGTCAACCATCCACTATGTTACTGCTACGGTTTATTCCCTCTAAGGAGAGGGCTAGACAGTGGGAGGGGTGGGGGAGGGAAAGGAAGAGACAGCAGAGAGGGGGCAGGGAGAGCAGATAATGGCTAAAGAGACAGCTGACGACTTGGCTGGGCTTAAATGTCTCATCCATCTCTAGGGAGAAAAGCAGCAGGTGGAACCATGGTCCTTGGGGGGAAAAATGACTTTTTTCTCCACCTCCCCGGCCCCCAGCATGTAGATTTCCCATGCATCTTACCTACCCAGGCCACCATCACCTACCACCTTTTATGAACGGGCACAAAGAGGCTTTTCCAATCCAGGGACCTAGACACCCTCTGGCCATCGGTTCTCTCCTCCAGTAACATGGGATCTCTGACAGAACAAAGTAGGTCTTTGTTCAAGACCAGCCAATAGGTGATGCTCCCAACCAGATCTTTCAGGATAATGAACAGGGAGTTTTAAAAGTATTAATAGCTAGACTCCTCCACCATGCTAACATAAATGCAATCACATAACTACGGACTCTCAGGTTCACTACTGACGCTCCACCATTGAACCAGCCAACTTCCCGAGGTCCTCCATACCCAGTGAGTGAGGAAGGGGCAGAAGAACCCATCACAATGGGTGCTAGGTATCGAAATGTGAGCACAGGAGAGATAGAAGCAAGGGAGTATTCAGTTTGCAGATGAGAAAACAGACAGACGGTGGGGACGCCTCCCTGTCTCAGTCCCACATCTAAAATGCAGTGGAGCGAGCTTCAAACCAGCCTGAGGGACTTGCCCACACACTGTCCACCTCCACCGTCTTGGAGGATTCAGGGCCGGAGGGCGGTGGCCGACTGGGGGTCTGGTTCTCCACCGCTCTCCTCTCACCCTCAGAAGGCGCTTCCTTGTCCGCCCTCCCTCCCAAGTTTGCTCTCCAGTTTCCAACTTCCTGAGCTGCCCCTGTCCCTATGGGAGGACCTGCCTGGGGGTGAGGGAGGCTGGTTGGGTTACTTAGCAAACCAGTTCTGTGCCACCAAATGCAGGGCAAGCTCCTCACCAGAGCAAACCAGCCAATCCCTCAAGGGAAAAACAGCTCCCTCCCACCTTTGTGGATGGGGAGAGAGTTGAGTCACAAATTCAGATCCCCTGCCTGTAGCTTCTCTGAGTGCCTGCCACTCATAACGTTCAAGGCACTAGCTCACAGTCTGAAGGAAACACGTCTGTTCCCTTACTTGCTCGGCTCTTTAGACGCTGCCGTCAAGGCAGGGTTTTTGCCGAGACCCTCACAAAGGCCTATCTCTGCCACTGTTTTTCACTCCACAGGAGTGGACCCTGCTTGTGGGGGAGGCTATTTTTAAACTTCAAAAAAATTACAGCACACATTTCCGTCATGTATGTATACACATGGTCCCTGCTTCATGAAGCCCGTGAGCATCGTCCGTGCAAAATCAAGTCGTGTCTTCCGGCTTGTTTTACTATATGTATTCCCAGAGAGTAACTTGAACCTTTCTTCCTGGCTGAAGGGAAGCCAGAAATTTAAAATATATATATATTTCTGACATAATCACCATTCTTTCTTTGAATTCCTAAAGGCAGCTCCTTAATACTCTGGAGGTCTAAGATGAGACCCTCTGCCTTCAGTTCTCTGGGACTCCCGCCCCTCACCTCACAGCTCATCCCACCCAGACACTGCGGCCCCCTGAACAACTCGGGTGTTTCTACGCCTCCTTCAAATCACCAGCCACTCTCCAGCGAGCAGACACATCTAACCACATTAGAAACTAGTTAGGTTTCCACTAAATAGTTTAGTTAAGAAGTACTAGTTAGCAAGGTTTTTCATAGCTGTTATTAAGAAGCCCACTAAGTTTTAGAAATGATGCTGAGATTAACTTCAAGTATAAAAACACTCCCAGAAAAACATTTCTCATCAAATCCACTCCCTCCCAGCCGTCTCTTCATCCCACCCTCTGTGCCCCAACTGCTAGGACAGCTGGCAGAAAATACACTCAGATGTTGTGATGTTTCCTGAAAACGTGCGTGAAAATTCTCTGAAAACCACTGCAGTGAAGTCACCAGGGATGAGGTTGAAGGACTTATCTCTGTCCACTCTTTACCTGACCACACGCACAGCCATACAGCAGGGAAGAACCAGCTGAGGGGTAAAAGGACTACTGCAGTCACAGAAGGCAAGTGAGCGAGCGTCAATGCTCACACATAGGTTTACACGAGGACCCCTGACAGATCGAACGAAGCCAGAGCCTCAGACCCAGAGATTCTTCCAAAGTCTCACACACCCTGCTAGCCGGCTGTTCTCAGGCTTCCGGGGGTGAGAAGGATGCTCACATTCATGTTCATATTTACTGTACAGATGACTGCAGGGATGAGCCTGCCCCTGTTCTCCCTCCCTTCCTCCCAGTTGAGGACCTGGCTTGCACTCGTCGGGCTAATAATGCCCCTCGCAGATGGCCCTGCCAGTCCTCCACGAGCCCACGGGGCTGGAGTCAGTGGAGTGAGTGATCCCGCCATCTGGCCGCACCTGCCCTTCCTGGACAGCCTTCCCCCTGCTCCCCTGCAGCTTCCCCGAAGGCTGGTCCTGACCCGGCTGCCTCCCATCCTGCCCAACTCAACAACTGCTCAAGCTCCCTCCACTCCGGTCCAGAGGGCATCGCCATTCTTGATGTATGGTGTTTTTTTTTTTCCNCCCACGGCTGGCCTCTGCCAGCATGTTCAACAGCTCGGAGCAGTCGGAGGAAGGTGAGAGCGGGCTCGGGGTGGATGCGGGGCCAGGACGAGCTGTCTGCAGCTGGGGGTGGCCCTCCCATCCCTTCCCGGTGCCCACAGCACCCCCACCATGGGGGATCAAGCCCATCATCACAGAGTAAAGGGTGTTTCTGCTCAGGCCCCTCCAGGGCCACAGGGAGCTAGAGAAGCGGAATGACCCCTGTTGCAGCAGCGCGTACGGGTCAGGCCAGCGCCCCGCTCAGTCCTGTGCACCCACGGCGAGCCCCCGAGCCCTCCCTGCACACTCGGCAGGGGAGCTCCGTGCGGATTCCCGTCGTATGGCTGGGGACGCGGAGGCCCACCCAGAGAGGCCATGTAGACTGACCAGGGCCACACACAGCTTCCCAGGTGGCTCAGCAGTAAAGGATCTGCCCGCAGTGTGGGAGACCCAGGTTCAGTCCCTGGGTTGGGAAGACCCCCTGGAGAAGGGCATGGCAACCCACTCCAGTACTCTTGCCTGAATAATCCCAGGGACAGAGGGGCCTGGCGGGCTACAGACCACAGGGTCACAAAGAGTCAGACACGACTGAGCGCACGCACACACACACAGTCACCCACACACACGTACAGACACACACACAGACACACACACATACAGTCACATACACACAGTCACCCACACAGAGACACACATACGCAGTCACCCACACACACATACAGTCACCCACACACACATACAGTCACATACACACAGTCGCACAGACACAGACACACACACATACACACACACATACACAGTCACACACACACAGTCACCCAGCTGGATGGTGGGAAAGCTGAGTTTGAACGCACTTGTGTTTTTAAAGAGCATCCAAGTCACTCATTGTTCGTCGTTTGTTCACCTGTGGGGTTAGCGGTCTAGATTACGGGGCGGAGTTTCTTTTCTAACCTGCCCTTCAGCCCCAGGGTATGCCCTGCAAGGACCCCGGTGGACTGCAAGCCAAGGCTGGAGGGAGGAGGGCTGGAGATGAAAGGCTCTGTGGGTCTGCCCGCCTCCTGCAGGCTCTGCCCCTGGGGGACTGAAAGAGCTTTGGAAGCAGCCCTTTTGGAATTCTCTTTCTCTCCAAGACGCAGTCTGTGAATTTTCCCCCGCTGGGAAGCTCACCAGGTGTAGTGATGAAGTCATTCAGGGTCTGAGACTGCAAGACTCTTACAGACTTGGCATTTTTCATTCTTGAGAGTCATGCGTTTGACTCAGGCTTGTCGGGCGTTGGGGCTGTTCCCCAGCCAGAAGAAACAAAGGTAACAGGTGAAGGGCGCCGTCTAGGAGGAGCAGAGGGGAGATGGCACAGGTGTGCCCAGCGCCACTGTGCAGCCTGCAGGGCGGACGCGGGCAGGGTGAGAGGGCACGTGGGCTTACCAGGTGCAAAG
>SJYV01016857.1:2725358-2746194 GCA_006410875.1 Neotragus pygmaeus | reverse complement strand
AAGCATGATACTGGATGCTTGGGGCTGGTGCGCTGAGACGACACAGAGGGGTGGTACGGGGAGGGAGGAGGGAGGGGGGTTCAGGATGGGGAACACGTGTATACCTGTGGCAGATACATGTTGATATATGGCAAAACCAATACAATATTGTAAAGTAATTAACCTCCAATTAAAATAAATAAATTTATATTAAAAAAAGAGAGAGAGAGAGATGAACCCACACTAAGCCAAGGCCTGGTAACAAGTTTAAACAGTGACTCTCAAGTTATTACCAGAGGTACAGTTTTATTTTTGGCCGCATCGGGCGGCTTGCTGGATCTTAGTTCCTCATCCAGGGGTTGAACCCGAGGCCCCTGCAGTGGAAATGTGGAGTCCTAACCACTGGACAGCCAGGGAAGTCTCCCTTGAAGTACATTTTTAAAACAAGTTCTGATATTCTTCAAATGAAGCCTTTAAAAGCTAAGGACTGAAAGGTATAAAAAAGTTTTTACTTGCTATGATTTATTCCCTTCTCTAATATTTAAGGACAAGACAAAACAGGTAAGTTGGGCTTTCATTTCACTCTATTACAATCTCCTGGGAGGCCTCAAAAAATTTCCTGACTTCATTTAAGAAGATAGCCGTCTCAATGTCTATAGGACATTGCAGGAATTCACAGACTGGTTCTGTCACCTCCTTCTGCAGTGGCAATGGTTCTCATCAACACTTTGCCATGGGTTTGTTGCCTAACCTCCTTGAACTCTGGCCACAACCCCTTCAGCAACAAGTTCTGCTCTGACCTGGCTCAGGGAAGGCAGAAGTCACCAGGACCCACTTGGACTGCTGCCCCCCAGGTTCTGCCAGCCCTCTGTCCCTCCCCCAGTCCTCACCTCCACCCTGTCCTTGACAGTTTCTGATCCTACATCCAACTTGGGTGGGGAATCCCGGATTCCATTTCTTATCTGACCTGCCCCTTTTCTGCCTTCCATTTTTCACACTACTTTTGCCTGCAAATCCATTTTCAGAAGAGTCTGCTCCCGGGTTCAGAAGGTCTAGCCACTGGCTCATCAAATTTACCTACATGAACCGAAAGCTTCTTTATTTACTCTGCTTTATTCTCTCCTCACACCCCCGCTCCCACCCCCGAACAAAGAATCGTAGTTAAAATATGCGACTTTCAGCCACTGTTAGGAGGCAGCATAACAGAGTTTCAGATCTCCCTCTTACTATGTGGTATATATAATTTCACCTGGGTGGGCTCCCATTGTTCTCTCACCTCTAAAATGCAAGGGTTCAAAGAGCTTTGGGGAAAAGGAAACCCAATATTTACTGAACACTTCTCTTGGGCTCAGTTAGATGCTGCCTGTATCTATGCAGCCTCTCAACGTGGTGGGAGGGAAGGCCCTGGTCGTTTCTCTTCTCCAGATGAGGAATCTGAAGGTCAGGCTGGGTGAGCCTGCTCAAGGCTACCTGGCCCCAGCAGAGCAGACAGGGCTAGCCTCGGCTACATCCCCTGCTTCTCCGGCCCTTTCCGGCTCTGACACACTCTCTTATGCCCTAGAACGGCAACCGCCACAGCCTGGGCCCTGACCAGTCCCCCGGGGTTTCTGGTCACTTGAGAAAAGACTGTTTTCAGGGGAACATGGGGACCTCAATTTCAGAGAAGACTTGTGTGGTTGTTGTTTTAGTCACTAAGTTGTGTCTGGCTTTTGCAAACTCAGGGACTGTAGCCACCCAGGCTCTGTGGGATTTCCCAGGCAAGAACACTGGAGTGGGTGGCCATTTCCTCCAGCGTATCTTTCCCACCCAGGGCTCGAACCCAAGTCTCCTGAATTGGCAGACAGATTCTTTACCACTGAGCCACCTGGGAAGCCCAGAGAACAGGTTGAAACCAGTTAAAACCAGAAAACTCCCTCATCACTCGAGTGTGATTAAAAATAATAATAATAAAACAGATGAACACAGAAAAACTTGCTTCTATGCTCTGCTCAAAGTTATGGGGAAAAGCAGAGAAATCTGTGGAAGAGTTCTTCCTGGACTTGCACTGTTGCAGCTGGGGGCTGCACCCCAGACAGGAAACCCCAGATAGGGTCCTGATCAAACCAGGCTCCAAAATTTACGAGAGACTTTTGGGATTCTATGGCCAACTCCAGCTTCTCTGTTCCCTTCTATAGCTCGTGTCTGCATCCTCTTTCTGGCACAAGTCTGTAGCACGGGTGTTAACATCTTCTTTATTAGCCTGATTTGTAAAAGGAAATTTTAGAAACTCTAACTTATCCAGAACTTCTATGCTGCTGCTTTAAAAAAAAAAAAAAGGTGTAACTGGGAAACAGCCAGTGTGGATAATGATAAGATGCAGCCAAACCCAAAAGGGCAGATTCTTCTCATTTTAATAGCCACGTGAAGTTTATGGAAAGAGGAGGTGTTCATGTGAAATGGGAAGGGGTGTGAGAGTGGGGTTGTGCAAATGGTGCTTACTTGACTTCAAAGTATGAACAAAGCAAGGAGACTTTAATCTGGTGATCAGCCCCTACGACAGTCTAAGACAGACAGGCTCTGGACTAATACGTAATGAATTAAGCTCCTATTGCTGCCATGGAAGCACATATGACAATGCTAGCAATATAAAAGCATCTATAATTATTAAGTGTCATAACTCCCAAGCTAATCTTAAGTTCAATATTTTAAGTTCTTTTTTAGATATGCAAAGCAAATTTTGTACCTCTTCCTAAGACCTACAAGTTCTGAAAATCAGAGCTAAATCTACCATTCCTACAAAGAGCAAAGTCAGGAAGCCCATATACCAAGTAGTAGAATTTGAGATTTTAATTTTCTTTCTGTTTATCTGAAGTTTTAAATTGTTCTATAAAGAAGATGTATGACTATTTTAAAAAGGCTCATTGACTTTATGCTAAGCTGGAACTTAAAGAACACATTGCCTCTCCAATTTCTCATACAATAAGAATTTGGCTTTTTTAATTTTTACAGTTACTGCTAAATTATAAATATCTCAAAAGTAGCACTTGCCAAGGACTGTTTTCATAGTGATAGCAATGCTACTATGAGATACTGGGTCCTCTGCCAGAAGAGAAGAGATGCCAAAAACTCCACACATAGTAGGAAAAATTAAATTCTTCTCACGATTGGTATACGATTAGTTGTTGTGAAATACCAAGTTCATCTTCTAACTAGAAATGAAGTACAAAGTCAACTTGCTTCAGCAATAGTTCATTCTATTTTTATATTTTGGCATGAATTAGACTGATATCTTCTATATATTTTAAGAGTTTCACATTAATGAATCCAAGAGACAGTCTGAAATTAAAGAAGTGAAACCCTTTAAATAACAAAAAGGTATTAATCAGGTACGGCTTTATTTGGAAGGACACACTCTCCCCCTCATGGCCATCAGCCTGGGTTGGGGGGCGGGGAGCGGGTGACCTTTCACCACATAGCTAAAAGTAAATGAAGTGATTCTGTCTTTCACAATGTTGTTCTTTTGCAAGTCATAAGTCCTGAAAATGAAATCTGATCTGGGGAGGGGAAAGAAAGCAGGAAACGTCAAAGCAGAGAGCAGGTGAAGAGTCAAAGCATCTGTGAATGCCAGGCTGCTTCATCTTTGCTGCTGAGCTTTTAAGACATGTACAAGGAGAGGAAGGTAGAGCGGGCACACTGAGAAAAGAATCCTTCTGGAAGAACCTTTAGACTGCCCTCTCATCCCACCCAGGAAGCCCTAATTATGAAACATCACTCACTGCCTCGATTTTTACAATGAGACCATGACCTTTCGTCCGCCCAAGTTAAACGGCAACCAAGGTACCGAACTCGACTTGAATGTCCTTGTTTTTTCTCGCCCATCCTAAATTCTGTGGCTCCATTATGCCTGAAGGCTCCTAGACTGGCCTCATTCTATCATTAGTAGAAATGCCCAAGTCCCTTTCCACCTCTGCATGATGTTCTCCAGGTATCAGACAATCACAGGTGAAATCCTTCTTTCTCTAACGACTGACAACCCTCTTCTTGGCTGAGCGAGGGGACCCTGTGCTTGTCTTCTCGCCTCTCAGGGCCCTCTGGGCAAAGCACACTGCCCAGTGCTGGGCAGAAGCCCCATGCAATTTGGGGATGAGCCTCTGCTCTGTGTGACGTGGGCAGACACCTAACCAGCACCACCACACGCACCCCTCTGCCCTATATTTTGACCTCTTCCTCTCATCGCTGTTGAAGTTCTGTCTGGGGAGCACATTTCAGTTTGCAAAGTGCCCTGGAGAACAAATATTTGCTTGGGATTGTGATCCTGCTGGATGTCACCGTGATGGGGCCTAGAAGCTGGGGAGAGAGGCAGGAAGCCTGGGGGCAGCCAGGTTCCACTTACCGGCACCTCCACTGACTGCATGGCCAGGTTGCATGGAGGCTTCAGGGCCCGTGGCCGCGTGGCGTACCAGAAGGTGGTGAGCGCGGCAAAGGCGCCGAAGCCCATGAGCGTGTTGGTTGGAAGGGTGCGCACGTACTGCCGGAAGTCAACCAGCTCTGGCAGCCGAAAGTACCGGAACAGCTCGTGGGCTTGCATCATCCTGGGCTGGCGGAGTCCTAAGCCACAATCTGTGAGAAAGAAAAAGGTCAGGTTCATTCCAGGGAGGAGGGATGCTGTTACAAACTCCCCAAAGCTGATGACCATCAACTTGATGGTTGGCTCATCAACGGGGGCATTAGAGCCACGGGCTGATGGCTCAGGCCGTCTTCTCCTGGCTGGCAAATCTCACTTTTCTAAAAGCACTTTAGGAATTCATTTTACTCTGTTGGCTTGCGTAAAGTTTTCATTATCCACATTAAAAAGACTTAGCCACTCAGAATTCTTGCTGTAAAATGTTAACATAAGGGGCATGAGTTACCATTTTCTTGTCTTACATTCTCTCCCTGTTCTCTTCCACCTGATCAAACACAGTCAACTCTCATTATCAAGGCAGACGGGGAGAAGGACAGAGAGGCAGACACACGCCCAAACCACCCGAGGGCCATCAGTTTTCACATCTTCTCACAAAACGCAGCACAAGCTCCCCAGCTGGTGAAACAGGTCATGCTGGGTTTCGGGGTGTGTGTGGGTTGTCTCTCACCTTCCCCACACTCTTTGTAGCATAAAAGCTGTAGAGGTAGGGGAAACTGGAGTCAGTTATCCTGATAAAACAGTCTCTTTTATATTCCTCAAGCTATTATAGCTAAATAATAAAAGGGTGTGCATAAATATCTAGAGATATCCATTCAGCAAATATCTAGAGAGATTACAGAATAGTATTCGAATGAAAGTGTCAAATAGTACTTAAGATCCCAGATTCTAGAGCTAAATCCTGCCTCCCCAGTTCATTNTGAGTTTTTGAGCCTGGAGGATGATGGTAGAACCGTGAAGTAGAGAGAAGCCTTCAGGGGTCTGCAGGCCCCTCACGGACAGTCCATCCTTTCCGCGTGATCCTCTGGGCTCCCCTGCTGATCGCTGGCCTCGGGGCCAACATAGAGGCACAGGTCCTGCCGCTCATCACTTCCATTTCTCCTCTGAGCTCCTCCCCTTCTGCCACCTCAAAACCCAAGGTTCAAAACTCCTCCACACTGGCTCCATGTTCATCTCACCTACAGCTCTGCTCCCTGGTCCTGCTGTAAGATGCCCAGTTCCTACCCAAATAGGCCAGAGGCTGCTTCCCCGAGAAAATTCTTACAGAACCCGCTCAGTCAGAAGCAGTGAGTCCTTCCTCTGAATTCTAGGCATGCTTTAGTTCCAGCCCTCGCGTGGTCCTTGGCACCTGGTTTGTGCTTCTGGTGGGTATAGGCTCCCCTTGGGGAGATGCTCCCCATCCTGGGGGGTGGCACCCCGGCCCACCTGTCTTGAGAGGCCCTCGCACGATGCCCTGTCTAGGACAGGTGCTTCCTACACACTTCCTGAGTCATGAACAACTCTGTGACTCGGCCTGGTTCTCTGCTGCAAGCCCCAGAAGATGTATCATATACACAGAGCTGTGATTCTCCAAAGAGAAAGGGCGTATTCAAGGTATTTTCAAACTTCAGCCTCCTCCCTCAGCACCCACGCTGCTTGCGTGAGTGAGGGCCCTGGGAGGAAGCAGCACCTTCCAGAGGATGTGGAGGCAAAGAGACACACAAAAGGGCAAGCCACCTCTGACACATGGCCTTAATACATTCTCCTTCCCAACTCAAACTTATGCATGATGTCACCCCATGGATATCTAAGGCAACCATCTTCACTTCTCCTCCGCAGAAATTTAAGACATCCATTCACACAATAGTGTGATTGTGCGGTTCTTGTTCAGTCGCTCAGTCATGTCTGACTTTTTGCAACCCCATGGACTATAGCACACCAGGCCTCCCTGTCCTCCACCACCTCCTAGAGCTTTCTCAAACTCATGTCCATTGAGTCAGTGATGCCATCCAACCATCCTGTCCTCGGTTGTCCCTTTCTCCTCCGGCCTTCAATCTTTCCCAGCATCAGGGTCTTTTCCAGTGAGTTGGCTCTTCAGATCAGGTGGCCAAAGTATTGGAGGTTCAGCTTCAGCACCGGTCCTTCCAATGGATATTCAGGGTTGATTTCCTTTAGGATTAACTGGCTTGATCTCCTTGCAGTCCAAGGGACTCTCAATAGTCTTCTCCAACAACACAGTTCAAAAGCATCAATTCTTTGGCACTCAGCTTTCTTTATGGTGCAACTCTCACATCCATACATGGCTATGGGAAAAACCATAGTTCTGACCAGATGGACTTTTGTCAGCAAAGTAATGTCTCTGCATTTTAATATGCTGACTAGGTTTGTCATAGCTTTTCTTCCAAGGACCAAGCGTCTTTTAATTTCATGGTTGCAGTCACCATCTGCAATGATTCTGGAGCCCAAGAAAATAACATCTGTCACTGTTTCCCCATGTATTTGCCATGAAGTGATGGGACCAGATGCCAGGATCTTCATTTTTTGAATGCTGAGTTTTAAGCCAGATTTTTCACCCTCCTCTTTCACCTCCATCAAGAGGCCCTTTAGTTCCCCTTTGCTTTCTGCCATAAGGGTGGCGTCACCTGTGTTATCTGAGGTTATTATTTCTCCCAGCAATCTTGATTCCAGCTTGTGCTTCATCTAGTCCAGCATTTCGCATGATATACTCTGTATAGAAGTTAAATAAGCAGAGTGATAATATACAGCCTTGAGGTACTCCTTTCCCTGTTAGGAATCAGTCTGTTGTTCCATGTCTGGTTCTAACTGTTGCTTCTTGACCTGCATACAGGTTTCTCGGGAGGTAAGTCAGGTGGTCTGGTATTTCCGTCTCTTTTAAGACTTTTCCACAGTTTGTTAAGATCCACATTGTCAAAGACTTTGGGATAGTCAATGAAGCAGAAGTAGATGTTTTTGTGGAATTCTTTTGCTTGGTATGTTAGTGTAAAGCAAATCAAGGCTGCCCATGAGGAAGGCAAGAGCAGAAAGGCCTCTCTTAAGTAGAACAGCCAATGCCGGAGGGAAGTCTGAGTCCAGAGCCTGACCCCAGGGCTGGCCACCCATTTCTGAAAGTGTGTTTTCCCTGACAGAAAAGCAAATCTTCCAAACCAGAGAAGCCACCCAGGGCCTGGCATGAGGAGCCCTCAGAAACACCCAGAGTGGCCATCTGGGACACAAGGAATGTTCACGGCAGGACCTACCTGCTCAGCATTCCCCAGAGAGAAAACGCCACCAGGCACACAGCTCTCCTGTCCTCTCTTCACACCCAGACAGAGACCTGTCAGGTACACACTTGGGAAAGTGGTAGTTACAGTCAGGCCCTGTCCAGTGAAGATATCCAGGTCACCTCAGAGCCTCCGGGTAGGAGCCAGGGCAGCCTGGATCTAAGAGGAAATGTTTCCATTCAAAACAAAATTCCTATGGGAAGCAAGATGTTT
The DNA here is from genome assembly GCA_006410875.1 of Neotragus pygmaeus. NCBI lineage: Eukaryota > Metazoa > Chordata > Mammalia > Artiodactyla > Bovidae > Neotragus > Neotragus pygmaeus. The sequence continues at coordinate 2,738,301 of SJYV01016857.1, read as the reverse complement.
CCCCTGGTCTTTAAACAGCAATTCACGACCATGAGGCAGTATCTAGATACGTGTCAGGTAGGGGCACAGGGCGTTTCCTGATATGAGTCAGACAAGGGACAGCCCTGGACAGCGCAGCCCTGTGGCCAGTCGGCTCTGCTTCAGTGGCCGGAGACCAGGACGCTGTCTGTTAGGCTGATCCAAGGCTTCTGCAAGAACCACGGCAGAAGAGGCTCCTGTGGGCCAAGCTCCCTGCTCATGAGCGGGTCTGACAGGCATGTGGTTTCAGCTGATCTGCGCACGGGGAGGGCCCTCATTACGTCTGTGGGTCCGCACGTCACAGACCGTGACACTGTGGTCTGGGGTGGTCAGGCAATACAAGGAGAGCCTGTTATGATCACAGCTGCAGAAGAAGGAAAATTCCTCCGGGAAGAAAAGCCTCTCCACTTCCCTGGCCAGCAAGAAACCACAAAGTAAACCCCGAGGCAGGAGGCTCCCAAGAGATGGGGAGAACAATTGAACAGGAAACAGGACCAAAGTCCTTTCAAAGGGCCAGGGCTGGACCCAGCTGGCAGGGGCCCTCCTCTGAAGGCCTCAGGACTGCGAGGAGGAGGTCCATTTGTTCGAGGAACTGCACACAGAGAAGGGACCAAAGTCCTGGGGTCCCCTCAGACGCTCTGTCCAAAGCTAGTATGTAACTTCCGGTAGCGGCTACGGGAGGAAGCAGAAGAGAATCAGGAAAGAATGTGAGACCCACGTGCACAGAGCTCTCTGTCCAGGGACCGGCTGTGCCTGTGAGCTGCTAAACCCTGAGCCAATGCCCCCTGCTGCCTGGGTGGGCTGGGGTGGCGGGGGGTGGGGCGGCAGGGAGAAAGGGGGACCAAGGGAAGATTCATCCCTTCTGTCACCAACATACCACACCACATCTCCAAGACGATGCTAGAAGAGACCCAAGCCGGCCACACGGTCCTGACATTCAGTACCAAATAACAGGATCCCACCCACCCAGAAACTCTGGGTAACAGTGGGACGTATATAAAGAAAACACCTAAAGGAAACAACCTGTTGTTAAAAACCATCAATTCTACGAGTGTCTGCTTTATGGTTTTATTATTCTTTGTACTTTCCTGTGTGTGTGTTTTTTTTTTTTTTTAATTTCTCAAGATAAAGAAGCTATAATTAGCTCAGGTCAGTTCCTTTCCTCCTGTATTTATGCTTTTCTCACCTGCTCCAGAAAGGGTCCCAGGTGGTAAACTGCCCTTCCCACAGAATGACAGATGGGGTGAAAGCCCCTCCCAGAAAAGACATGTCTAAGCTCTCACCGTCTGTCCTAACCTTTAAGAGTTAACGCATCTGCGGGAGTGAACCAAACTATCCAGGGTCCTGGCTCCAGGAGCCAGACAGGCAAGAAAGCACCGTGTATGGGCCGGAACGCAAAGGGAGGTCAGTCCAGCGAGCCAGGAGCCAGACAGGAACAGGCAAAGGCAGGCAGGGGTGAGCAAACACCGAGGCCCTACCTGTGCTGGGATTCACCGGGGTGGCGGGTGGGTTAAAGGCGTTAGTGACATACACCAGAGGCCCGGACACTCCTCTCTCCCAGGAGAGCACCCCAGGCAGGCGGCAGGCTGGGCATCGGCTAGCTGCAAGAGCCACAGAGGAAGCAGCCCAGTCCTTGCTGCCCCCAGAGGTCGTGGGGATCAAATAGCAGTGACCTGGAGAAGAAGGCTAAGGGGACACATGGTTGGGTAGAGTTACTCACACCTCTCAAAATAGAGCAGGGTTTCAGAGGGATGGATAAACCCAAAAAACGGCTAACAGAGCAGGGGTGAGTGGAAAACAGAAAAAAAGTCAGACTTTGACCCAGAGACAGAGCGAGGCCAGCTACTCTCAAGCTTGGAAGAAATCCACTTTTGAGTGTTGAGAGATTTCAGCCCTGGGGATGCCCTCTGTGGTGCTGGAGTGGGAGACACAAGAGAAAAGGTTAAGCAGGATTTGGCTCATTGTGGGTGGAGAGATGAGCCCTTGGCAGCTAGGGTTACACCCAGAGTTCAGGTAACTATAAGAAAAGGTGATTAGCCCTGGGGAAGCTAAAGACAAAACCAATCCAACCAGCTGCAGAGAGCTATAGAATAATGCCCCAGTGTTTAAAAGAAGGAAGGGGGAAAAAAAAAGTGTCCAATCTGGCCTCCTTGGAACAAGCAAATGCTAGTTTTGGGTCTCTATTTTCCCCTTATGCTTTCTTTACATTTTTATTATGAAAACTTCCAAATCTATTCAAAAGTATAGAGGGTAGTACAAGAAGCCACCATGTACCCATAATAATCCCAGCTTCGGTTTCAATAACGATCGATACCTTGTCAGTGTTGTTTCATTCTATATCTGTTTCTTAAAAAACAAAAGCAAATCCCAAACATCCTATCATTCAGGTGACACTTCTGAGGCCCATTTTAGCTCTATGATTCTACAGCTTCGGGGACTTGGTTCTAAGAAGACAGACTGGTGCATACACGGCCACCTGCCACTGACCAAAGGCTTAAACAAAGAAAGCCAACACAAACATTGATCTGAAGTGGCCGATCCAGCATGATATTTAATTGACATGCAAAAAAAAAAAGTACATATATACACACCGAGAATATTTAGGGAGCTAGAGGAGAGGGAAATGGCAACCCACTCCAGTGTTCTTGCCTAGAGAATCCTGTGGACAGAGGAGCCTGGTGGGCTGCTGTCCATAGGGTCGCACAGAGTCGGACATGACTGAAGTGACTTAGCAGCAGCAGCAGTGGGAAAGAACCGGCCTGCCAATGCAGGAGACGTAAGAGATGTCTCCATCCCTGGGTCAGGAAGATCCCCTGGAGGAGGGCCTGGAAACCCACTCCAGTATTCTGGCCTGGAGAATCCCCATGAACAGGGGAGCCCAGCGGGCTAAAGTCCATGGGATCGCACAGAGTCGGACACTACTGAAGCAACTTAGCACAGATGCAGGGGGCACAGGAGTGAATAAAATGAAATCCTTGTCCTAAGGACACTTCTTTCTACCCTGCCACATCTTGGGTCCAAAGGCAATACATCTTCCAGACTTAACCTGGCTCTCCTAAAGTCAGAGACCAATTTGACATGAATCACAACCCAGTGTCACAAAGCACTGTCTAGTCTCCCTTCACTAACAAATTTTCTCATTTTAAAAATGGCACTTGGAAGGATCTTGCCACACTGCTGGCAGAGAAGGAGTTACTTTTCTGGCTCTCGAAACTCTTGATAATGCATCAAAAATCATACATAAATGTACCCCTAACGTGTAGATGCACTTNTGGGAGGGATGGGGCAGCAGCTTGCCACTCAGCTACTGAAGAACCAGTGCACCTAGGCACCAAACAACTGGAACAGAAGTAGGCCAACCACCAGAACAGGGTTCAGGAGAGCCTCCCCCGGGGGTTAACTCCACCATGCGTCACGGCCTGAGGGGAACACAGCTTATGCAACCTTGGGAAGTCACTCCGCCCCTGGGCATCAGGTACTATGTCAGGTGATGAGTGAGGTAGGGTCCCTGAGCCAGGGGGGTGCTGGAGTGTCTCCAAGGCCAGGAAGCAACCGTATCTCCAGTTTATGTGACCTGGGACTCCCACTCTGCCCTCCTTCAACCGTGGCAGCCCTCTTTTATTTATTTCATGTACTGGGGTTCTGCCTAAAATTGTCTTGGGGGAAAGGAGGCCACAACTGATAGACAATATCTCTGTGCCTTTACACCCTGCAAGACATTTAAAGGTTTCCAGCACAATCTAGAACAGGAGCAACTTCTAGGGCAGGCAAAGCCTTTTGCTCTCTAATTCTCTAAAAAAGTCACAGCTGTGTAGCAGGTGATCCTATCACTGGCAGAACGGAACCGAATCAAAATCCGTCTGTTTCAGCCTGCTGATGGTGAAGACAACGTGTGAACAGGACAGGGGACAGCCAAGGAGCAAGGCCAGGGAAGAACCAGCTCTGTCCTCAGTCTTGCCACCAGCTGGATAACCTGGAACTTTCCAGGGTGCCCCCTTAGACTAAGATCCCTTCAAGTTCGCGAAGAAGAGCCGAGCCAGTAGGCGCTCTGGCCCTGAAACCAGACTGCTGAGGTTCAAGCCCTGGTCTGGGATACTTAATCTGTGTCTGTTCCTTTTTACCTTTCATCAGATATGGATATATGTAGGACTGCTTTACAGAGTAGCTGGGACGATGAACTGGATTAACAGCTCTGAAGCGCCGAGTGCAGTGCCTGGTGCTGTTGGCTGTATGACCCTTCATCCTATTCGCTCAGCTAACACTGCCCTGCTTCCTAGTTGACAGGTGAGCCTGGCGGGAAAGGAGCTCCTGTAGCAACTTTCTATTCACTCTGGTTAACAAAAGAAAAAAAAGTACTCAGGGCATTTTGGCCTTATGTATATGGACATTTCCCCCACAACAAACCTATGGGGAAAGTGCCAGTTTCTATAGTGGCCAAGTAAGTGTGCCAATGGACAGATAATACATTTATCAGAAGTCCCTCCCAAATGAGGAAATGGTCTAAAAGACAGCCCACACTTCCCCCTGTGGTGCCCTAACTTCTTTCCACTTATCTTTCCAAAGCATGAATCCTTATTTCAACAGTTTTTGACTAAAACACATGAACCCATGGTTCATTAAAACCGTCCAGTAATAAAAAATAATTTCCAAATCATGGTCCGTTTCAACAGTTTTAAAGCAGTGAAAGTGAAAATGTCAGTTGCTCGGTCATGACCAACTCTTTGCAACCCCATGGACTGTGGCTCCTCTGTCCTTGGGATTCTCCAGGCCAGAATACTGGAGTGGGTAGCCTTTCCCTTCTCCAGGGGATCTTCCCAACCCAAGGATCAAACCTGGGTCTCTTGCATTAGCAGGCAGATTCTTCACCATCTGAGCCACCAGGGAAGCCCCTTTAAAGCAGAATATTCCCTAACTTAAAAAAAAAAGACATACTGAAATATATAAGATATTTAGTAAACTGTTCTAAATGTCCAATAATAGGGGAAAGGTAAATAATTTATGACATATTGCATAAACTATGTAAGACAGTCATCTTCAAAGCTCATTTTTTTCAAGAGTATATAACAACATAGAGAAAGTGTCCACAATATAACTTAGGTCATTAAAGTCAAATGAGCAAAAATATTATCTTCAATGCAAAAGCAAAAGCAGCCTGCAGGATCTAGTTCCTCAACCAGGGACTGAACCCAGGCCACAGCAGTGAAAGCCCGGAATCCTAAACCACTAAGCCACCAGGGAACTCCTACTTTATTTTTTATAGTTCTCAATTTTCCATAACAAGTATAGATTTCTATTATAATATTAAATGGATATGTTATATAAATTATACACCACATAATTATATACTGTATTTATATAAATACACAATTTTACTCATATAGCTTTTCTGAGCCAAATGGTTTTTGAGTTAGACAGCTTTCAGATTTTTATTTACAACTTGACAATTACATGGAGCCACCAGTCCTGAAACGTTAGACACTGGGGACAGAACTGGCCTCCAACTGAATGTATTCTTTTGGCAGGAGAAAGCACAGGGGCGCAGATTCCTCACCTCCAGCTAAGTTTTTGGCCAAAGATTGTGCCATCCCTCCAAGCTGGCCAGATTTCTGAGAAGGATCCTTCCTATTACACCCTCCCCTCTTGATTCTATAAAAGTGACCACTAATAACTGTGTCCTCTCCAACACAGTGAAAGTGAAAAGTCAAAGTCACTCAGTTGTGTCCGACTCTTTGCGACCCAGGCCAGAACACTGGCATGGGTAGCTTTTGCCTTCTCCAGGGGATCTTCCCGACCCAGGAATCAAACCGGGGTCTCTTGCATTGCAGGCAGATTCTTTACCAACTGAGTTATCAGGGGGCGCCCACAGTGAAGAACTTCTAAATGTTAGTGTGTGAAAAAGCAGACAGATGAAGATGACACAGAGTAAGTGATCAGTTTCTCCTGTCTCTGTGGTACAAATTATGTATCACCTCGCGCTTCACAAACTAGGAATTCTTAAGAGTTTGCATTCCGCATTTTAGGTGACCAATGGGAGAGGAAATGACATGGAGCTGGGCACACAAGCACTGGTGAGCCTGCCTCCACGTTCTAGTACATCAAGTCCAGCTATGTATTTGTTTAAAAGTTCCCCAAAGCTCGTGTTAGGACTAGAACACTGAAACTCAAACTCAACTGCTGGCAGCTCTGTTCACTGAGACTTGATCTCCAGGAATGAGTGTCAAAGCAAAGTGACTCTAATGTGTTTGTCTGAACACCAAGTTGAACAGCTAACCTTCAACAAAAACTGGCACCTTTGATCTCTCTCCTTACTGGCCATGGCCTGTCAGAAAGCAGAGCTTGAAGGGGACTTTGAGGACCTACAGCTCTGAGCTGCCTTAAGGGATATTCCTTTGTATTTTTGAACACAGGAGCCTAAACCATTGCATCATCCAAATAAATCTGTTCAGGAAGCATGATTAATTCTGTCACCATTGACAGCATTAGGTTATGAGAGTAAATGCAAAAGAACATAGGCCATAGGTGGCAAATTTGCATAATAAATTCAGAAACTGGCCTTAAAACTTTATGCTGTCCCTCCAAGGTTACTGAACATCACGTCTAGAAATGACTACTTATTCCTACAGTCATGCTCTTTTTTCAGAAAAGTGAATCTTGAAGGGAGAGAGGAGAAATCCCCAGCTGTAAAGACAAAACAACATAATCTTTCCCCATCCCCTCCTACAAACTTCCACAAGAAAGCTACATCAAAACCAAAGATCCAGCCTGCCCTGGACATCAAGGAAGAGACTGTGGCATGCGGGTACACAGTCAGCTACACCAAAGCTCAACCAGAAGCTGTGATAGTTATGAGAACTCAACCTGTATGATATAAATAGAGACCTTTCTTTACCTGCATTTGTCACAAGTATCATTCTCTTAAATGCCCCAAATTTAAAAGCCCAGAGATTCTTTTTAGTCAGGTTGCCCACAATAATAAAAAATACTGCCAAACTATGCTTAACAGAGACAGGAAGGAAATAGGTCAACATGCTAATAACTGTGATTTAAAAAGTCTGTTCCATTTACAGCAAATGCAGAAAACAGGTCTATAACACATGGTCTATGATGTGTCTATCTGAAGTGAGGGAGGGAGATATGAAGTGGGTTACTCTTCAGGGTTTGCTTTTTTCAGTCACAGAATTTTAGTTTCTTGAAGACTTCGGTCTAATGCACCCGTTCCCACACGAGGAGTCAAGTTTCAGCCTGAGAAGAGATTCTCCCAGTTGAATCAGAACAAGAATGAACATTTCCCAGGACTTGGCTCCACACTGATGGGAAGGGAAGGTTACTTTAAAGGTCCCACCTTCTCAAGCCTATCCAACCAGACAATCAACTCAAATCTTATGTTTTAAGCCAATTCAACCTGCCACCTCAGTCTGAAAAAGCTGAATCAAGCCGGAGGTACCGACTAGCTTTTAGTTTGTAAGTGTTAAGCAATTAATTGTTTAGGAGATAATAATCACAGGTGAAATTTATCAGAAACTATGAAATTAACCAGTTTTTCTCATGCTAAGCGAAGGTAAAATATAAACAGATATCAACAGTTGGGGCACTTTACATACACCTGCACCAACAAGAAGCTTAAATGTTTGAACTTGCAAAGGCAAGGGCACTATTATAACGGTATTAATTAAGCTCCATAACCTTGAAAGTGGGTAGGGTGGGGAAGGGGTTTGCAGATTCTAGCCTACACACTGTTTAAGAGGCGCTCTGTCTCTGTGTTCTTGTCCACGTGTTCATTCAAGTCACCTACCACCACGCTCCGTCTAGGCGGCAAGGAGATAGATATCATGATTTTTACTTCCTAATTTCAAAGCATGCCAGGCTCTTTAAAACGACTCCATCACGGCCATGTACAGCAGCTGTGGCACTCCTCTGCAGGCACCGCGAGAATTTCCACATGTGGCCACCGGCTTCGGATGCTGCCTTTGACCCTCCCGCGGGCGCGGCACGCAGGGACCACCCTTCACGCGGAGGCTCTGATGCTTCCACGCGCGATTCGAGCATGCCCCCAACCCGCCTCGGAGGGGCAAGAGGGAGGCCGCGACCCAGAGAGCATCGACACGGCCCCGCGGCGATCATCGCCCCGAATCTGCAGCTCTGGATCCGGCTTCCCGCTGGGCGGTCCCCGCCGCCACCCAAACAAGGACCCGGATCCGCGGCGCGCGTCACCCGCACCCCGCCGTGCACCAGCCCAGCGCCCGCGCCGCCCGGGGGAGAGGCGGGCGGGCATCGCCGGTTTTCTTGCACAGGAAGCGGCGGCGGATCGGGCGGCTTGGAGGCCTCCGCGGCGGAGGGAACTCGGGGAGCCGCCGGGCAGAGGCCGGAAAAGCGGAACGTCGCTGCGATCCGAGGGCGGGTTCTCGCGTCTCCGCTGCGACCGTCACCTCCCGGGCTCCGGCCGGCCGGGCAGCCTTAGACCCGAGCCCCAGCCGAGACCCGGGCGGCGCCGTAGCAGGTACGGATGCGGCTCCCCCCCCGCTAGAAGGAGCACTCACCTCCTCCGCAGGCNATGTCCGACTGTGTGCGACCCCAGAGACGGCAGCCCACCAGGCTCTCCCGTCCCTGGGATTCTCCAGGCAAGAACACTGGGGAAGCCCATATATTAATGGACACTTGGCTATTTCCATGCTTTGTCTATTTGGAGAATTTATGAGAGAGTTTCAACAGCAGACTCAAACAGAAGGAAAATAATTAGCAAACTAGAAGGCAGATCAGTTGCAATTATCCATTCAGAAGATTAAAAAGAATTAAAAAAAAAGAATAAAAAAGAGTGAAGAACATCTTCCTGAATTATGAGATACCATTAAGGGAAATAATCTATGCATTATTGGACTCCCAGAAGAAGAGAGGGATAAAGCGGGGAGGAAGTTTACTTAAAGAAGTAATGGCTGAGAACTACCCTAGTCTAGGGAGAGATTTGGATATCTGAGTTCATGAAGCTCATAGAGCCTCCTGAAAAATTTTCACCCCAAATGCTGTCCTATGAGGCATATTATCATGAAACAGTCTAAAATCAAAGAAATAATTTTTTTAAAATAACAAGAGATAAAAAACCTCACTACAAGGCAACCCTCATGAGGTTATCAGTGGATTTCTCAGCAGAAACCTTGCAGGTGAGGAGAGAGTGGAATGATACATTCAAAGTGCCGAAAGAAAAAAGTCTGCCAAACAAGACTACTGTACCCAGCAAGCTGTCCTCCAGAAATGAAGTGAAAAAGCCTTTCCCAAACAAACAAAATTTGAGGGAGTTCATCACCACTAGCCCTTCCTTACAAGAAATACCGGACAGAGTTCTTTAAGCTGAGTTGAAATGATGCTGGTTAAGAACATGAAAACATGAAAATGTAAAACATAAGTGGAAAGTAAGTTTATAGTCAAATCCAGAATACTCTAATACTGTAATACAGCCATGTATTAACTACATAACTCAAGGATAAAGGGCAAAAGTATTTAAAATAACTATAATAATTTGGCAGTGGATATATAATATAAAAAGGCAAATTTGACATCATAAACATAAAATGTGATTGGGGTGTAAAAGGATATAGTTTCTGCACACAACTGAAGTTGGTATCAACTTATTGGGTTGTCCAAAGAGATCGTTCGGGTTTTTCCATTATACCTGAACCTGAATGAACTCTTTGGCCAATCCAATAACACAGGCTGTTATATCAGTGAGATGCGTTATGTAAACCTCATGGTAACCACAAAGCAGAAAGAGAAGTATTATAGCACTCCACTTTGGAAAACCACTGATTCACAAAGGAAGACATCCAGAGAACAAGAGAGCAGCAGGAGAACTATGAAATAGTCAAGAAATAATAAAAGGGCATCACACACCCTTACCTATCAATTTTTAGTCTAAATGTAAATTCTCCAGTTAAAAGGCACAGCATTGCTGAAGGTATTAAAAAATAAGACCCAACTATATGTTCACTACAAGAGACTCACTTCAGCTTCAAGGATGTACATAGACTCAAAGGGAAGAAATGAAAAATAGATTCAGTGGGAATAAAAGCCAAAAGAGAGTGGGGGTGTCTACACTTATATCAGACAAAAGGACTTTATGTCAAAAACTATGATTAGAGACAACAGTCATTATATAATGATAAAGGGGTCAAATCTTGAAGAAGATATAACAATCATAAATAAATATGCATGCAAGCAAGGAGCGCCTAAATATATTCCATTCTCTAAGATGCTCTCCCTCTCATCCTGGTCAGCCCATCAGAGGTGAGCTTAAATGACATGGTTTTGAACGCTTATTGAAAGATTTTTACCAAGTTGCATTTTGGCAATGGGTCACTGGCCTGCTACAAGGAAAGATATTAAGTGAATCTCTCTCTTGAATGCACTTAAAGGATGCTCTCGAGTACACCATGCCATAACATTTTCCCCTTCTGAGGAGCAATGGGGAGCTTTCAGGTTTCAGGTCCAGGAAAGCCTGAGCTTCCCTTAAGCAATGGCCTTGAGTTTATCACAGTCACTGAGGTTTGAAAGTTAATAAATTCCATTTTCCTTCATGTTCTGGATATTAGGAAGCACAAAACCAAATTTGCTACCAACCTCCAGCAAGATGTTAAGGCCTATGAAATGCATACACTGACCTGGCTTGGTGAGTTTTTATTTACTTGCTTATTTATTTTAATGAACTTTGAAGACTTAACTAAAGAACTTAAGGGGGAATGTGAAGAGGGTGGCTTTGCAGTACATATCCTGCTACAAATTAGGACTTCTAGGCATGTCTTTCTTTTTTTTTTTAATTTTTAGCCACACTGCCCAGCATGTGGGGTCTTAGTTCCTGGACCGGGGATAGAACCCATGATCCCTGCAGTGGCAGTGTGGAGTCTTAACCACTGGCCTGCCAGGGAAGTCCCTCTATTAAGCATTTCTCTGCTCTCACATCCTTCCTCGGAGCTATTCAGTGGATATTTTATTTTTCTGCCCTCGTTTTTCTTTTGCTTTGGCATCTTCAAACTATTTTTCCTTCTTACACTGCTTGCAATTTTGGAATCTGCTTCAAAACAAGTTTCTTTTAATGAGCCAGGCAATTTCATGACTCTTTGCCTGGAATATTTATTAATTGTGCCTGGAATTGTTCTAGGAATGAGGACAACATGAGTGAATAAACTAGACAAGTTTCTTGTAACAGCATTCACATTGTACCGGCCGTTTGGGAAGCAGAACTGAACCAGGAAATAAAGTCACTTCACAGAGTGGCCAGCTTTGCAAAGGAAATAGAAAAAGTGGTAGCAAAAGACTGGGAAGAAGAATCATGCACTAGGATGGGAGACAAGGCCTTTCAAGGAGATAATATTTGAACTGAACTCTGAAGGTGGAGGTACCTGCCACTCAAAGATCTGGGATAAGTATTCTGGGCTGAGGAACCAGCAAGTGCAAAGGCCCTGAGGCAGCAATGAGCAGGATGTACAGGAAGAATAGTTGTGCCCACATGGTAAGCTTTGCTTGATTTTTAAAGCCCTCTTACCACCATCTGCTCTCTCCTTTTAGTAATCTCCATCGCTCTCTACATCTTTCAAAGACAAGGTCCACTACTTTATCGCTATACTCCTATACCTGCACATTCCACGCTAAATTGTACATGCCTGCTTATAAGCACGCCTTCTCCACCAGACCATGAGCGCCTGTGGTGTCCTTGGGTAGGAAGGAAGAAGCATCTTCCTTCTCTCCAACACAGTTCTGGCACATAGAAAACACACAGTTTTATTTCTCAAGCTAAGCCTCTGCTAGGTTGATAATGCAGGCAATGCTTGCACTTGAGCCCGATATACAGGCGCAGCTCTGAGGTACATTTTTTCCCATTTGCAGAGCCACGAGCTGATCATGCTCTGCTCGTGACCTGAATAGGTTGGCAGCAGAGAGCCAGCCACCCCGGTGCACACAGCCAGCCTCTGGGAGGAGGGAGCCCGCTGCCTCTTTCCTCTGAAGAGCTCCTTCTGGGAAAGGAATGACTCTTCCAGCGGTATTGGATTTCCCTGCAAGATTTATGACCCAATTTAAAGTTATGGGGCTTTTATTAATTATAATAAACACCAATTTCATTACACTTCAACTTCCAAAGAAATTACATACTATGGAAGGGAAATAAAATGTTAGCTTTGTGCTCATGCCAGGCACACATTAACTGGCTGGGTACCGTGTTCGTCTTGGCTGCTCAGCTGGAAGGGGCATTTTGGAAGGAAGAGCCTAAGGCACTGTTTCCAGAATTTAAATCTACTTGGTCAAATATAATGAAAATGAGCTGTGATGCCACAGGGAGCTTGTAGGATCACTTTCGTTATGAGGGTCTGTGTTGGGTAATGTACTTGGGTCCTGAGCCTTGAGTTGCGACCTGCCTCTTACTTGCTGTGTGATTTTAGTAGGTTACTGCTCCTCTCTGAAGCTTAAAAGCTTTGTCTTAAACATGAAGANAATGTGGGAACTTAGGCTGTCTGCTTCCAGAGTGCATCCATAATAGTCAGGGGAAGAGTACAGGTTCTTCTGCTCAGGTGAACTTGTGCTGGCTGAGGCCTCAAGCACTCAGATCGAGGCCATGATGATGCCCTAAGGACTTCTCCTGGGCCCCTCTCACTGGCTCAGAGCATCTGCTGTGGCAGCAGCACTCATCTCCTGCACGTGGTACAGCGATGGTGAGGCAGCCCACACTCCAGCGGCCTCTGCAACAGCTCGCTTCTCCTAGGCTCTCTTCTCCAGTTAGATCTGCTAGCTCTAGACTCTCCGTTTAAAACTAACAATGGGCTCCACTTTCGCTTTTATTCATTTCCACTTGGCTAATCCTGGATTTAGACCTCTGTCCAGGTCTCCTTCTCACTTGTGGTTCCATCATTTCAGTCCCTCTTTACCACCCCCCCCCCCCCCCCCC
>SJYV01016857.1:2666825-2725211 GCA_006410875.1 Neotragus pygmaeus | reverse complement strand
CCCCCCCCCCCCCCCCCACCACTGCTCCAGCCAGTCCTCCAGGCCTGGAGCCTCTTCAGATGCTTCCCAAGGTCTGTGGTGTACTAGTTTGCCAGGGCAGCCACAACAGGGTGCCACAAACTGGGTGACTTAAACAACAGAAATGTATTATCTTACAGTTCTGGAGAACCATACAAAAAAGGTCTTAATGACCTGGATAACCACGATGGTGAGATCACTTACCTAGAGCCAGTCATCCTGGAATGCGAAGTCAAGTGAGCCTTAGGAACTATCACTATGAACAAAGCTAGTGGAGGTGATGAAATTCCAGCTGAGCTATTTCAGATCCTAAAAGATGATGCTGTTAAAGTACCACACTCAATATGCCAGCAAATATGGAAAACTCTGCAGTGGCCTCAGGACTGGAAAATGTCAGTTTTCATTCCAGTCCCAAAGAAAGGCAATGCCAAAGAACGCTCAAACTACCACAGAATTGCACTCATCTCACATCAAGCAAGGTAATGCTCAAAATCCTTCAAGCTAGGCTTCAACAGTAAGTGAACTGAGAACTTATAGATGTACAAGCTGGATTTGGGAAAGGCAGAGGAACCAGAGATCAAATGGCCAACATCCATTGGATCATCAAAAAAGCAAGAGAGTTCCAGAAAAACATCTACTTATGCATCGTTGACTACTCTAAAGTCTTTGCGTAGATCACAACAAACTGTGGACAATTCTTAAAGAAATGGGAATACCAGACCATCTTACCTGCCTCCTGAGAAACCTGTATGCAGGTCAAGAAGCAACGGTTAGAACCGGACATGGAACAACAGATTGGTTCCAAATTGGGAAAGGAGTACGTCAAGGCTGTATATTGTCACCCTGCTTATTTAACTTCTATGCATAGTACATCATACGAAATGTCAAGCTGGAAGAATCACAAGCTGGAATCAAGGTTGCTGAAATATCAATAACCTCAGATATGCAGATGACACCACCCTTATGGCAGAAAGTGAAGAGAAAATAAAGAGCCTTTTGATGAAGATGAGAGTAAAAAAGCTGGCTTAAAACTCAACATTCACAAAGTGAAGATCCTGGCATCCAGTCTCATCACTTCATGGCAAATAGATGGGGAAACAATGGAAACAATTACAGACGTTATTTTCTTGGGCTCCAAATCACCGCAGATGGTGACTGCAACCATGAAATTAGAAGATGCTTGCTCCTCGGAAGAAAAGCTATGACAAACCTAGACAGCATATTAAAAAGCAGAAACTACTTTGCTGACAAAGGTCCACTTAGTCAAAGCTATAGTTTTTCAGATAGTCATGTATGGGTGTGAGAGTTGGACTATAAAGAAAGCTGAGTGCCGAAGAATTGATGCTTTTGAACTGTGTTGTTGGAGAAGACTCTTGAGAGTCCCTTGGACTGCAAGGAGATCAAACCAGTCCATCCTACAGGAAAACAGTCCTGAATATTCATTGGAAGGACTGAGGCTGAAGTTGAAACTCCAATACTTTGGCCGCCTGATGCGAAGAACTGACTGATTGGAAAAGACCCTGATGCTGGAAAAGACTGAAGGCAGGAGGAGAAGGGTATGACAGGGGATGAGATGGTTGGATGGCATCACTGATTCAATGGACATGAGTTTGAGTAAACTCCGGGAGTTGGTGATGGACAGAGAAGCCTGGTGTGCTGCAGTCTGTGGGGTCGCAAAAGAGAAACTGAACAACAAACAGTTCTGGAGGCTAGATGTTCAAGATCAAGAGGTTAGCTGGGTTGGTTCTCTCTGCAGGCTGTGTGGAGAGAATCTGTTCCAGCCCTCTCACTTTGCCTTGGGAATAGCTGTCTTCTCCCTGTGTCTCCTTGTATGATTTTCCCTCCATAAATGCCTGTGTTCAGATTTCTCCTAATAAAGATATCAATCAAACTGGGTTACAGGCTTCCCTGATTGCTCAGCAGTGAAGAATTCACCTGCAGAGCAGGAGACATGGGTTCGATCCCTGGCTCAGGACGGTCCCTGGAGGAGGAAATGGCAACCCACTCCAGTATTCTTGCCTGGAGAATCCCATGGACAGAGGAGCCTGGCAGGCTACAGTCCAAAGGGTCGCAAAGAGTTGGACACAACTGAGCAACTAAGCATGCACTCACACACTGTATTTTGTTCAACTTAAATCACAATCAATTGTAAGGTACGCCATTACTTTATGTATCCCTGAAAAAAAAATGCTGCCCATTATAACTGCAAGACATTATCAATTGGAAGATACATCCTATATTGATTAGCTTTCATAGCACATCACCTTAAAGTGGCTTAAACAACAGTCGTTTGTTAGCTTATGATTCTGTGGCTTGGCACTTGGGCTGGGTTTAGCTGGGCAGTTCCTTTGTTGGTTTCTCTTGGGCTCTCTCCTGCAGCTGGTCAGCTGGTGGATAAACTGGGGCTGGCTGGTCTGAGGATTGCCTTGCTCACAGGTTTGATGATCACTGGGCTATGTGCTGGAGTGCCTTAGTTCTCTTCCACATGGCCACTTCAGTAAGCTAGTTCAAGCATGTTCAATCGGTGGTCTCAAGGTCCTAAGCTCTCTAAACTCAACAAAGGGGAAAATTGGTTTTCAACCCCTGTTTACATGATGTTTGCTGCTGTTCTATTGGCCAAAGCATAACCATGTCAAAAATCCACGTGAGAAAAAACTACCCAAGGACATGGATACAGGGGAGGGAACAATGATGGCCATTTTGCAATACACACATATCAAATAATTATGTTGTGCATCTGAAACTAATGTTTTATGTCAATTATATCTCAGTTTAAGAACATAAAGGAGCAAAGAAATGTTCAGTAAAGCCAACATAGTTTAGGGATATTTATTTTGTTTGTAGCTTTCATTTATAAAGATGGAAGAGATTAGAGCACGTACAAACCTATAAGCTTCAAGTCAGAAGCCAGCAAAATGGAAAAGATTGAAAGTAAAATAGGGAACAGGGTTTACTGGTAGAGTTAGATCTCGATGTTGGAAGAGAGATGGGAGGCAAATGTTTTTGAAAACAGTTAGAGCTTCTAGCAGAGGAAAACACTTTTTTTCTAGGTCCGGAGAGAAAGAGGTATAAGAGCAAACAGATAAAGTTGGAAAATATTACAATTGACAGAGACAGAAATTCCACTCTTCACTCTAATGTCTAAAGCAAGTCAAATAGTCTCCATTCTAAACAGTAGATACTCATAAAGCTTCCCCCTCATCACCCATCTCCTTCGGAGATTATGAATCCTGCGGTCCTTTTGTTTTCACAGGAGAAATACTGCTTTTACAGTAGACATAATGTTTCTGTGGGGTTTTGCCAAGGAAACAGTTCCTCGATCAACCTGAAAACATGGAGGGCTCTCCAGTTCAATGGGCAACCGTGGCATACACTGCTTTCCCTAAGGAGTTTCTGCTCTGGTGCATTCCTGGCAGGTCCACCATTTGAGCCTTCCAGCCACACATAAACTTTACTTAGAGTCCAGAGGGTTTAAAGAACTAAAGCTCCCAATTCACAACCACGACTGCTCTGACAAACCACAAATTCCTGGAATGTCACTGTCAGCGTAGGGTGACAAAATGAAATGTATCCCCAAGAAAGCGCCTTTCAAAGTATTTAAATATGAACCACAGCCCTGTCTTCCAAACACCATGCTCTCTGTTCTCTCGGTGATCACTCAGCCAGCCTAATAGAGGAATACTTCAAACAATACGTTTGAAAGTGTGTTTTCTGCTTATTAGAAGAAAACTATAATATCCTGAAAAAAATAAAATTCTATATCTGATTTTTGAATAAGTACTTGGAGAGATGGATAGGTATATAGATGATGAGACATAAATTGATATGGATGGATGGACAGATGGAATAGGTGTGTTTGGAGTATGGTAGGCCCTATGCTAAGTTGTGTCTGACTCTCTGCAACACCATGGACTGTAGCCCACCAGGCTCCTCTGTCCATGGGATTTCCCAGGCAAGAATACTGGGTTGCCATTTCATTTTCCAGGGAATCGTCCTAATCCAGGGATAGAACCTGCATCTTCCACAGTGGCAGGTGGGTTCTTTACCACTCAGCCATCAGGGAAGCATCCAAGTAAGGACAATTATGTTGTTTAAAAAAAGGACCATTATGTCTATGACATAATATCTATAATGCACTTAGTATATTGCTTGGCACCTCTATAATTATTAGCATTTTTTCTTCTTTCGAAAACCTTTGCATCTATTCTTTCCACCTGCAACCTTTACATTCTTATTTATCCTCCAAAAACCTAACTGAGGCATCACTTTCTCCAGGACATACGTGAGCATGCGTGCACATGCACACACACACACAAACACATTTGTTATTCAAGAGTATTTGTTGTTCCTAGGTAGGCCCACTCCAGCACTCTTGCCTGGAAAAATCCCATGGATGGAGGAGCCTGGTGGGCCGCAGTCCATGGGGTCTCTAAGGGTCAGACACGACTGAGCGACTTCACTTTCACTTTTCACTTTCACTTTTCACTTTCACGCATTGGAGAAGGAAATGGCAACCCACTCCAGTGTTCTTGCCTGGAGAATCCCAGGGACGGGGGAGCCTCATGGGCTGCCATCTATGGGGTCGCACAGAGTCAGACACGACTGAAGCAACTTAGCAGCAGCAGCAGGGTACCTGTGGTTCAGACTCAAGGCCTTTGCTGTGGCAGGTTTGCCTATGCCTTTGGCCCTGTGGCCTGGCTTGGAGCTCCTTGACAGAAAATATGCAGTGTCTAGACACCTTCCAGCCCCATGCCTGGCACTTGATATGTGTATATATAATTGAACTGATAAGTCACCTCTGGTAGAACTGCTTCTCGTTCCCTTAGGAGTAATCTTTCTTTCCTCTGGAGGTGCGCCCACAGCTCTTCATAATGTTTCTGGTACAGGTCTTGTCACAGTTATGATCATGTGTCTGTGTAATATGCACATATACAGTTTGTGTCTTATTCAACTTTCTATGACATGAAGCCCCTATGGTATGCCTGGTGGGTGGTAACAGGTGAGTTATCTACAAATACCTGTTAAATGCATGTGTTAAATGTATAATAACAGAGTTTCAAATGTCCATTCCTCTTATACTCAGAAAGTATAAGAGGAAAGCAGATGGCTGGAATTGACTTCGGTTAGGTAAGCCTGGAATAGGCTTGGGGAGGCCAACTTTTCAATCTGGCTTTTTCACCAATTAACTGTGTGATTTGACCTCCAGATTGGGCTTTACCTGTCTGGGCTTCATTGGTGTCAAGTTTAAAATGCTTTGGATGGGGCTTCCTTGGTGGCTCAGTAGTACAGAATCCACCTGGCAATTCAGGAGACATGAGTTTGATCTCTGATCTGGGAAGATGTCACATGCCGTGGAACAGCTAAGTCCGTGCGCTGCAGCTACTAAGACCTTGTGCCCTAAAGGCTGTGCTCCCCAACAAGAGAAGCCACAGCATTGAGAAGCCCGCGCGGTGCAACAAACAGTAGTCCCCGCTTGCCGCAGCTAGAGAAAAGCCTGCACAGCAACAAACACCCAGCACAGTCAAAAATACATAAATAAATTTATTTTAAAGATACTCTGGACGTGTAAGATAATTCTGCTGTGCTGTGCTTAGTTGCTCAGTCAGTCGGACTCTTTGCTACCCCATGGACTGTGGCCCGCCAGGCTCCTCTGTCCATGGGATTTTCCAGGCAAGAATACTGGAGTCAGTAAGATAATTCTAATGTGGTCCACTCTACCTTTAAAGTTCTAGGACTTAGTTACTCTAAAAGTACACTGGAGTATGCATATAAAAGGCCTTCGGTTTTAGGAAAAGGTATTTAAACGATTTATTGATTTATTCCACAGATGTTTATTGAATGTTTTCTGTGTCAGGCATTGCTCAAGGTGGATTTCAGGGAAATAGCAGGGAATAAGAAAAGTCTTGTTCACCATATAAGAGCTTATATTCTAACAGGGAGGGGGCCAACAATACAGAAACAGCTATCACAATGTAAGGTGGCAATATGGACTATTAAAATTAAAACAGTAGAAAACTAAAAATTGGGGATTGAGAATGAAAGGAGGAGTGAGGTGCTCCCTACAAAGGCTGGGAGGGAAGGCCTCTAGAGGAAGTCAAAGAGTGTTAGAGCAGAGAGCCAGATGCAGAGTCAGACACAACAGAAGTGACTTAGCACACAGCATGCACATCGCAGGAGAAGCTGGAATTTGGGGTCTGGGGGAGGGAGACCATGGAGATGGAGAGCCTTAGTCTAATTGCAGAGATGAGCACAGAAGGTTCCTGTTCTCCTGTTGTGGAAAGGAACAGCCAAATTCCTGTTAAAGATTCCTGCTCGGCATGTCCCTCTTCCCTTAAGCTAATTTTCTCTGCAAGTCTGCAGCAGTGCAAACTCAATGAATAACCCATGATTTAGTTCTGTGGGGCTTCCCTGGTGGCTCAGAAGGTATAGAGAATCAGCCTGCAGTGCAGGAGATCTGAGTTCAATCCTTGGGTCAGGAAGATCCCCTGGAGGAGGGCGTGGCTACCCACTCCGGTATTCTTACCTGGAGAATCCCATGGACAGAGGAGCCTGGTGGGCTACAGTCCATGGGGTCGCAAAGAGTCAGACACGACTCTGACTTAGCGACTAACACTTTCACTTAAGTTCCACGAGTGTTTGATTTCTCCTTCCTCTTATCTGTGATGCAGCAGTGGAAGGCTATTTGTATGTTTTGTATTCTCTAAGTGGGAAGGGAGGGTTTTGCTTTGCTTGCTTCTAAGCAGGGAAGCATGGATGGTGAGGTGAGCCCAACACCACTGGGGTGGAGAGTGATGCTGCAGGGCTATTGTACCACCACTGGGAGAAGGCTGGGGAAAAAGGGGAAACGGAGGGCGGGGGGGCAAAGCCTTGGCCTGCCTGTCTCTGGATCCCACATCTGTGGAAAGCTTTATAAACAGAGTCAATTTCTGTCTGGACTAGCCTAACTGAAGGCAGGTACACATTTAGATGACTGCCCCACCTGTTTCCATCCACCAGTTTGTCTGCTAGATCGAAGCACGTGTGTTAAATACATATTAAATTGTTCTTGTGTGTGTGCTCAGTCTTGTCCAACTCTTCATGACACCACGGAGTGTAGCCCTTCAGGCTCCTCTGTCCATGGTATTTCAGCCCCCATCACCACCTACCCCCCATCCCTGCCCCCGCAAGAATACTAGAATGGGTTGCCATTTTCTCCTTCAGGGTATATTCCTGATCCAGGGATCGAATTCTTATCTCCTGTGTCTCTTGCATTGGCAGGCAGGTTCCTTACTAGTGAGCCACCTAGGAAGCCCTTTAAAATGTTCTTACAGTCAAGTTTATTGGGCAATCATATCCTTGTCAGAAGGATAGCAATGGTTCACAGAGTTTCTGGGAGCAGTGGCAGCAACATGTGGACCAAGTAGGAACAGTAGTACCAGTGAGAGACCAAGGTGGCTTGTACCAAAGTGATAGCGGTGATGGAGAAAATGGATGTTTCTGGAATATGTTTTGCAGTAGAATCAATAAAGACTTGTTTCTTGATTGGTAGAGTTGGGCTATTATTAATGGGGGAAATAAGAGTACTTAAACTGATGAGGTATTTGCAACATAAACAACTGAGGGGTCATGGTTCTGCTTATTGAGACTAGAAGGACTTTGGCAGAAATGACTTTGACAGAAAAATAATAAATTAAAAAAAAAAAAAATCCTTTGGGGACTTCTCTGGCGGTCCAGTGGTTTGGGCTCCACACTTCCAATGCAGGGGCAAGGGTTCAATCCCTGGTCTGGGAACAAAGATCCTCCTATGCTGAGCAGTGCAGCCATAAGTTAAAAAGAAGAAGAACAATTCCACTTTAGAGATGTTAAGTTAAATTACCCTTTTATGGCAGTCAGATGTACACTAGGGGAGTTCAGGACAGGAGATTCAAAGCTGAAAAATAAAGTTTGCAAATATCCAATTTCCTTCTCAGGTGTTAGGTTAAAGTAAGGACGGGGAGGAAATCCTTCTTGGCTTCAGAGAAATGAGTAACTAGTGTCTATTTGTTAATTTATATTTTCATTTGTTCCTTGAATATCTTAGTCCTTTTCAATGCTAGTGTGTTGAATTCTGTGGTTACAATGGTAATTAGTTGAGCAAAAATAGATACAATCACTGCCTTCACTGAACGTGACACCAAGAACAGAACTGTGCAACATAATCTGAGTTTCTTACATAAGCTTAAATTTTCTAGTAGCCATATTAAAAATGTAAAAAGAAATAGAATAAATTAATTTTAATAATATATGTTATTTAATCCAATATGTCCCCAAGGAAATGGCAACCCACTCCAGTATTCTTGCTTGGAAAATCCCATGGACAGACTGTAGCCTGGTGGGCTACAGTCCATGGGGTTGCAAAAAGTTGGACATGACCGAGTGGCTGAGCGTGCATTGTCATTTTAACACGTAATCAATATCAGAATTGTTAATGAGATATTTTACTGCTTTCATTAGGTGTTCAAAATCCATTATGTATTTGACCCATTCAGCTCATCTCAGTTCTGACTAATCACGTTTCAAGCACTCAGTAGTCACGTGTGGCTGGTGGACAGCTCAGATCTAGAGGGTGTTGTACACCTTTGCCCACTGATATGCAAACCCCATCCTTCTGCCTACTGATCATTTCAGGATATTGGGACCATCTGGAGCTCCAGGATGCTGTAAAATAGTAAAAAAAAAAAAAAGTAAGTGGAACCTCTGAGGATCATGGCCCTTGAGCAAAGCCATCAGTTCATGCTGCACAAAGTAGGGAATTCGCCTGCAATGCAGGAGACTTGCTGGAGGCACAGATTCGATCCTTGGGTCGGGAAGATCCCCTAGAGAAGGAAGTGGCAGCTCACTCCAGGATTATTGCCTGGAAAATCCCAGGGACAGAGGAGCCTGGAGGGCCACAGTCCACAGGGTCACAAGAGTTGGACACGACTGAGCAACTAAACAGCAAAGGGCCAGCAGCGGCAGCCTGATCACATTGGCACTATCATTCCACATCCTGGTATCCAGCTGTCCCCAGCCACACCTAGATTAATTAGTAACCCACTGGAGGATAATTGCTGCGTGCTTTTGAAATGGCAGCACGTGAAGTAAATCAGGAAAAGAAAAACAAATATCATGTATTAACATGTATATATGGAATCTAGAAAAATGGTACTGATGAACCTACTTGCAGGTCAGGAATGGAGACACAGACATAGGGAACAAACCCGGACACAGTGGGGGAAGGAGGAGGTGGGACGAATTGAGAGAATAGTATTGAAACATACACATTATCACGTGTAAAATAGATAGCTAATGGGAAGTTGTTGTATAACACAGGGAAGTCAGCGCGGTACTCTGTGACAACCTAGAGGGTGGATAGGCTGGCAGGGAAGGTTCACGTTGGAGGGGACATATGCATACGTATCGCTGATTCACGTTGTGTAGCAGAAGCCAACACAACAGTATAAAGCAATTATCCTCCAATTAAAAATAAATTTTTTTAATGTAAAAAAAATAAAATGGCAACATTGACATTATGGTAAATATGTTTACTGGCAAGGTAAAAAAAAAAAGTCAGTTTTCAGTAAACCAAGCTATCTCAACCCCAGAGTCTCCGTGGACCATCTCCCTTGTCATGTGTCCCTGACATGTGGTGGTGACTCCATTAGGTGGTATTTCTCCTCTGAACCCCAGCACGTGGCCATGCAGGGCTCAGTGTGTCTTCAGCAGGCGAACACGGGAACAGTAAGCTTGTTCTGGGACTCAGGCGATGAAAGCACGTGGGATTACGCGAAATCGCTTCTTTCTTCAAATGACAAATACAGGCAAAGACGGATCTCTTCTCTGACATCTTCCTCCCAGGAGGTATCAACACAGGTATTTCTTTAATACGCATGCCTCATAGCTGGTTGCCTCTTCCCTATCACATACAGTTCAAAGGTCAATAGAAATAACTCTCTTGGACCGCAGCTTCTGAAACCCAAGAGAGGTGCTGAAGCTCAGAGAGACAGGCTTCATGGGGAGGACTGCTGCTTAGGAAAAGCACTTGTCCTGACCGAAGGCTGCCCCTGCAGACATGCCTGAGGCAGTAGCCATTTCCCTGCTTAAGTTTTCCCCTGAACATTCCATGTCTCAGGACAGATTCAGCCCAGTGTGGGCAAGTACGTTGAAAATTACCCAGGCATCTTTGTTTGTTTGTTTGTTTGTTTTGTCTTTTTGGTTCATCTGCTGTTTCAGTAGAATCTGAACACTAGTTCCACACCTTTCCCACCACCACCACCCTCCCGCCAGCTTCCTAAACCTGAAGATGTGGCTCGAAGGGGCATCAGCAACAAAGGACTGAGAAAGGCTGTGATAAGCCCAGTCCTTCGAGAAGCGGCCGCCAGGGACTGATCAAGGAGCCGGAGAAAGTGGGCCTGCCATCAGACTTGAGCAAAGAGAAGAAGGAAGATGGGATGAATACTTCCAATGAAGGAATGTGGGGCAAGGTCAAAGGGAGCCTGAGACAGAGCCACCACCAGCCAGAGGAATTCCACGTCTCCCAGGAAGAGCCTGTTCCTAGCGCCGCCGCCACCTCAGTCATTGGCGGGGAGCTGCCTGTAGGGCGGTTGGCCTCAGCCAAGGCAGAGAAAGGTTTCAGAGCAGCAGCTGGTACCCCGGACCAGCGATGCCTCCAGTCACTGGAGGTCTGGGAGGTGCACCCTCATGATCGCTTCCAGGGCCAGGGTCCAGTTTCTCTCATGAACAAGCCATGTGGGCCCTGCTTGGTTCATACATGGAGGAAGCGCCACATAACATGGGGGGCTGTCCCTGGAACTGGCGCTGAGGTCTCCCAGGTCAAGTTCCTGACCATCACTTATTAGCTATGTGATCTCAGAGGGCTCACTGGGCCTCTCTGAGCCTGGGCTTCTTGATTTTAAACCAATACCTGTCTCACAGGGTTGTGGTAAATGAAATGAGCGCAGGTGGGAAGAGACTGCTTTGTATGTTGATACAAATACTGAATGTCTGTGTTATAACAAAATCAACAATGCGCAATTAAAGACTAATGACAGGAAGTCTGGAATTTTGCTCTAAGGAAAGTCTGTGGCAATGACAGAGACTTGCCCATCTCTGTGGTTTCGTTTGTGGAGCGCACAGCTCGCTCTGGCAGCATGCAGGCTCCACGGAGTCTCCATCACTTAATCGATGCCAGTCTCTAGACTATGTTCTAGGCAGATATTTATGAAAATTTTAAAATGCACAAAGATTGAGGAAGATGATGAGTGTTCTCAGAAAGGCCTAATATTTTACAGAAGGTGGCTCTTCTGCAGCTCCTGAGTGATTCACAGTGGAGGCCAATTCACCGTGAGTCACTGGTAGCTGTCTACTGCTTCCTTGCTTTCTTTCCTCTCTGCCATCTAAGATGAGGAAGATGCTGGGGACACAAAAAGCTGATTGAGTGAAAGGTCATCTGGCATTTTTATCCTGGGGCAACATAGATATTTGGAAGGCTGGGGTGCTACCTCTTAGAGCCCCCAGGGTAAGAGCGCAGGCGTAAGCAGTGGCTCAGAGGCCTCCTCTGGAGACTCAGATTCAAGGGCAAACTTATTCACTGCATGAAGGATTCTAGAAGACGGGGAGAGTGAAACTGGAACAAAAAGCTGAAAATATTCTGTGGGTTTATCTCCAAATAGTTGAAGGATTCAGAACTGCACAGATTTTATTCTGAGAAAAAAGGCAGGGACGTAGATAATCTGATATTGGAATCCAGGCTTCTAATGTTAGCTCTGTAAATGAAATTCAGCATTGGACTGGTAGCAATCAGGTAGCCAAAGGTGGAGCCTGACTGCACCAAGTGATTCACATCATTAACAATTTATTCAACTATGAGGAAATCGGTGACCCCACCCGAGGACACTTCTAGACAGAAGACTCCCCAGTCAGGCCACTTGCTTCTCTGCTAATCTCCATGAAGGGTTTTGGCACCACCCAAAGATCAAAGGCAGTGATTTCTCCTTCAAACATAGCCCTGAAGTTATGGCTTTCCCAATGTCTCTCTCCCGGCCACGCCATCTCTTCTAGTCCGTAGAAACCAACAGCCACGACCAGCTCAAAGGGCACAGAAATAAACCAGACACCAACGGAGGGGGTCTGACTAAACCAGGGTTTCTGCCAGTGTGGCCCAGGGACCACCAGCGTCAGAGTGACCTGCAGAGCTCACCAAGGAGGAGATTTCATCACCCCGCCCAGACGCACTTATTCAGAACGTCTGGGAGTGGAATGCGGAATCTGCATTCTTTCCCCACCAACACACCCTAGTTTTCCCCAAGCCATTCTTTTGCATACCCGAGTGTGAGATCCCATTAGATGATCACTAAGGTCTCAGATCAAAAATCCTATGGCTTCATGATCCTGATTTGAGAGAATTTATCTTATTTTTCAGTTATTTAAAATTTTAAAGTTTTAAGTTCTTTTCCCCCAAGATATACTCTCTGGACCTTCTCTTTTAAGAGTCAGGGATCTATTTTTTAAGTCTCAACAAAACATTCATATGGAGTAGGCAATGGCAACCCACTCCAGTATTCTTGCCTAGACAATCCTATGGACAGAGGAGCCTGGCAGGCTACGACTCGCTAAAGTTGGACTCAACTTAGTGACNTATATATATATATATGTGTATATATATATATATATATATATATGTGTGTATATATATATATAAAATATAGTATAGGCAAGACCCTGTGTTTTGCATTGGGGATGGAAACTCTGGACAAAACTATATGAGGCACTCTGCCCTGAAGGTGTATACAGGCTACGAGAGGAGCTAAGACTGTGTGCAATCAACTTTGCTGCAAGGTGAAGGGTCGCCAGATCATAGGAGAAACAACACAAGAGGCCCTCTTCTGAGTGGCCAGTACTTGGCCTTGCCAGGAGTGAAATGTGCTGAATATTCATTGTGCTGATAAACATAAGTGGTAGAAACAAAGTTCTCCAAGGTTTGAGAGGACGAAGATATCACAACCAACTAGGGCAACGAGGGGAACGTCACAGACCACATGGTAGCTGAGTGCACCCATCAAGGAGAAGTAAGATTGCAATGGGAAGGCGACATCCCCATGGAAGTAAAGGTGTGAGGAAGGCACGGGGCAGGAACTGCACGATGCAGTCACAGAATGGAGAGGAGGTCAGTCTGGAGTGAGTGGAGATGGGTTTCACTGGACTTCATTGGAAAGATAGATAGTTTCCTCACGTCAAACCACTCTGAAACCTAAAGGCTTAAAACAACCACCACCATTTATTTTGCTCATGAATCTATAGCTTTTCTTTGTTCTACTCAGTATCAGCTTAACCGGGGCTGCGGGGGTCCACTTTCGTGAGGACTCGCTCATGAGACTGGAGGGTTGGAGGTGGCTGTCTCTTCTTCATGTGGCCTTCTCTATAGCTTGGGCTTCCTCACAGCTACTGTGTTGCAAGGGTAGATGTCCCCACAGAGCCAGGTGCAAGACGTATGACCTTTTATGACAGAGTTTGAGGAGTCATAGTATCACTTCTTCTGTGAACACAAGCGCAAAATAAAAGAGAGAAAACAGAGTATTCACCTCACCATGAAAGGAGCATCAGCAATTTTTATGAGAAGGGAATATTGGAAGGGGGATATTATAGCCAATTTTAGAAAATACAAGTGAGAACAATCCCTAATGATACATTAAATAGTAATAAAAAGCACTTTTACAAAACACAGATGATTTTATTATATATATNAAGGAGCATCAGCAATTTTTATGAGAAGGGAATATTGGAAGGGGGATATTATAGCCAATTTTAGAAAATACAAGTGAGAACAATCCCCAATGATACATTAAATAGTAATAAAAAGCACTTTTACAAAACACAGATGATTTTATTATATATATCATGCTGCTGCTGCTGCTAAGTCACTTCAGTCGTGTCCGACTCTGTGCAATCCCATAGACGGCAGCCCACCAGGCTCTGTCGTCCCTGGCAAAGCTATTACTATTCTTGTTTTGCCGATGAAGAAGCAAAACTGAAAGAGCAGAAAGGTGGATTTGCCATGATTTAATAAAGTTTTAATTTCAGAGCCCCTCACTAGCACTGACGCCGTCTCCCAAGGCCCTTAAGGGTCCCAGAACTGCGTTCACAGGGTTTTGTAAATTTTCAGAGAGAAGATAGCTTAATGGCAATTGGTTAAATCTACTCTACTTTTCCACTTTGACCTCCTCTCCATCATATTTCTACTTGTCAGCTGTCGTTGGGATGTATATGAGCATTTTGGAAATTCTGTTAAGGGGAAAGTGAATTATGAATACACTTAGTTTTCGTGGAGTGGGATTTATAGATATGACTTTCAGTAACTTCAACATATAGCTATTACTGGGCTTCCCAAAGCAGATATGACTTCCAGGAATACTCCTAAGTCCAGGGCCAGAGGTCATACTGTGATATGACTGTGTCCTATGGTATCTAGAATTACAATGAAAACACATGGGTGGTGGAGGAGAAGAAAAGTTCGAAACATACATAACTAGAAGCTAGTCTGTGGAGAATTCTTCCAATCAGAAAATAATTGTTGTACTTGCCCAAAGGTAGAACAGAAAGGAAAGCAGAAAAAGCAGAAAAACTCTATGATGCAAGTATTAAGAGAGAAACTCCCTGAGAGGAAGACTGGAACTCAGAGCTGCTGACAACCAAGAAAGTTAACGATGCTTCCCAAGTGGCTAATGATGCTTCCCACTCTGGGGGTTTCCCAAGCGGCTCAGTGGTAAAGAATCTGCCTGCCAATGTAGGAGATGCAGGTTCAATCCCTGGGTCAGGAGGATCCCCTAGAGTAGTAAAAGGCAATCCAGTCCAGTATTCTTGCCAGGAAAAGTCCACAGACAGAGGAAAATTCCATGAACTGGCAGGCTAAAGTCCATGAGGTCACAAAGAGTTGGACACAACCGAGCAACTGAGCACATGTACACACCATGGGTTCGAAAGAACTTGAAGAAAAATGAGGCTATCTGGTTGTTACCATGAAAGATGAACTCAGAGAGAATAGGAACAGGGTCACAGTGATTATCGACTCATCAACAAAAAGCACCAGTAAAGTACCATTTCTCATGTTACAAGGATCCTGGAGTGTAGAGGATGGCCTTTAGTTACACACTCTGGGTTAGACATGGCTTCTGACCTGTATGACGTAGGGTAGCGCAAAATGAGGCTAACTCAGGCTAGCTTATTGGGTAAAACCAACAAGAGAAGGGAAATAAAACATTACTTATATGATTCAGCTACTGTACCTTCATTATTCATTGGCACACACTTTTGTTACTTGAATGGGATGTAGGTAGCATGTTTGAAAGAGGAAAAATGGGAAATCATTGAAGTCTTATGCTTAACCATGACAGGAATTGGAGAAATCCAACCACAGAGGCTTTGTGGAGAAAACGGGATTCTAAGAATCACTGACAAAATGGGCTGGGCAGGGAGGTTATTCCCAATGCATGCTCCAAATAACAGTTGGGTACAGCTCTTGATACAGTTACGGTGTAAAAGGTAAAGGAACTCTGACTGTGCTTGACAGGAGTGATCTGAATAACAATTGTTATCATTTTTTAGATACCTGTGTCAAAGCAGAAGAAGACAAATCAGCTAAAATAACGTTCATTCCTGATGATGCCTTTGAATGAGAAACGACCTTTAGATGTGTTTGTTAACGGTCATAGGATCCAGGGCATCATCAGAAATGGTGAGGCTGGGCTCCAGTGGATGAGGTTGATGAATATGGTAGCCATAGTCAGATCTAAAGAAGAAGATGAGAGTTAATAGAGGTCAGACTAGGACGGTGGCGGTGGCAATGGGACAAAGCAGCATGTCCGTGAAGAGATGAGCCGTGGCAAGGGCTGGAGATGAATGGAAGCTCACCCTGAGGCTTACTGGTGGTACTGGCCTCTCCAAGAACAAAAAGGAGCCTCCTCTGTTTGCCCTGCTACTTCCCCGAGCCACAACCTAGTTCTCTCTGTATCAGTTCAGTGCAGTTCAGTTCAGTCGCTCAGTCGTGTCCGACTCTTTCTGTCTAAAATCAATGGGCAGGTGCTGTTCCCACCTGGCTCCTCCCAGTCTGGGTTCCATGCTGCCACTGCACCAACTGCAGAATTCTTTTCCTAACCTCCTCAATCTTTTCTCCCCACAGGAGCCCTGGGCACAGTGGACCCTTCTTTCCTTTCAGAAAATCCCTTCCCTGATGCGTGACTTCCGTGACCTACGTTTGAGTCTCTGCTCCTTCCTTTCATCTTTCTTTTTTTGTTTGTTTTAGGGATCAGTGACAGCTCCTCCCTTTTCTCGGCTTTCAGCTCCTGTTTATTTTGGTGCCATTATCCTCAAGTCATGATGTCTCTGCAGGAGTCTTTTTCATCTCTCGTTTTGTTGTGTTGGTTTAGTTAATGTTTTTGTTGTTGTTTAGTTGTTAAGTGGTGTCCAACTGGTGTCCAACTGTTTTGTGACCCCAAGGACTGTAGCCAGCCAGGCTCCTCTGTCCATGGGATTTACTAGCAAGAATACCTCCTCCAGGGGATCTTTCTGACACAGGGACTGAGTGCTAGTCTCCTGAATTGCAGGCAGATTCTTAACTGCTGAACCATCAGGGAAGCCCCCCTTACATCTTTCAATGACTCCTTTCCCATAGCGTGTCAATTTTGGGGAACCCCAGGTGTCAATCCTAGACCTCTGGTCTGCTGTCTTCATACTGAACTCTTGTTCATTTTTACTTTTCAAATAAATGCACTTATTATAATAATCTCCAAATCAACCTTTTAATCAAAGCTTATATTACACACTCCTTGATGTATTATCATTTTAAACTCAAAACATCCAAAAAAACATCCCTCTCCTCTATCTACCAATACTAACTCCCTCTGTCACTTCCTAATTTCTGACCATGTTATCACACTCATAGTCTCCTAAGTTCATGCTTTGGGTTTTTTGTTTTTTTTCTTTGTCCCTTACATCAGTCACCAAGTTCTGCAGGTTCATCTCTGCCATGTTTATAAATTCATACCTATCTCAGCTTATCCCAAGAAGTCCAAGCTGTCTCATTACATCCCTCCAGGGAACAGATCAGTAGCTGTTTTTCCTTCATTATCTGCCTTAAACACTGTTTGAGTAGCAATGGGAGTATTACTATATACTACTAGACACTTAACCGTTTTGTCAAGTACTTTAGTAGAAGGTTTAAATACATCACCTCATTTAAGTCTTCCAACCCTATGAACTGATACTACTGCTTTTATGCAAGTAGCTTAATGTAGAAAGTTGAGAATATTTTACAGAAATATCAAAGGTAGATTTGAAAGTTTAAAAAAATGACCAATATGACGTCGGTTATGTAAAGAGAAAAGGTTATTCTTAAAGTAATAGCATGCAGGATATGAGTTAGAAATAAAGCTAGAGCTCTTTGTCTATGGCAGAGAAAATTGCAGAATCTCCTCCTGGAAGGCAGACAGACTTACTTAAAGTCATCAGACCAATAACCATGTTTTCTCTCTCTGAGTCCTCAGGTAACAGAAAAGATGTTTCAGCTCCAAATAGAGGGAATTTCATGTTAGAAAGGGGCCATCTAATTTAATGCCCATTAAAAAACTAAAAGAAAGTAAAGTCTTGAAGCAGTAAAATGATTTGTTCAATGTCACAGTCTAATTCTACTCCATGAAGCGGTATTAGCAGTCCTATGGTTTTGTTGAAATTGAGGCTACTTGGATGTAAAATATCATGAGTGCTTTGACAAAATGGGTGGTAGGAAGTAAGAACAGAGGAACTGGGGGGTCCTGGCTTCTGAATCAGGGGTAAAGAAAGCGTCTGTATTCAGGTGGGCGAGCCTTGGGACTGGGGGACGAGGCAGCCTTCATGTGCTCAGGAGCCAAGAGGATGAAGCACTGTTCCTTGACATCTGTTTGTGGCAGGAAATGACACTGTGGGTCAGTCCAAACCCAGAGATGGGGCGGGCTGGCTGCCAACTGAACTGGGATTCTGAGTAAGGCTGGCCTCCCCACAGCCTAGAGACCAGACAGGGCAACAGATCAGACACAAGGAGGGAGTGCTGAGCTAGAGATGGGTGCAGGGAGAGAGGGCTTCAGACTAGGTGAGCACTCTGGATGCTTCTGGAAGCTGCCAGGTCTTACAATAAGGTCCTTCTGGCAGTCAGTTGAGCCGAGAAGTTGTGGTCAGCCNAAAAAAAAAAAAAAAAACCAACCAATAAACTGAGAGGAAAAGTCACGATTCTAGGATAAGTAACATAAACAGTTGGTTGATTATGCTCTTTGCTTTTCATCAAGTGGAGTCCTCTGGCAGTTGTAAAGCTATTGTCTCTCGAGTTCCAGCTTACTTTCTGTATTTGGTCTTGTAACAGTGGGGCTGGGACTCCATACACATTTTTCTTTTCCCAGCTGGCTCCCTCTTGGTGACAGTAAGGAGCCCTAGAAGAAGCCAGGTGGGAAGGAAGAAGGAAAAGGATCTACTCCTTCTGGGGGCTTCCGGTGGGCTTCCTGTTTGCTTCTGGTTCTGATCTGCATCAGAAGCCTGGCGTCTCCACTGCAGCTGTGTTTTGTTTGGATGCAACAGTTTGCAGCTCTCTTAACATTTCAAGAACCTGCCTCATGGTCCCCTTCAGGCACACCACTACTAGGCGCCAGGTATCTGGCCTCAGAGCCCAGATGTCTGCTCTGTGGGCCCCTTTTCTAAGCATCGAAGTTTTAAACATTTCAAAATCATCCCTTCATTGGAGCCCTAGGGGAATTGCTGCTTCCTGCACTTGCTGATTCAGTCTAGGAAGTGTGAAACCTTATTCTTCTATTTTTGTCTTATTGGTTACCTTGATGGGTAGAATAATGATCCCCCAAAGATATTCACATCCTAGTCCCCAACACCTCTGAATATGTTACCTTACACAACAAAAGGAACTCTGTAGTTAACTTAAGGACCTTGAGATGGGAAGATTATCCTGGACTATCATCTGTAATGTAAGCACGAGGGGTGATCCGAGAAAGAGGCAGGGAGGTCAGAGTCAGAGAAGGAGTCCTGACAAAGGAAGCAGAGGCTGGAGTGATGCGAGGCCAGTGAGACAAGAAATGCAGGTGATCTCTCAAAGCCGGAAAAGACAAAGAAACGCACTGTCCCCTGGAGCCTCCAGAAGAAACAGAATTCTGCTGACACCTTGATTTTAGTCCAGTGAAACTGATTTTGGACTTCTGACCTCCAAAACTATAAGGTAATAAATCTGTTGTCCTAAGCCACTCAATCTGTTGTAATTTGTTACAGTTGCAATAGGAAGCTACTCTAGTTACCTAGTTAATAATGCTTTATATTAACTTGTCTGTTAAAATAACTGCTGTGATTTGTACCCCCTTGACTGGACTGGTTCAAGTAGAATCTGCACATTTAGTCCTGTGTTGTTAAAGGGCTTAGAACTGCTCAATTAGTTTTTTAATCGGAATTCTCAGGTCTCAATTTTCCAAGTTTAACATTAGTTTGTGATGATATACTTAGCACTGAATTTTTGAAAAATGGTTTTCTTTTCCTATATGTAAAATTTTGACCTTCTTATCAAGGTGAACTTTATATCATAGACTCTAATATTAAAATACATAAACTAAATTATAAATTATAACAAAGGACACACAAATATAAATTTGTAAGGTTGTCATGACAATCAGGAAAAGAGAGTCTAAGGTCTGTAGTGCTCAGTATGGTTACTATCTGGGAAGCAGGGCAGAACACCTGGCCTGGCTGGGACCCAGAGTCTGGGTTGATGATGAGATGAGCACATATTATTTATCTAAACACAAAGGCATAATCCAGTGACTGGGAAGTCCAGGAAGACTGGGAGATAGAATTAGTGCAAATTCTAGGTAAGAATGAAGGAATGAAGGTATGTATAGTGATTCTGGTAACTGAGCTGAATCCAACATCCAGAAAATGCTCAGCAGATTAGAAGCAAGGTTGCCATTATGGTTATTGGTAGACAAATAGAGTTCATAGTCCAGAAGGGTATATAAAGGCAGTAATAAGCAAGTGGATCCCAAGAGGTCTTTGGAGAAGGAATTTTGACCCCTCGTCTCAAAGGAGATACATGAATATATGTAGTGTTCACTCTGATTTCTGTACCATCTGCCCCTCAGGGAAAGGATATACAAGGGCTTCAGGCCAATTTAGGGGGTTCAAAATGTGTGTGTGTGTGTGTGTGTGTGTGTGTGTACACACATATAAAATGATTTACATGTATAAATATATAAAAATATATATACATATACATGTATATATGTATTAAGAGATTTACTTTAAGGAATCAGTTAACACTATTATGGAGACTGGCAAGTCCAAAATCTGCAGGATGGGTCAGCAACTTGGAGATGCAGGAAGAGCTGATACTGCAGTTCAAGTTGAAAGGCCATCCATCTGCTGGCAGAATTCCTTCCTGCTTGAGGGAGATTAGTATTTGTTCTATTAAGACCTTCAACTGGTTGGATAAGACCCATCCACCTTATGGAGAGCTGTCTGCTTTACACAAAGTCCCCTGATTTAGATGTAAATCTCATCAAAAAACATCTTCACAGAAACATCCAGACTAATGTCTGCCAAATATTTGGGCATCATGGCCCAGTCAAGTAGACGTATGAAATTAACCGTCACAACCTTCTTGCCTAACTACCGAGGTAGAGGATATTGCATTTTAAGATCAGAGGATATTAACATAATTTTTCTTTCTTTTCATACTCTGAAGATAACAGAACAATTTGAGAAGCAAATTATATAGTACTGTCTTCAAACACAGGCTCTCAGCTTAAACTCAATTTTACTTTGATTCAAGGCTTAAAAAATTATAATTATAGTAGATATATCACATATTTATAAAGGAATAATCTGGGAAGCTTTTATATACTGTAATTGCAAAAACAAAAGTCTTCCCTCTGGGGTGGCAGTGTTGAGAAGCAAAAGCTTCTATAAAGCACATGCATATTTTTTTGTCTAAAGAAGAGGCAAATGTACGAAACATAAGACCACTGGTTACAATAGAGAGACAGAGAAGGAAGTGAGAATTCATAGCTGAAGCAAACAATATCCACCAGATCTCTGATTGCTTTCCATGTCATCAGCAAACATCCGAGTATCACTTAGTATCACTTAGTATCACTGAGTATCACTGTTTGGGTAAAGTAGCGCCACACACACCTCCATAAACCCTGAAGGTATTTTAGTCCTGGAGCACAGGACAATAATGTAAAAAATAACTGACTTACATGGAATTGACTTATCTTCAGTACAACACTGAATCTACAAGAAAGAGAGAATGGAAAACTGAGTGTACATTTCTACCCTAGTGCAAATCACCCAGAAAAAATACCTTAAAACATTAAAAGAATGAATTAAAAATACACATAAAATAAGCAAAACCAGAGAGCTTAAAACTTTGTGAAATTCATGAATGATAAAAAGCAGATGGGATCATACTGAGGAAACCCTAATCCAGAACACAAACAGAAGGTAGCATTGGGGTCAGGAGAACTCCTGGCAGAATTCCAAACTCAGAGTCAAGGGATCAAGGAGGAAAGAAGCAAGTGAACAAAAGAGAGAGATGGGTCCCTCATCCTTTCTCCTCTTGTGAGGAGCAGAAGCATCAGCAGAGTTTATCACGTGCTTACAGCTGGACTGGTCAACAGGAGCACAGGATCTGAGCCACTGTCCCCAGAGAGATCTGAGATGTGTGCTAGATGTCCAAGGGCGATGTCATATAGGCTACTGCAAATCTGACTGTGGAACTCAGGAAAGGCAGGGGCTGAAGAGACAATTTGAAGTCACCACATCCGTCTGTGTTCATGCTCAGTTGTGTCGGATTCTTTGTAACCTCATGGACGGTAGCCCGCTGAGCTCCTCTGTCCATGGGATTTCCCAGGCAAGGATACTGGAGTCGGTTGTCATTTCCTCCTCCAGGGGATCTTCCTGACCCAAGGATCAAACCTGCATCTCCCGTGTCTCCTGCATTGCAGGCGAAAAGCCATGAAACTAGATGAGATAACCTAGGGAAAGAATGTGTACAAAGAGGGACCAAGACTGAGCCCTAGGACACCCCAAAGTACGGAGATATGTGTGACTCTGAAACAACCAGTTAGTTATTCAACTATGTGAAAAAATGAATGGCATGGGTCACTGATGGTTATGCAGAAGGGGGCTTGCCCGTATAGAACAGAAATAGAACATAATCTAATTCCCTGGCAAATCCAGGGCAGCCTGACTGGGAGCTATGTGAGGAGAAGAGACAGCCTGCTCATCTTTGTATATCTGAGCTTCCACACAATAGGCACTTGATAAATGTTTAATGCATAAATCTGTAAATTTATAAATGAACTTTGCATTGTTTGGGGAGAATACAGACCAAATTTCTAATTGTTGTTAACCATTTTTCTCTACCCACCTTGATGGTTGCTCTCCATTTTGGTACCTTTGAAATTAATGTCTAAAAACATACCTTTTAGATTTAAAGGCTTTTAAATAATAAAAGCCCTCTTCATTTTTACCTACCTCAATATTAAATTAGCATTTTGTCACTTTATTTCTAATTTTCCAGCTGCACTAATTTCACTTTTCCATCAAGATCTTTTTGAGAAAAGTATGGGATAAGAAAATATTTCATCTATGGTCTCCTCCAAGGGTGATGATGGAAGGTGATTATCTGAGAAGAGTTGTGACTACACGGTTTAGCTACTTTCTCCCAAAAGAAGGTCTGGCCTCTTAGATGACCTCTGAGCTTGATTTCATTAAAGGGACCAGTAGGTTTCCTTATACAATTTTAATGAAATTGTAACAATACTCACATCCTTCTAGAATTCTAATGTCTATTTAGATTTCAGTGGAAGAGTTCTTGATTGTTTATTGATGTTAGTTATTGCTGATGGTGGGCAGCAATAACTGGTGGTTCAGACTGAAAAGAATCTGCCTGCAATGCAGGAGACCCATATTCAATCCCAGGGTTGGGAGGCTCCCCTGGAGAAGGGAGTGGCTACCCAATCCAGTACTCTTGCCTGGAGAATCCCATGGACAGAGGAACCTGGCGAGCTATAGTACATGGGGTCGCAAAGAGTTGGACACAACTGAGCAACTAACACAGACACACAGACACACACACATTGCTGATGGTAGCAGCCACCATTGCAAAGAGAGGGGATAAAACAGACCAGAAATATATGCAAAAGAAAAAAATGTACTGTGGAATATTTCCACGCCAAAAAATGCAGCTGTACCTGTCGAATATTTCCATGCCAAAAAATACAGCTATACCTGTGGAATATTTCCACGCCAAAAAATACAGCTATACCTCAATTTTTTAGGAATTCAGAGATTTCCATTTTATGAATTTATAATAATTCAACCCAATCCTCGTTCTTAGACACTAAACTTTCTCCAGTCATAAACTCTATTGCAGACAGTTTCAAACTCAGTTTGATTATTTTCTTGGGAAGGAGATTAGTAGTTTAAAGGACATGTGTCTGAAAGAGGTTTTGATAGATATTGCCAAATGACTCTTCAGAAGAGCTATTCCAGCCTAAATTCCCATTACCAGTGACCTCCTTTTCAACACTGTTGCTAACTTAGGGCATGGGTGAAAAGGTAGCTAACTGTTCTATTTTTATATTTCTTTGCTTACATTTTTCAGACTTCTATTAAGGTGCTATTTACCAAGCTGTTAAAGATGCAGAAGGAAAACAGAATAAAGTGCCTTTTCTTTGTTCCAGGGTGCCTTGTACAGCAGCTGATTTTGCCCAGCAGGCTTCCAAGGGTCTACTAAGTGCCCCGAGCAGTAAAGTGCTCACAGAGCAAAGTGCCGACTTGGCTGAGAAACCTGAGACTATGTCCCAAGTGTTCATCTTGCATCAAAATCATGGCCTTTCACAAGTTTGCAGAATGGTGTCTTAAGGATGAAGAAATCTCTCTCTTTTAAACAGACTTTATCTAATGATGAAAGGTTTTTGCTGTTGGGAATGTGCTGGATTGAAAAAACAACCCTGTAGAAAGCAGGATGTGAAAAGCAGTTCCAACAGTAAGAAGCTCTTCACTTTGGGGGACAAAGGTCAATCAAGAGCCTAGTCTTCACATGTCCCCTCTCAGAATTTCATACGAAATTTTATAACTCTGAGATTGATGAAAAGATCATCTTTTGCAGCACCTGCGGTCTGGGTTCGTGGTTCATTTTTGCCGTTTGTGTTACTGACATGAGAGGTGCAGGCTGTGGTTTCCCTGCCTTGGTCAGTAGCACAGTGGGATGAAGGCTTTGGGGTTTTAGAGGACTATAAGCAAGAGTCGATCATGGCTCCAAAAGCAGAAAATGGCATTCTATCACACAGTCAATGAAGTTCTTGGGTCTTCTCTAAAGGAACAGAAATTATTATATTGCCTAGGGCCAGAGCTTTCCTGGTGGCTCAGAGGTTAAAGCATCTGCCTGCAACACAGAAGGCCTGGGTTCAATCCCTGGGTGGGGAAGATCCCCTGGAGAAGGAAATGGCAACCCACTCTAGTATTCTTGCCTGGATAATCCCATGGACGGAGGAGCCTGGTGTGCTACAGTCCACGGGGTCTCAAAGAGTCGGACATGACTGAGTGACTTAACTTTCATCTTTTTCTTTAAAAGGGGAGAAAAATCTACTTCCAATTCAGGTAGGATATTAAGTACTGCAGAAAAGTGAATGCAAGGCAATGGAGTGAAGACAAAATGCTGATGAAATACAGAAACCAAACCTATTGAAGTGTGGGAGAGGGATGGCATAATATTCAAGCCGCAAAAAAGCACTTCGCTTATAGCAAAAAAGCACTTAGCCACCAGTGCTCAGTGGAGTCTACATCAGGATGGCTTCTCTCCAGCCCAGTGCATGGCCTCAATGAGCGCCCTCATGTCTGACCCCTACCAGCCTAGCAGGAAGAGCCGCTTCAGGAGACAGGACAGGACTGTCTTTTAGAGTCTGGGGACCTCAGAATGTACCTCAGACAGACTCCTCAGAGCAGGGTAACAGCCAGCCTAGAGGAGATACACCAGACACCCTTCTCGGTCATCCTCTCTTCGGTGCACTTCCTCTCCCAAGCCGGGGCCTCTCCAGCCCCCTCTCCTATCGGTTGCTCCTCTATGGGAGCAGGAGGAGCTCTTGTTATGTACAAAAATATATTCATAGATGAAATATTCTGGGAGAAATATCAATAACCTAAGATATGCAGATGACACCACCCTTCTGGCAGAAAGCAAAGAGGAACTAAAGAACCTCTTGATGAAGGTGAAAGAGGAGAGTGAAAAAGCTGGCTTAAAACTCAACATTCAAAAAACTAAGCCCATGGCATCTGGTCCCATCACTTCCTGGCAAATGAATGGGGGAACAATGGAAATAGTAACAGATTTTATTTTCTTGGGCTCCAAAATCACTGCAGATGGTGACTGCAGCCATGAAATTAAAAGATGCTTGTTCCTTGGAAGAAAAGCTATGACAAACCTAGACAACATATTAAAAAGCAGAGACATTACTTTGCCAACAAAGGTCTGTCTAGTCAAAGCTATGGTTTTCCCAGTAGTTCTGTACAGATGTGAAAGTTGGACCATAAAGAAAGCTGAGCACTGAAGAACTGATGTTTTTGAACTGTAGTGTTGAAGAAGACTCTTCAGAGTCCCTGGACTGCAAGGAGATCAAACCAGACAATCCTAAAGGAAATCAACCCTGAATATTCATTGGAAGGACTGATGCTGAAGCTCCAATACTCTGGCCGTCTGATGCAAAGAGTCAACTCATTGGGAAAGACCTGATTCTGGGAAAGATTGAAGGCAGGAGGAGAAGGGGATAACAGAGGATGAGATGGTTGGATGGCATCACTGATTCAATGGACATGAATTTAAGCAAGCCCCGGGATATTGGAGGACAGGAAAGCCTCGAATGCTGCAGTCCATGGGGTCACAAAGAGTCAGACACGACTGAGCAACTGAACAATAAAGACTTCTAGAGATGGGGGGCCACTGGTAGGGACAGAGATGAAACAAAATCAGCTATGAGTTGATAATTGCTAAAAATGATCACGGATACATGAAGGTCAGTGTACTAATCTTTCAGCTATATTTGAAATTTTTCCATAACAAAATACTTTTTAAAAATCATGAGACAATGGAAAAAATAAAAGTCAAAATATCTCTAAAAATCAGGGTGTGGAAATTCCCTGGCAACCCAGTGGTTAAAATACAATGTTTCCGCTGCAGGGGCCACAGGTTTGATCCCTAGTCAGGGAACTAAGATCCTGCAAGCTGGGTGGTGCAGCCAAAATAAAATCAGGGTGAAGGGAGCTAGATTTCTACAGAGCACTGATCTGGCATCCTGTACATGGCTTTTGGTTGATAATTATGAACAATAGTGTAAATGATTAGAACAATGATGTGAGAAGCCTGTAATAGAGAAACTCAGTAGAGCAAGCCAGTCCAGATCTACCCTTTGAATAAGCACTCCAGATTACTCAGAAGTAGGTGGCCCAAGGGCCACAGTTTGAGGAACTCTTAACTGATGAGCCTGATTTTCAGCTTCCAATTGGGTTCATTTTCCTTATTCTAGCAAAGCCACTCTACCAGTAGGATATGGGCAATTAACTTTCTGCATTGACCCAAAGGTTTGAAAACTGTGATGATGTGTAAGTGCTATGCACCGAATTACTGCACCCTCAACATATTCCTATTTATTGACAGAACAATCTTCATAGTTCTTAGACATCAGTATGCATCTGACTAAAAAACCCACCAGTTTGAATCATATTGTTAGGAGATTTAAGAGAAAAACTATTAATTATTAGGAATAAACGGAGAAGGCAGTGGCACCGCATTCTAGTGCTTGTGCCTGGAAAACACCATGGATGGAGGAGCCTGGTGGGCTTCAGTCCATGGGGTCACAAAGAGTCAAACACGACTGAGCAACTTCATTTTCACTTTCATGCATTGGAGAAGGAAATGGCAACCCACTCCAGTGTTCTTGCCTGGAGAATCCCAGGGACGGGGGAGCCTGGTGGGCTGCCGTCTATGGGGTCGCACAGAGTCGGACACGACTGAAGTGACTTAGCTGCAGTAGCATTAGGAATAAAAGATAGGAAAATACCAAAAGTTCCTAGTATTGATGAAAGCCTTTGATCGGCTAAAAAAAATTAACATTTTTTTAACTTACATTACTTTATTGGAACAAAATATTAATATCCTAGGTCGCACAGAGTTGGACACGACTGAAGTGACTTAGCAGCAGCAGCAGCATTTCTTTGGATCACCAAAAAAGCAAGAGAGTTCCAGAAAAACATCTATTTCTGCTTTATTTACGACACCAAAGCCTTTGACTGTGTGGATCACAAAAAACTGTGGAAAATTCTGAAAGAGATGGGAATACCAGACCATCTGACCTGCCTCTTGAGAAACCGGTATGCAGGTCAAGAAGCAACAGTTAGAACTGAACATGGNAACTCCAATACTTTGGCCACCTCATGCGAAGAGTTGACTCCTTGGAAAAGACTCTGATGCTGGGAAGGATTCAGGGCAGGAGGAGAAGGGGACGACAGAGGATGAGATGGCTGGATGGCATCACCGACTCAATGGACATGAGTTTGAGTAAACTCTGGGAGTTGGTGATCGACAGGGAGGCCTGGTGTGCTGCAATTCATGGGGTCACAAAGAGTCGGACATGACTGATCGACCGAACTGAACTGAAACTTTGGAAGACATAAAATAATGGTGTTTGGCAGATTTTTCTCTATGCTTCTTCTAGATCCATAATTCTCTGTCCAACGTGCAGATTTTTATCTCGGTATTTCCTTTTAGTTCAATAGCAGACAGTTAACTTTCCCATCTCAGGACCTTAGAACAGGCTGTTCCCTCTGCTTAGAGTGGCCTTGCTCTCAGTCTTCACCTAGACAGCTCTCCCCCTTCTGCCAGGTCTCAATTTCACCTTTTCAATGATCACTTATCGAAGTTAAATGTCCTTGTTAGTTTCTGTTTCCTTCCCAGATCTTATAATTTCCAGATATTTTATATGAAATTGTAAGGTTTGAAAAGCAGAAACAGTGCCTGTTTTGTATCTCTAGGGTCTAGCCCCTGGGATAAGGATATGTTGAATGAGTCAATGAAAAAGCCTTTTCATCCCATTGGACTCTAATTGCTTGAACTGAGTTGGAGGTGGCCTTATAAAAGTCCCCATTTCTGGCTAGACAGCAGCTGTGTCTGGTCCAGACCAACTTGGCACAATTCCCCCCTCCCCCACACCTATTTTCGGAGGGGAGGGGAGTGCTTGCACTCGTGTTGCTGGAACACTCAAGTGATTGCAGGCCGCGGCGGCAGGTTTCAGAGGCAGTTAATCCTGTTTCCGAATCTGGATATTTCCGAGATGTAAATCCACATGACATTCGCTCTTCTGCCTGGATGTAATTTTTGCAAAACCGATAATTATTTATAGCA
This sequence comes from Neotragus pygmaeus, assembly GCA_006410875.1. NCBI lineage: Eukaryota > Metazoa > Chordata > Mammalia > Artiodactyla > Bovidae > Neotragus > Neotragus pygmaeus. The sequence goes on along the minus strand of SJYV01016857.1, from coordinate 2,696,722 downwards.
GTATACACAACGGGCATATAATTCTGCTGGGACGAAAGTAGCCGAGTTGACAAGAAGCTTGCCAATTATGTAGTATTTCAGGCCCCTTGGTACAAATCTATTCTCTCACAGACCAAAAATGATCTTCCTTTGGGCCTCTTCCTTTCCATGATTTTTTTTCACTTCTGCTTTGAAATGGAACTTTAGAGGGTACAGCTAGCTTAATTTAGGAGTTACCATGACGGCACTGACTCGCCTGTTCATTTTATCAATGACATCAGGCCAGGCTAGAAATAAATGTTGAGGAAAAACCAGCTACTGGAAATGGACAATGGTTTTAAAACTGCTCAAGTGTGTTCTGAAAATTTAGAGTTACTTTGAAAATGTTTTCAAGGTGAGCTTTTCATCAGATGTTCTCTTCCTCTTGCCTTCCGCTGATGTTTCTCTGAGAATGCCGTAGAACAGTGGAACATGGAGAACTGGTTGGAGCTGTACACAGAATTCATTCCCAAAAGTTCACTTTACAAGTGTTGGTGTGGAGGCCCAGAAGGTGGAGTGGTTTGCCTATAGCCTACCAGGCTCCTCCGTCCATGGAATTTTCCAGGCAAGAGTACTGGAGTGGTTTGCCATTTCCTTCTCTGGGGGGAATCTTCCTGACCCAGGGATCGAACCTGGGTCTCCTGCATTGCAGGCAGACGCTTTACCATCTGAGCCACCAATTCATTTCTTCCTGCCTGAATTCAAACCACCCTTTAGATTTCTATTCATTCAGCAAACACCCCTCTAAGCCAGACACTGCACAGGCTGCAGTGGGGAGCCTGCGTCTCTCGAGAGCCTTTCCCTGCATCCTCACTGCTCGCCTCTGCTTTCAGCTGCCAATTGAGCCCTCACCACCCGGCGCCCTCCTTCTGGCCTGATGTGGGATTGAAAGTCCTGCTCCCTGATGAAAATGCTAGCTGTCCGCATCCAGCACCCATGGTACATGTTTGATGTGTCCTTGTGGGACTGAATTCACAGCTCTAGTTCCCTGGTTAGGTTTGCAGAGCCTTGGTCTCCGGGAGCACCTTCAGACCCAGCCGAAGCTCCCCTCACCTCTCTGGGGGTCTCTGCCACCAGTAAAGGAACAGGAGGGAGGAGGGGAAGGAGTAAAGCAAAGGGGAGGGAGGGGTCTCAGTGGTCACTGTTGGACCCTGGCCTTGCTCTTATGGGCTGTGAGCCTTTGATTCTCTGGTTCGTGCACAGCCCTACCCCCCGAGCCCAGGTAATCTGCACCTCTCCGAGGAGGAGCTTTTGTGGTATCATATAGATAGCAGGGCTTTGCTCTCTAGCCAGCCTGGGCTTGGATTCTGCTTTGCACCTTGCTAGCTGGCAACAGTGAGCAACTGCTTAATTTCTACCATCCTCATCTTACCTCTACAGTGATACCCTCTTCGGTATGTACAGATCGCAGATAGCACAGTGCCAGACATAGACAGTGTGCCCGGGAAACGAACGCCATATGCCGTGATGGGGCCCATGGGGCCCTTCTCTGATTCCTGGGCTGACCACTCCGGTTCTAGGATGTCCAGTCCCTTGCCTCCTGACTTTGGCCAGTTCCAGGGGGCAAGGTCCGGAAGACTCTCAGGAGTGAGTCCAGCACAAGTCACCTGCCCCACAGACATGGATAATAGATGTGTCCCTGGGAAAACTAGGGATGAGGGAGTGTTGGTAGAGGGGAGTCACGAAGGAGTTACGTGGCTTCCCTGGGCAGCCTCCTCTTCCCCTGAGGGTTTGTAAGAGCGTGATGCCAATCATCTCAGATGTATGGAGAGTGAGAAGACTTGAGCCTCTCTCCCCTCCTCTCAGAGAGAGTGTAGTCACACACAAGGGGAGTCGTTGCTAGGAGGACCAGCCACCAAGCTCCCGTGGAACACTGGTGTAGTTCCGAGGTCAGTCTACAGAGGCCCCGTCAAGTGGAGTCTTCTCTTCTTACCCAGCCAGGAGTATCAGAATGGCAGGGAAAGAATGAAGGGACTACGAACTGAAATTCCAGGAGAAGGATTCTCCACAACTTCCTTCAGGGCAGTTGATGGCATGCGCTCCTCATCCATCTCCGAGGCATCCAGGCCTTGGGTTGTAGATGAGGACACAGCCCAGAGCAATTGCCAGGGCAGAGCTCTGCTCAGAACTCATGTTTTCCAACTCCAAGACCAGTGTTCTTGCCCCACCTCTATCCTCCCACAGATATCCTGACTCAATCCTTCTTCCTGCATGACAAGCATCAGTGACCATTCACCTCGTTGATAGATCCCATATTTTATGCCCTGCTTTTTACAAAGGATGACATGTTACATTGGCAAAGGGCCTGTTTTCTATGGCACTAGTGGTAAAGAATCTGCCTGCCAGTACAGCAGACATCCAGTTTCAACCCCTGGGTTGGGAAGATCCCCTGGAGAAGGAAATGGCAATCCAGTCCAGTATTCTTGCCCTGGAGAATTCCATGGACAGAGGAGCCTGGAGGGTTACAGTCCATGGGGTCGCAAAGAGATGGGCACGACTGAGCAATCGTCAGCTGCCAGCATGAAGAACTCAAAGCGTAGCCGTGGGAGACTCTTGGAGGGCTGTGGCTTTCCTTTGCTCGAGTTCTCCAATATGCTGCTGCTAAGTCATTTCAGTTGTGTCCAACTCTGTGCGACCCCATAGATGGCAGCCCACCAGGCTCCCCACTTCTCCAATATGCAACTGCCAGATCTTCCTAAGTACAGCTGCTTTCCCCAAACTGGCAGGAGCTAACTGGAACTTCATATTCCTTTACCCTTCCTTTCATTTGCTTTTTAGGTAAAAGGTGAAAAGTCTCCAGCTCTGCAGAACTCCTAACAGATAAATAATTAGTACAAAGGGGCATTAGGCTCAAGGTCAGTGTTAAGTTCTGCCTGACCAACAGAACTTATCTTTGCACCACCCGCTTTCAGTTCAGTTCAGTTCAGTCTCTCAGTCGTGTCCAACTCTTTGCGACCCCATGAATTGCAGCACACCAGGCCTCCCTGTCCATCACCATCTCCCGGAGTTCACTCAAACTCATGTCCATCGAGTCGGTGATGCCATCCAGCCATCTCATCCTCTGTCGTCCCTTTCTCTTCCTGCCCCCAATCCCTCCCAGCATCAGGGTCTTTTCCACCCCCTTTAAACATCCCAAATTTTCAGACTCAATCTCAGTCTGGCCTCCGGGGCCAATCCTATCTAGAGTTTAGGGGATTCAGCCCAAGGCCTCGACACCTTTTCCTGGCTCCTGCTTGCTGTGCTCCTGCGTTACCCCTGAAAATGGACTCCATTTTGGACTTGATTGTTGGGTTGCATGTCCACTGTTGTTGGACTTGATTGTTGGGTCCCTATTTCTTAAACTTGAATATCCATGTACAAAGTGGCTGTATAAATATCCACGTACGGGTCTTGCCAAGCACTTCAGTCCTTATGGGACTGAGTTTCTAACTCTCAGAGACCTTCCAGGGACAGGAAACCTGTTCTTGGAAATGGGTAACATGCCTAGATCCTGCTGCTTGCCACCAGGGCACCAAATACCACCTGCCTACAAGGTCCCCCAACAGCACCTGCTCCCAGCTTCTTGGGTGCCAACAGCTGTCAGCTAGTTACACTACCTCTTTCTGTAGTCACAGCCTTTAGAGACCTCATTCTGTCTCCCAGGCTGGCCCTGCTCTTAGCCAAGGCCTCTCCGTATGTGTTTCAGGTGCTTGTCCCATTCGGGTAGGGACACTAGTCCCAGGTTCTGATCCTCATCTTTCCCCACCTGACAGGTAACCAGGTCCTACAAGCCATGCCCCAAGACCGGCTGGTTCAGAGAAAAAGTTCTAGTTCAGGCTCTTCTACTAACTGGCTAAATGGCCCCAGGCAAATCACGTGGTCTCCCAGACCTCCCTCCTCAAACTCAGAATGGTAAAGAGTAAAGTGCTAAAATAGGGGAGGCATGGGGGGAGTGTTTAGAACTCCCCTGGATCCTCTGCAATTTGAGGATTTTGTTAATTCCTCATTTGCACAATTAATTTATACCATGAATAAGATGGAAGGCCCTTGCTCTCAATGGGCAAATGCACATTGCCAAGGTCAACTTTGTGTGTCTGTCTGACTGGGCTGAGGGATGCCCAGATGGCTGGGCATTCTATCTCCGGGTGTGACAGAAGTGTGTGTCTTCTGCAAGTGTGTTTCCAGAGAAGACTAGCATTTGAATAGGTAGTCTGAATACAGAAAATTTCCCTCACCAACAGGCATTANCACCTGACAGGTAACCAGGTCCTACAAGCCATGCCCCAAGACCGGCTGGTTCAGAGAAAAAGTTCTAGTTCAGGCTCTTCTACTAACTGGCTAAATGGCCCCAGGCAAATCACGTGGTCTCCCAGACCTCCCTCCTCAAACTCAGAATGGTAAAGAGTAAAGTGCTAAAATAGGGGAGGCATGGGGGGAGTGTTTAGAACTCCCCTGGATCCTCTGCAATTTGAGGATTTTGTTAATTCCTCATTTGCACAATTAATTTATACCATGAATAAGATGGAAGGCCCTTGCTCTCAATGGGCAAATGCACATTGCCAAGGTCAACTTTGTGTGTCTGTCTGACTGGGCTGAGGGATGCCCAGATGGCTGGGCACACTATCTCCGGGTGTGACAGAAGTGTGTGTCTTCTGCAAGTGTGTTTCCAGAGAAGACTAGCATTTGAATAGGTAGTCTGAATACAGAAAATTTCCCTCACCAACAGGCATTAACCACTCTGTTGAGGGCCTGAGTAGAACAATCACCACCAAAACCAGGAAGGGCGTCTACTGTCTTGCGGGGCCCAAGACAAGCCTCCTCTGTCAGTTTCCTCGCCTGTTAAATCTGCCACCCCTCGAATCGGGAGTGTCTGCCTCTTTCTTCAGTCTCTTCTTGTCCTTTGAGGAGAGTGTCCAGTTTGTGAACCAACAGAGAGAGGGTCTCACCCTCTGTGTTGCTAGAACACGCCTATGTACAGAGGGAGGAATCAGGTGAAGCGAATGTTAGAAGTCCATCCAGATGCCCCTAGGGTCCCATTTCAAAGTGACAGTTCCTTTACCTACCATCTCTTGCTGAGTAAGCAAATTAAGGAATCTACACCCCTGGGTTCTGGTAAAATGGGGAGAATAAGAAAACCCACCTTGAATGAGGGCAAATGGAGACAATTTGCTTTATAAACAGCTTCTAAAACAACGTTACCATGATTACTGTTTAGGTAGTTGGAGTGTGAACTATGCAAATAGCAGATGGTTTCTGCTTCCTCTTAAAGGGTTGTAATCTAGGAGGAGTATAATCTATATTCACAGGAAAATTCTTTAAAGACAACTGCATTCCTGAAGAACTACATCATTCAAAACTTGCCTAATTCAAGCATAATGTTCTTATAGTTACAGTCACAAAATTGGTGTGGAGAGTATGTTCTCAGATACATAAATAGTAACATATTTTTGCTTTAATGATGCTTTTTAAAAAGTCTTGGCAATATTGCTTTTATTTTGCAGCCTTTCTCCCAAATTAACAGCTCTGTGGATCATGGCCAATGTCTTCCGTAACTCTTGCATTTAATTTCCTTTCATAGTCCATCCTAAAGGAGATCAGTCCTGGGTGTTGATTGGAAGGACTGATGTTGAAGCTGAAACTCCAATACTTTGGCCACCTGATGCGAAGAGCTGACTCATTTGAAAAGTCCCTGATGCTGGGAAAGATTGAGGGCAGGAGGAGAAGGGTATGAGAGAGGATGAGTTGGTTGGATGGCATCACTGACTCAATGGACATGGGTTTGGGTGAACTCCGGGAGTTGGTGATGGGCAGAGAGGCCTGGCATGCTGTGGTTCATGGCGTCGCAAAAAGTCAGACACGACTGAGTGACTGAACTGAGCTGAATATAGTAATTTACAGCAAATGTTCACCAAGGGTACTTTATATGAATTTAGATGGCACTATCACAGGGTATAAAAGATGTCAGACTATCAAAACAATGAATGTTAGAATAATATCACGACAGTCACCAAAATCACACACAAAACCCCTCTGTGCTTAATTCACAAAGACAAGGGTCACAGGGGTTTCTGTTTACTGGTATCATGAGGTGGCCACCAGACAAGGGAGTAAACTTGGTGTGAACTTCCCTAAGTTGGTGCTCTGGATCTGTTATGGCATTCTGGATCGATCATAAGAACTGGAAATAATTTTCACTATTTCAAATGGTACCCTTTCCATGATAGTTTAGTATTATTTTACACAGCATGGTTTTAAATTTGCATCATTCAAATTTATATGAAATTTGAGTGCATTGTTTCAAGGAGAGCAACTTGGAGCAAAGAGCATTCAAGTGACGGCTAAGCCCTCCGAATAGAATAAAGGTGGGAACAACTGGCTAGGGGAAGGGAGACGCAGGCTAATTGGGGGATACTGTTTGAAGAAGGAACATGCTGAATACGAAATATATTTTGAATATATTTGAACGGAAAATAATTTGGAATGTGCTGAAAAGAAGACATACTCTAATTACTATAATATGCCAATTCTTTAGTTCCACTGGAAATTGCTCAATTTCAGAATCAATAGTTCTTCTGATTGCTCAATTTCAGAATCAATAGTTCTTCTGATTGCTATACTTTTGAAAGGACCTTGGATCCTTTCTGTTTTGAAAAGCTCTGCCTTCATCATTTGGGCTTCTCTTCTGGGCCAGGGAATGAAGCTACCCTTAAAGGGTAAGGTGTTCTGCCTCAGATTCTTGGGGGGAACTCAGAATTTAAACCTACTTTGTCAAGTACAGGGTATATGAAAGTCACTCAGTCATGTCCGCCTCTTTACAACCCCATGGACTATAGCCCACCAGGCTCCTCTGTCCATGGAATTCCCCAGGCCAGAATAATGAAGTGGGTAGCCATTACCTTCTCCAGGGGATCTTCCCAACCCAGGGATTGAACCCAGGCCACCTGCATTGCAGGCGGATTCCTTACCTTACTGTCTGAGCCACCAGGGAAGCAAGTAAAGGGTATAGATCATGTAATATTTCTTAAAAACTAAAAGTAACTAAGAATATCTGCCTGAGAGAAGCTTGAGTGGGAGTTCTAGCTTCCTTTGCTAAGAAGTGAAGAAGTGAGCTCGCTCAGTCATGTCTGACTCTTTGCAACCCCATGGACTGTAGCCCACCAGGCCCTTCCATCCATGGGATTCTCCAGGCAAGGATACTGGAGTGGGTTGCCATCTCCTTCTCCAAGGGAACTTCCCAACCCAGGGATCAAACCCGGGTCTCCTGCCTTGCATGCAGGCACTTTACCCTCTGAGCCACCGGGGAAGCCCCTTTGCTAAAGGATACATTAAATCCTCTTAGGTGCTTGTTGGAATGAATGGCATAGATAGTCTAAATTGCTTGTCTGTGTGCTCAGTCCTCTCGGACTCTTTGCCGCCCCATGGATTGCAGGCCCCTATGCTCCTCTGTCCATGGGATTCTCCAGGCAAGAATACTGGAGTGGGTTGCCATTTCCTCCTCCAGGGGATCTTTCCCACCCAGAGATTGAACCAGAGTGGCTTGAGTCTCCTGCGCTGGCCGGCTGATTCCTGACTTCTGAGCTACCTGGGAAGCCCTTAGGTTGCTAAGGGCAACACAAAATTTTGGTTTTTATCTTCCCCTTGAATGAGCAATTAGAAACTCTGGCTTTGTAACAGCAACAAAATTCCTTCTCTGCTTGAATTAGCACATCAACTGGTCAATCAACAAATATTTATTAAGTTCCTACAATGGAAACTTTGACTTTCTTGTTTAATAATTCTTGATGAATTCTCTAATATCCTGTCAAAGAAAATATTTCTTCTATCATATTATCTTAAAACGTGTTTATTTTTCCATTTTATCTTTGGACTAACTAAAGGTGCATTTCAATTATTACCATTCATTTCTTTTCCCCAAAGAGATGGATTAATTCAGTCCTCTATCTCTTGGCAGTTCTACCTTCTATAACCTTAGGTCAGGAATGTGAATTTGTGTTGCCATGTTATAAAAGACAGACTCATAGGTTAAGATCACCTTGTCCAGTGGTTCACAAACCTCATTGTGCATCAATATCCTGTGGAGACATATAGACACAAATGTGTAATTGAATGGCAGCCAGTGCTCCTTTAATCTATAAAATTTCACTTGGGGACCACTTTTCCTCTTACAGGCAAGGAAACTGAAGGTTACAGTTTGTAGTGGAGCTGAGCCAAGAGACTTCAAGACTCCTGACTCACAGGCCACTTAAAGTCCTACTGAAGCTTCCAATACATTCAATAACTGCAGGGTTTTAAAAGATAAACATCTCTCAGAGAAATTCCAAATGGATTTTGGGGGCATATCCATTTTATCTCTTTCCTCTACATCTCTAGTCTTTATGAGAATTTGGGTCTCAAGTCTCTGAACAGTAAGACCATTACCTAAAAGTGATTAATAGCTTTTCAAGTCACTCAGTTGTAAAGAATCCACCTGCCAATGCAGGAGATGCAAGAGATGTGGATTTGATCCCAAAGTTGGAAAGATCCTCTGGAGGAGGAAATGGCAACCTGCTCCACTATTTTTGCCTAGAAAATTCCATAGACAGAGGAGCCTGGCAGCTACAGTCCACGGGGTTGCACAGTCAGACAGGGCTCAGCAACTGAGCATGAACACAAACAGCACATAGTCCTGTCCCAAGTACTACTGGAAACAAATGGCAAAGGCTCAGTTTCAGCCCATTAGGAGCTTGTTGAATCTATCATTTGGCATGCACTGAAGACTCATTGTGTGCATGGCTCTATGCTAGACTCTCAGGGAATATTTTTTAAAATTTAATTTAAAAAAATACAGGTGGGTTCCAAAGGAACTTAAGGCTTAAGAGAAGGGACTCAAACATATAAAAAGGCAATGACATGAATCGATAACACTTTCTCCTCTTGGGTGTGTTAGGGCAGGTTAACTATTGTAACACACAAACTCCCAAACGTTTACTATAAATTCCTGGTAGGTGGACGTCTTTTCGGCACGAGGTGACTCAGGTCTTAAGTCTCTCTTCCATCTTTTAGCTTTGCCATCCTTACCACCATATTTCACACAGTAACAGCTCTCTGTTGATAGTGCTATAAAATAATCAGAATCACAAAGCACACTGCTTCACAGTCCTCTCTTCACTGAATCAGTTATAAGGCAGCTCTTCCGGTTGAGATTCTCTTAAACCATTAGGGCCTCAGTGGCTGAGTGTCTCACCCAAACTTTTTTTTTTTTAATTTTTGGCCACACTCTGCAGCATGTGGGACCTCAGTTCCCTGACCAGGGATCAAACCCATGCCCCCTGCATTGGAAGGCTGAGTCTTAACCACTGGACTGCTAGACAAGCCTCCCACCCAACCTTGGTAATTCAGCATGACCACATCATAGGCATCTTGTGTGTGAATTTCCCATACAGTCTCCTCTACTTTTACTCTCCCTTTGCTCTGATTTCCTGGGCTTCCCTGATAGCTCAGTTGGTAAAGAATCCACCCGCAATGCAGGAGACCCCAGTTCAATTCCTGGGTCAGGAAGATCCCCTGGAGAAGGGATAGGCTACCCACTCCAGTATTCTTGGGTTTCTCTTGTGGCTCAGCTGGTAAAGAATCTTCCTGCAGTGCGAGAGACCTGGGTTTGATTCCTGGGTTGGGAAGATCCCCTGGAAGAGGGAAAGGCACTCCAGTTTTCTGGCCTGGAGAATTCCATGGATTTCTGTACAGTCCATGGATTTGCAAAGAGTCGGACATGACTTAGCTACTTTTACTTGTTTCACTGATTTCTTTCCTTCATTTAAAAATTTTTATTGATGTATAAATTTGGTAAACTCCAAATTATAAATACAGACTCATAAGTGAAATCTAACCTAAGAATATGAATGCTGTTATGCTATCTCCAAGTCTTTCTAATGAAGTACAAACTGCACATGAAGATACAATATCCTGCTATTGAATCCAAAGAGGAAAACACAGCAACTTTGCCAGCTTCTGTGATATTTTTTAATCTGAAGAATAGGTAGCAAAATAGAGAAAGTAGGGTTCTGTTCCTAGACTGTGTGTTGACAGCCCCCTCACCCACCTCCTTGCCTGTGTAACACGAGGGACAGGAGTCTTGATTAGGTCCCCTTTCATGGCCAGGCAATGGGATCCAGCTTCACCAAGAAACAACAACAACCGTCCTTTCCTGGGGTGGGGTGGGGCAGAGAGGAGATATTGATAAAACTGATTGCACAAGGAAAGCCCATTTTTAAAGACTGTGTAAGGATACGTTAAAATTTTCACCACAAATATGTATATAGTCACTCCTGCTAATATTTAACAAGATTCTACCCTTTCACCTTGCTGGCACCAGGTTGGGCAGAAAATTCAGGGAGTAGATATTTTCTGAGGATCCTTTTCGGCTCTCCCATGGGCCTGACATAGGGTACCATCTAAGGGTGAGTGTAAGAAGATGATGTGGGATTCTCTGGCCAGATGGACTGGCGCTGGACAAACCACATGAGGAAACAGTGGTGGTAGACACCCGCCTACATATATATTCAGCTTTAACACACACATATAAAGTGCTTTTCCCCAATTTTGCGATATATGATGTGGACATGTAAGTCTCTCAGTCATGTCCGACTCTCTGTGACCCCATGGATTGTAGCCTGCCAGGTTCCTCCATCCATGGGGATTCTCCAGGCAAGAATACTGGACTGAGTAGCCATTCTTTTCTTCAAGGGATTTTCCCAACCCAGGGATCAAACCTGGGTCTTCTGCATTATAGGCAGATTCTTTACTATCTGAGCCACCTGGGAAGTTCTTTGCAATACATACTTACTGTTTAAAAAAAAAAAAGGAACTCATGGAAAATTTAGAAAACAAAAATTATTCCTCACCCATCTCCCAGGGGCAAATTGCACTTTTATATATATCTTCCCTGCTTTGTTATATATATGAATATATATACATATATATGTGTGTGTGTGCATATATACATATCACATAATTGGGTTCATATTATATATGTTGTCCTGTAGTCTTTTTTGGATACAACATTATAATCTTGAGATTTTTGTCCATCTTACTGAAAAAAATCTAAGGACAGTATCAGTAAAGGCTAAGATGAATGGACCATGATTTCTCCAATCAGTTCATATTATTGAACATTTCAGTTGTGTTCAGTGTGAAGTATAACAGAAGGGAGAGTTGTGTGCACGTGTGTCACTGGCTGAGCTGCTGTGGCATATCTAAAAGGAGGTGTGTGCCTGGACACCCTGCTCTGATCTCCTCGAGGGGACTGCTAAGGATGGATCTGGTCTCAAATGTTGTAAATCAGTGGCTGTGTGTTTGGTCTGAGCCTATTTTAAAGACTGCTGTACCTCCCTGACTCCAGATAAGGACCACATCTAGCTGGAGCAGGAGATCCCTCATTCCATGTGCCTTCCATTCAGTGGGGAACATAATATCCTGATTTGCCTGCATGGTCCAGTTGATGCCAGTCATCCCTGCACAGTTACTAACTGGTCTCTTCTTCACCTTTCAGAGTGTTTGTATCTGGAGGATCAATGACATGGTCACCACCTATACCTCGCCTGCTTTACCCACCCAAGTTCCTGCCACAGAAGCATCTGAGGTGATAACGTGCTCCTGTCCTCTCTGGGCAGTGGTCCCCAGGGCTGCAGGGATTAGAAGGAGCAGCAGGGCCATCTGGATTCCCTAAAACTGCAGTCTAACCACACTGGCCTTGTGGGTGTGCATAAAGCTTTCTACCTTCCAAATACATACAGCATATGACAAAAGCAGTTCTATTGGGAATGGTAAAGAACCCACCTGCCAAAGCAGGAGACATAAGAGACATGAGTTCAGTCCCTGGGTTGGGAAGATTCCCTGGAGGAGGGCATGGCAACCCACTCCAGTNATAAAGCTTTCTACCTTCCAAATACATACAGCATATGACAAAAGCAGTTCTATTGGGAATGGTAAAGAACCCACCTGCCAAAGCAGGAGACATAAGAGACATGAGTTCAGTCCCTGGGTTGGGAAGATTCCCTGGAGGAGGGCATGGCAACCCACTCCAGTATTCTTGCCTGGAGAATCCCACAGTCAGGGCAGCCTGGCAGGCTACAGTCCATAGGGTCGCAAAGAGTTGGACATGACTGAAGTGGCTGAGTGTGCATGCATGCATTGAGGTTGGTAGAAATTCGATTTTAGATCTACTATTCTTATGTATGTCACATAGATTTATTACAATTCAAGAGTATAAATATTTATCTGTCTTATTTTTAGTTTCCTAACACAGTATGCTATGCATACAATGGATGCTCAATTAATGCCCCAAATTCAGTCTTTTAAGATCGACATTTAAAAGAAACAATAAAATTGGTGACAATTCTGATATGGAAAAACCTCCTGCTAGACAAGAGCTGGAAGAAGCAACAGTTGAACTGGACTGTTGACAATGCATTTTGAAAGTGAGCACTAAAATGGAATATTTTGATATTTTTAAAATCTGAGTAAGTCAACGTGGCATTCATTTTTTAAGAATAAAAATTTTTCTATTTTTGTCTAGTATGAAAGTAAATATCACCAATAACTCCATCCTCCAAAATAAGCACTGCAAACATTTTGGTTCATATCCTTCCAGATTATGTACTATAAATGTAGTCACCAAATAGATGTGGGGTGGGCCCCCATCTCCTCCCTGGGTGGCATCCAGTGGGGACATTTGCAGGAGAGAAAGTCTCACACAGCGTTCTCTACGTAAAGAAGTGATTGGAAATTGGCCACATTTTCTCTCCTGCAGGTATCCCTGCTGGGTGCTCCTCTGCCATTGCTGGCTTCCACCATTGCCCATGTTGCTGTGTGAGGACCCACGCTGGGGTCCCTCCTGCTGGAGACTGGGCGGAAGTTCTANCTATCAATCCTCTAGACTCACAAATTCCAGTTCCTCAGTGGCTCAGAGGGTAAAGCGTTTGCCTGCAATGCAGGTAGACCTGGGTTCGATCCCTGGGTCAGGAAGATCCTCTGGAGAAGGAAATGGCAACCCACTCCAGTACCTTTGCCCAGAAAATCCCATGGACGGAAGAGCAGGTAGGCTACAGTCCATGGGATCGGAAAAAGTTGGACACAACCGAGCGCCTTCACTTTCACTTTCAACCAACCTGAACAATTAAGAGCACCAAGGTCTCCAATCCACATCAGCTAACAAAGTGTGCATTTGGGGGCATTGGTCAGGACTGGCAATAGGGAATGGTGGAGATTGTGGCAAATCAGAGCTAACATGACCTGTCTAAGGAGCAGCTGCTATTCTGCACCAGTCATCTTTGCAACATGGGAAAGAAGGCAGATCTTCTGATATTTTTTTAACAAAGCTGGAAACCTGGATTTGTGTTGTCAGCTAATTCAAGTTTAAAAAACAACCACAACATTATAGGAGTCAAAATCCATTCTATTTGCAAGCTGAACATATTTGATTGACCTTTAATCTGAGCTCTTTGGACCAGGGATTAGATAACTATTAAGCTAACACAGATCCACAACAAAACCTCACACAAGGAAGAAAAACATGAAGCTGTTTAGCAAAACGGGTAAGTTCTGAATCATCTGTGATAAGAAATAAAAGGATATGAGCTATTTTTAAAATTCAGAATTAACAAACAGCAATCTCAATCCTCCAGCTCTGCTTCCAGAAGATGTAAAAATAGGTTTTGGATAATACACTTGTAACCTACAAGCAATGCTATTACGATGATCACATTTGTTTTTCACAACTGCTTTCTATGAAGGCAGGACAAATGTTATCATTCTCAATGAACTGATGAGAAAATGGAGACAAAATGAGGTCTGTGGTTTCCGTAAGACGCTGAGTGTGGCGGGAGTGGGGCTGAAGCTACAACCTTGTCTACTGTCACTGCCCTAGACCTCAGGCCACACAGCCACTCTGATGGGCTCCCCTGGGAAGTGGGGATCATCAGGTGTATCCCCTCTCAGGACAGAAAATCCCTCTCTGCAGCTGATGCATTTGGAGGCATTGGTCAGGACTGGCAATAGGGAATGGTGGAGACTGTGGCAAACCAGAGCTCACATGACCTGTCTAAGGAGCAGCTACTATTCTGCACCAGCCATCGTTGCAACACGAGAAAGAAGGCAGATCTTCTGATATTTTTTTTAACAAAGCTCCGCGCTCTGCAACAGTACGGGTAGACAGGCTGAGAGAGTGTCCAGGCAGCACGGGGCTCAACAGGGAACGCGCCGGTCCCAGGCTTGGCACTGCCCCAACACAGGTGTGTGTGTGTGTGTGTGTTAGTCGCTCAGTCGTGTTTGACTCTTTGCGACTCCATGGACTGCAGCCCACCAGGTTATTTTGTCCACAGAATTCTCCAGGCAAGAATACTGGAATGGGTTGCCATGCTCTTCTCCAGAGGATCTTCCCGACCCAGGTAGGAGCTGCAAATGACAATCCAGGTGTGTGGAGAGAGACCTCTCCTGTCTGCCTCCCTCCACAGGGGCTGCCCTGCTCTCTCCACCTGCAGAAGGCCAACGGGATTCCTGTCTTGTTCTCTTTCTGTCTTCAGAATTGGGCAGGGGCTAGAGGTAGCACTTCTAGCTCAGTTGGTAAAGAATCTGCCTGCAATGCAGGAGACCAGGGTTTGATTCCTGGGTCAGGAAGATCCCCTGGAGAAGGAAATGGCAACCCACTCCAGCATTCTTGCCTGGGGAATCCTGTAGACAGAGGAGCCTGATGAGCTACAGTCCATGGGGTTGCAACAGTCGGACAAGACTGAGCAACTAAACCACCACCAGCAGAGGTAGGACTGCTCTGTTGTTCCCTAGGTTCCTAGCTCTCGGGTAACTTATTTTGCTTTTAAAATTAATTTATTTGTAATTGATATATAGTTGATTTATAATATAGGGTTAGTTTTGGGTGTACAGAAAAGTGATTTGGTTGTGATTCAACTCAGGTGAGGGAAGACAAGGAAGAAAGTCTGGTCAGAGGGAAATGCCAGGTTGTGATTTAATGTCTTCAAAGGACTCAGCCAACCCTGCAAGGAGTTCTGAACCTCATCAAACCTTTCCTGGGTTGTCCCGAGTTGGGGTGGAGGCCTCTGTAACCCACATGAGTCAGGCACTGGGCATAGGCTGCACCCAGGAAGGCAGGATGCATCAGCAATGTGGGGTTCAGTCAAGAGCAAGAGCCTGAGAGGGGTTGACACCGGAGAGCGGTCTGCAGGCACCAACCCCGCTGCTGGTGGAACAAGCCCTCCAGTCTGGAGTGAAGATTGGGGAACGCAGCAAAGCATCCACTACAATGAGACTACCCACCAACCCAGGCAAGTTTCCATCTTCACGTGGAAAACATAGTAGAAGTGATCGATGCATAACTTTCAAGTATTTAGGTCACTTCCTAATTTTCAAAGCACAAACAAAAATAAAATGTATAACCAGATAATTACAGAGTCACAGATGCTAACGGGCATTTTAGCATCTATCTCCTCCAATTGCTTTATTTATGGATGAAGCAAATTGAAGAACAGAGAGGTGTGATGACTGCCCTAGGTCACGGCAGAATCTAGATTTAAATTCAGTCATTGGACTTCAAGTTCAGTGCCCACCATGTCACCATAAAGCACATTGTAACAGGAACAGCAAATAGATTCCATCTTTCACGCCAACTCTAGTGCATTCATGGTGGCTGCTTGGATAACTATGTTGAGAAGGAAATTTCAAATTAGAGCTTCAAGAGAATAATCTCACTAAAGCCCTGTTCTGGGTTCTATAACCTCCTTGGCCTAGAGATGAACAGAGAAATGACAAGCAAGTTAAAAATAGGACTTTTAGAGAAAATCAGACTTATTATTCTGGATGGAAGAAGGCCAAATGTAATTTATTTATAACTCTAAGGTGTCTGGCTGGATTACTTTTATTCCTACAGAAGGTGGTTCCTTGAGGTTTATTTCCTCTTCCTCACTTGTCAAGTGAGGGTGATGGGCCACCAAATTGTGGAGGCTCTTTTTAGCATCCAGAAATCTCTGTTGATGAGATGAAGGCCTGGGTTGCTTCCTGGAACCACGGAGAAGGCTGAGAACATTTCCAACCCACCGAGGTAACTATATGAAGGTGAGCAGAAGTACACATCTTCATTCTTCATAGAGATGAGAGATTTAGGGCTTCAGCACCAAAGGTTATTGGAATAAACTTTTTAAAAAATGTTTTTACTGTCGTGAAATACACACAACATAGAAATTTGCATTTGGACCATTTTTTGATATATAATTCAGTGGCATTAAGTCCATGTTCAGCATTGCTCAACCACCACTACTCTCCTTGTCCAGAACTGTTTCATCCTCCCATGCTGAAGCTCTGTACCCAATAAACACTAACTCCCCTGTCCCCTCTCCTCTCAGCCCCTAATAACCTCCACTCTATTGGGCTGCCCAAAAAAGTTCATTCAGGTTTTTCCATAATATCTTACAAAAACCTTGAACACATTTTTCAACCAACACAATACTTTCTGTGTCTATGAATTTGCCTATTCTAGGTATCTCATTTAAGTGGAGTCATACAATATTTTCCTTCTCTGTCTAGCTTATTTCACTAAAGGTAATGTTTTCAAGATTCATCCACGTGGTACCTTATGTCAGTACACACTCCTTTTTCAGGTTGAATACTATTCTGTTGTATGTCTATGTCATGTTTTCTTTTATTTTGTTTGGTTAGTGTGAATAATGCTCCTATCAACACTGGTGTGGGAATAATAGTTTTTGCACCCAGTTCATGCCTGAAACCTTAGAATCATGAAATCACTGGAGATTACTTATTGCTCATCCTACAGATGAAGAAACAAAGGCCCAGAAAGACCCACCCCTCAATCGTGGCAGGCTTAACAGGAGATACCAATACCATGAGATCTAAAACTTAGATTCACTACCTGGTACAATAATGGTAAAAACAAACAAACTATTCTTTATAATCTTTGTTCAGTTGATCTAGAACAGATAGGAGAGGTAGGCTTTTAAAATAATATGACTTTACTTATAACTGCTCAGTGTTTGTCAAGCCAAGCGTTCTAGCTACCTACCGTTTTACACAAGCCATCCTAAAGTTAGCAGCACACTATTTTGTTATGCTCACAAATTCTCTGGGTCTGGAATTTAGACAGAGTGTGGTGGGGACTGCCTGTCTCTGCTCCACAATGTCTCAGGCCTCAGCTGGGGAGATTCAATTAGCCGAGAGCAGCTTGAACAGCTGGGCACTAGAATCATCGGAAGATGTCTTCATTCGTATGTCTGATGCCTGAGCTGGAATGCCTCAAAGCCCGGGCTGTTGATCATTGCATCTACATTTGACCTCTCCATGTATATTGAGCTTCCCCACAACAGGGTGGAATCAAGTCATGCAAGAAAGCATCTCAAGGCTCTAAAAATGAACATCCAGCTAACAAGGCAGAAGCAGCATGAACTTTTATGACCTGGTCTTAGTAGTCATATAGTATCACTTTTGGGGCTTCCCTGGTGGCTTAGATGGTAAAGAATCTGCCCTCAGTGTAGGAGACCCAGGTTCAACCCCAGGGTTGGGAAGATTTCATGGAGAAGGGAATGGCTATCCACTCCAGTATTCTTGCTGGAGAATTCCATGGACAGAGGAGCCTGGAAAGCTACAGTCCATAGGGTTGCAAAGAGTTGGACATGACTGGACAATTAAGACACACACACTCAGTGTCACTTTTGTTGAATCCTATTAGTCAAAGAAGTCATAAGACTGCTCACTTTCAAGAGAACACCAACCCCATCTTTCATGGGGAAAATGTCAAAGAATATGTGGCCATGATTTAAAACCACTGCACCAATGCAAACTAGCATATATAGAATGTATAAACAACAAGGTCTTACTGTATGGCACAGGGAACTATGATAAATCATAATGCAAAAAAAAGAATGTATAGACACACACACACACACACACATAACTGAATCACTTTGCTGTTCACCAGAAATTAATACATTGTAAATCACTGCATCTAGTGAACATTGCCCCCTTTCAAGTGAACACTAACTTATTATTGCCTCCTTCAACGGAGTCTCATGAGGATATCATGTATTGCTCCAGGGCTATCATCCTTGCTCACAGCTTTCTGTTGTTGCTTAGTCATTCAGTCATGCCCAACTCTTTGTGACCCCATGGACTGTAGCCCACCAGGCTCCTCTGTCCTGGGGGATTTGTCAGGCAAGAATACTGGGCTGGGTTGCCATTTCCTTCTCCAGGGGAGCTTCCCAGATCAGGGATTGAACCCATATCTCCTGCACTGGCAGGTGGATTCTTTACCACCTGGGAAATCCAAAGTTCCCAGCTTTCCGGGAGCGCCGTTTTGGAAACCCAGCTAGACTCTGCTGAATGTCCTTTTGACTTACAGGTGCTGGTGAGTCTTTAAAGATGGATTTGATTTGAGGGCAATCCAGTGGTGGAGATGGATTATTAACAATACTCATCAAAGATTTCATGAACCACCAGTATGTGTTGGGCAACAGGGAGTGACATATCAACATATAGTTCATTTTCTAGTCAAGAACTAACAGACTTGAAGCGTGACTCCTCCCCAAAGCTAATCAGATTGATTTTGTTTAGTATGTTTAGCAAATGTCCACAAAGGTACTTTCTGAAAATGAATACATTCAGCACCACTAATATTTTAGGCAACAGTCATGCCCTTGCTCTCCCCTACTGAAGGAAAGCCATCATATGGATAGGTAAATTCTGATGTGTTTGTTAAAAAGATCACCTCCTGGGACGTCCCTGGTGGCCCAGGGGCTAAGACTGTGTTCCCGATGCAGAGGGCCTGGGTTCCATCCCTGGTCGAGGAACTATATCCCACATGCTGCAATTAAGAGTTCACACGTTGCAACTGAAGATCCCGCATCCTCAGCTAAACCCCAGCACAGTCAAATAAATAAATGAATTAAATACTTCTTTAAATGTTAAAAAAGGATCACCTTCCATTTTTTTAAAATCATACTTTTCAGGATGGTCGTAAACTAACTGGACAAGAGCTATGCTTCCATTTGCTGTTTTTATTCTGGAGTCATCCAAATGGGGGAGCCGTGTAAGGAAAAACAAGAAGACGTGTTCTTCTACTCAGGCAGATCACATCAGATCAGTCTTGGTCTCCTGTTGACTGTCAGGCTGCCTTCCTGAGCACAGGCCTTGGGGCTTTCGTGTTTCAGAGATAAACGCTGTCAGAGAGTGTAAGCACATCTTCCTACAGACCTTGGCCTTGGTGTCCGCGCCTCCTGTCTATTTGGAGCCTTGTCCTAGGGGGCTGTCAGGTTGCCAAGGCAACCAGCAGTCCTCTGAGAAATGTTCCCAGCCTTTCCCAGAATACTGAATTTGTGTCTGTAGCTTATTATCTGACTTTTTATATAAGCGTACTGTAGGTGTAGGTTGAAGAGATGGCTTCAACCAAGAGGCTAGGTCAATAAACAGGGCACAGAGGGATGGCAGAGCCCACGCTTTCCCACCCTAAAAGTGATTCACAGATCGGGTTTTCAAGAGAGCCCAAGCTGTATCACATTTTGCATCTGACTTGCCCAAAGATCCATATCTGTGAAAGGACTGTTAAATTTGGGTGTTTCTTCAACTATACCAACCATGGTGTGCTTAGTCACTCAGTCGTGTCAGACTGTGTGGCCCCATGGACTGTAGCCTGCTAGAGTTCTCTGTCCACAGAATTTTCCAGGCAAGAATACTGGAGTGGGTTGCCATTTCCTTCTGTAGGGGATCTTCCGATCCAAGGATCAGACACAAGTCTCCTGCGTCTCTGCATTGGCAGGCAGTTTCTTTATTTACCATACAGTGCTACCTGGGAAGCCCTATATCAACCATGCTGCTGCTACTAAGTCGCTTTAGTCATGTCTGACTCTGTGATACCCCATAGATGGCAGCCCACCAGGCTCCCCCGTCCCCGGGATTCTCCAGGCAAGAACACTGGAGTGGGTTGCCATTTCCTTCTCCAATGCATAAAAGTGAAAAGTGAAAGTGAAGTCGCTCAGTCATGTCTGACTCTTAGTGACCCCATGGACTGCAGCCCACCAGGCTCCTCCGTCCATGGGATTTTCCAGGCAAGAGTACTGGAGTGGGGTGCCACTGCCCTTCTACATAGAATGGTCCAATTAATGTTCTGGGTATTAGTCCTACTTGAAATGGGGTCAAAGAAAACAAACAACTGTAAGAGTCAGGATACAGGCTTTGCTAAGGCGGCAATCTGGCTAGCATGTTAGCCTGAGCCCTTAATCTGTCATGATGCTTCTAGAAAAAGGTGTATCATCGTGATAAGAGCACTGAGCTAAGGATGAGACCAGGCTTCTTCTTACTGCACGACATTCTCATCTGAACCTCAGGTCCATCAACAATAAGATGGGAATTGTTACAAGCTTCACAAGTCCCTTGTAATATTGGATGCATTCCACAGATTAAAAAAAAAAAAACAACTTTTAAGATTGTTCACTTTAAAAATGATGTTAACCAAATTTTTCAAGTAAAATACAAAACAAGGAACTCCCAAAGTTATTTTTGCAACTTAAGCCAAGCACAAGATGGTGGAGATTCTCTTAGATCCTGAACAACCTACCATTCTCTGAATATCAGAATTAGGAACTAAAAAGCAGGGATTGATTCATAGGAATTAAGTACCTGAGGTTTACTTACTTGATAGAGGCAACCCAGGAGCTGGCTTAGACTGTATTTTGCAAAGAGCAAACCAGTTACACACCACTTGAAACACTGGACACAGAGCACAAAGAAAGGGGGCATGTGTGCGCAGCAGACTGCTGAAACAATCTCGAATTAGGTGAATCTATAATGTGGTCTGAAAAAATCTCAAGCAAACTATTTTCTTTACTTAGGAAAAAACAAACAAACCACCCCTACATAATAAGACTACTAACACTAGCCTGCTTGAATCCACTTGAGAAATACAAGTAAGTCAACAGAGTCAGAGCAGTTCCTTGGGTATAGAATGAAAAAGCAAGAATTTTTAAAGATTATGGTCACTTAGCATGCAATGTTCTCACGTATACTTTTCCTGACAAGTGTGGTGAGGTCATCTGGCGCTCTGAATTCAAGTTTCCTCCTCCTTTCCCCCATTTCTCAATGCCTGACTCCCCAAGGGGCTTTGTTCTCCTTTCTTCTCTAAATTCTCACTTCCTTGGTGATTTCATCAATCCATAGCTTTAAATACTCTGCGTTTTTCCTCTGCTGACAACACTCAAATGTATATCTCCAGCTCAGACTTCTAAATGGTAAGCTGGGATGCACCCACTCAGGTGTTAAAGAGAAATTTCAAAGTTCACAAGTTTAACACTGCTTCCATCCTGAGAATTCCCCATCCCAGTTAATGGCAACTCTATGTTTCAACTGCCAAAAACATTCTTGACTCCTTTATCTCACACACACCATGCAGATGTTAGGAAATCGTGTTGGGTCTACCTTCAAAATATACCATGTATCTAAACAGCTCTTGCCACCTTTCCTGTGATGCTCTGGTTCAGGCTTCCAAACTCTCGCTTCAGGGGGACTGTTACAGCCTCCCGGTAGGTATCCCTGCACCCATCCTTTAGTCTCTCATCGACACAGTTTACATGTATTTTCAACACGTTTAAGTTAAATCATGTTGCTTCTCTGTTCAAAATTCTCCAGTGGTTCCTTATTTCACACAGAGGAAAAGCTAAATTGGAAGGACTGATATTGAAGCTGAAACTCCAATACTTTGGCCACCTGATGTGAAGAACTGATTCATTTGAAAAGACCCTGATGCTGGGAAAGATTGAAGGCAGGAGGAGAAGGGGATGACAGAGGATGAGATGGTTGGATGGCATCACCAACTCAATGGACATGAGTTCAAGTAGACTTCGGGAGTTCATGATGCTGGTCTGCTGCAGTCCATAGGGTCGCAAACAGACATGACTGACTGACTGACTGAACTGAACTGATAGATAAGGCATTAAGCCCAGTTTCCATTATCTCCCTGACCTCATCCCCACCACTATCATCCTCCTCAAACCCTTCTCTCCCGTCGCACCCTAGAGCATGCCCCTCTTTGCTACGATCTGAGTTCTGTGAGGCAGGGAGCTCCATACATGTTATTCTCCATTGTACCCAAAACTCACACAATGGAGTCTGGCATAGCAGTGGGCTGTCAATAAGTATTTGCTAAATTGAGGCATGAATTTTGGGGGTTTTTAGCTCTGCTGCACGGCATGGGGGATCCTATTTCCCCGACCAGGGATCAAACCCATGCCCCCCNATTTTCTCTAATACTTTCTCTCTCTCTGGCTGCAAATACTCTCAATACTTCAAACAGGAGGTTTAATGACAATTCACAGATCTTTAGCCATTCTCTCTAATCAGCTGAATGTAGGAATCACCATTTGGATGTCCCACCATCACTCAAATTTAGCATACCCTTTGATCACCTTCAAAGGGACGTCTCAAGACATTAAGGGAATTGTGAATTCTACAGAGACATTTCAGACATACTATATTCATTAATTTGTTCACTCTTAAGATTGCAGTGCGGTTGACTCTAGGGTTTGTATCTTTTTCTAAGCAGTGTCGCTTACAGCAACTAGTACAATGCTTGGCACACGGAGGGACCCATCATGTGATTCGCTTATTGAAGTGAACTTAATGGTTAAGTAAATATGAGGAAATGGAATAACTAAGAAAATATGATTTAGTTAAAATATTTTGGACTGTTCAGAAAATATTTCTAGCAGTAGTTTCAACCCTGGATTCTCTGTTTTTGAGTGGTTTTCAAAGTACTAAGGAAACTAAAACATATTTGTTGAGCAAAATATTTAAAACATACCTCCATATATATGAAAAGCTAGAATGATTTCAGTTGCAGTATCACTTGTAGCACCTAGCAGAAACCACAAAACTATTCATTAATGAGGGTTAGTAAAAGAAAGTGTGGTACAAAAACAAAATAGCTTATCACATTAAATATTCTGTATGTGTGTTGATGAGAAAATATATGTATTGAAGTCTCCAACTAAAATGGATTCTTCCATTCTCCTTTAATATCTATCTGTTTTCACATCATGTATTTTGAAGTTATACTGATAAGTGTATCAAAGAAATATGTGTTTTTGAAAAGAAAAAAGTCAAGAATTTGTAATGATATTTTCAGTTTAAATCTCAAATGAACAAGGTTTGACCTAACTAGTGAAAAATTTGGCTTAAAGCTCAACATTCAGAAAACGAAAATCATGGCATACGGTCCCATCACTTCATGGGAAATAGATGGGGAAACAGTGGAAGCAGTGGTTGACTTTATTTTTCTGTGCTCCAAGATCACTGCAGATGGTGACTGCAGCCATGAAATTAAAAGACACTCCTTGGAAGAAAAGTTATGACCAACCTAGACAGCATATTAAAAAGCAGAGACATTACTTTGCCAACAAAGGTCCATCTCGTCAAGGCTACAGTTTTTCCAGTGGNTTTTTTTTAGTGTGTCTGAAATAGGGGGAAACAAATAGTATTGCATTCTGTCTTAAAAAAAAAAAAAAGAGGCAAGCAAAATCCAATAGTTGCCTAGCCAAGACAATTTTCAGATTTTAAAGAAAGCTGAAATGGCACATGAAACCCTCCTGAGTTCTCTGGTAATGAATCCCATGGATAAGGAGAGAATACGGAATCAAGCAAACTATTATTAAGAGAAGAGCTTTTCGTATATAAAAGGGCCAAAATTGGATGAAACATAGAGAAGGAAATTATGGTAATTTGTCCCATAAACATCCAAATCAATAGGGAAAAATTGAAAAATGTAAAGGAAGGATGAATGGGAGGTTGCATGATGCAGAGAGTTGTTAAAGAGCTAGTGTGTGTGTCTGTGTCTGTGTGTATGCTCAGTTGTTCAGTCATGTCCAACTCTTTGTGACCCCATGGACTGTAGCACACCAAGCTCCTCTGTCCATGGGATTTCCAAAGCAAGAATACTGGCATGGGTTGCCATTTCCTGCTCCATGAGATTTTCCCAACCCAGTGACCAAACCCACGTTACTTGCCTCTCCTATATTGGTAGGCTGATTCTTTACCATTAGTGCCACCTGGGAAACTCAAAGAGCTCATATTACTGATTTTTTCCTAATGATATGTATTGAGATCAGTGTATGTAATAAAGTGGATGGCTGTTCATCTGTTTATTCTCATATTCTTTGGCATGTTTGTCTGAGAGGAAACAGGAGAGCTCTATTGTGTGTGGTCATGAGTCTTGTCCTCTTAACCACCCCAGGGACTGAGCAACTCCAACAAATTGCTGCTTAAATTGTTTTCTCTTCTATTTTCGCAGGAGAGTTATGGATTTTCCAGGAGGGGAGACACAGAATCAGAAGAGAACATCAAGAAAGGTATCACTCATAACAGGATAACCTTCTCTCCAGTGGGACATAACAATCACTTAAGCTAATGTGCAAGTTAGAGGTAAAGTCCTTCCTTCTTTAAAAAGAAAAAAAGTATCATCTGAGTGGGATGTTGCAAATGTATGTCACAGAGGTAACTGGAAAATACAAAGAAAGGCTAGTTAAACAAACTGTCAGATTACTCTGTGACACATGTTACCATTTTTTGAAACCTGATTGACATGTAATAAAGTACATTTACAAAATGTGTATATTCTTATAAAATTTACATATGTTTACATCTGGAAAACCATCACCCTGCTCAAGATAGCAAAATTAATGAATGCCAAAAGTTTCCTGGTGTCACTACATATTCCGCCTCAATACCTATAATTCAACCACAAGAAACCACCAATTCAGTCTTTAACTAGACTTTTTCATATTTTATATAATTTTATTGAATAATAGGCAATATATTCTTTTTGCCTAGCTTCCTTCACTGAGTAAAATTATTTTGAGATTTATCCATATTTTTGCTGTACCAGGCGTTCATTTTTTAAAAATGTAAATGGTATTCTATTCAATGGAGAGAAGATTTTAAATTATGTATAAGAAGATACTTTGATAAATTATAACTAAGAGATAGTCTAGATAATATATATGTGTTGTTCCACTAAGTGACTTTGATCAAATCAGATCCAATAATATATCATAAAGTGCAATAATCTATTTTTTTCTCCCTTTATCTGTCATAGAGTTAATGATGGCAATTCACAATCCTATTAAACACTGCCTAAGTCCAAAAATAAAAAGTTCAATTTTGGATCACTGATAATTAAAAAATAAATATCAACTAATCCAATAATATACAGACACTGTCAGTTAATAAATATTGGTATTACAAGCAATCAACCTCCAAATGCCTATACCATTTTTGAACTCATTTTTAAATTATTCCTGCTTAATCTGTCCAGCTAATTCATGTAATTTTTGCTTCCACTGACTTGGAATCTTTTTTTTAAGCAGGTAAGGTTTTTCTGAATTAGGAAGGAAAATTAGGAATGGTGATGACGTGCCAGGATTAGATAGAGAGCAGGAGTGGGAGAAATGGAGGAAGGAATTAAGTATTAGTAATCTATTTGGGATATAAAGGGAAGAGTGCCTCACAAAACAGATGGTCAGTTCTTCACAAACTCTGTGAAAGACAAAAAGGAAGTCCATTTTGCACCCAAAACATGCCAGGCCTGTGACATATAGACATAATTATTGGGCAACCTTTGGTCTCCTCTCAGCTTTCACATTTTTTAAATTGACAGTATCCCAAGGATCCTAGAAGACAGAGCCTGCGGCAAAGATAAATTGCAGACGCTTTACTTGGGAGATGAAGATCCAGGTCAATGCGAGTTAGGACGAAGAAAAATGAGGCAGGGAGGAGATGCGAGATGATTTGTAGCCACCATGCCCGCTACTTACAAGATGTGAACAAATGCTGCAGGTGGGTCTGCTCGCCACAGAGAGAGTCTCCAGACAGGCTTGGCGGTGGCACCACCTCTAGGAGGGGGCATCTGGAAGGAAAAAGAAGATGGACTTTCTCTGTAGAGCTTCCCACCACATTTTACTCTCAGAAGCACCTCCCTTGCACTTCACGCTGCTCTGTTTAGCTCCTCTGTGTTTTACCCCAGGACTGAAAAGGCCTGAAGAGGCCCCCAGAAACAGCTACCCCCCCTCCCCCATCTAGCTCTGCAGGGAACAAAAGGGGGGCCATGGCAAATGCAGGACTGAACCTGGTATCCCTACTTGAGCAGAAAAAATATATACCCTTAGTACCTGGCAGTGATTTGGTAAATGTTTTCTTTTATCCATCAAGAAGAATATAACATTTTGCCACTTGATGGTAAGGACCACATTANCTCCAGGCAAGAACACTGGAATTGGTTGCCATTTCCTTCTCCAATGCATGAAAGTGAAAAGTGAAAGGGAAGTCGCTCAGTCATATCTGACTCTTAGCGACCCCACGGTCTGCAGCCTACCAGGCTCCTCCGCCCATGGGATTTTTCCAGGCAAGAGTACTGGAGTGGGATGCCATTGCCTTCTCCAGCTTCCAAGAATGATGACAGTTAAAAGGAAATTCAAGGAGAAAGAAGAGGTGGAGGGCTGGTGGGTCTAGTCTGCGCTTCCAGCACTCTGCCCTGAAGCCTCTGTCTTCCACCCCAGCTATTGTTATGACAATAGCTGATGCCATGTCATTAACATCATGACTTAACAAGGCAGAGGGCTTATCTTCCAACATGAATTCTGGGGAACCAGAGGAGCTTCAGAACAACCCTTCAAAGTTGCCTTGGACAAGACCTTTGCCAGGGGGATGTCTCTTTTCCTCAGCTTGGATGAAGGGAGATGAACAATGATGGGAAAAAACTCATTGGGGACTTTCTTGTATGCATTACCTGAAAGTCAAAAAGGGAATAATCCCGAGGCTCTGTTCTGACTACTTTTCAGGCTCCACCAGGAAATAATAAGAATTCACAATCATCTACTTACTAATACACTAGAAGTTTATTTTGTTGGGAGCCTGAACTTGGCATGTGTTAAGTAATAAAGTTAACAGCCTTTATAGGGTAAGTCACCAAACGCTGTGAGAGGAGAAGGTAGAAAAGTCCGATGAGGGAAGACTCACAGGGATACACAGATAATTCTATTTTTAAGTAAGGTGTTGGAAGTTCTAGTTGCTTTTGACATTAGGAAAAATACCCATACACAAAGTCACGAAGAGTTTGGGCTGGAAACTAGGGCCCTCACATGGTTATTTGAATGTACCCCATCACCTTCAACGCAAGTGGTAGGACTGCTATAGACTCTGCTGACTGTGGGGGCACCGCCTTGCTCCTGGGAAGGTCTCTGGCCTACAGAGGAGTCCGTAGTAATGTTCAATATGAGCATTTCTAAGACACTGGGGCTTCTTCTTAAGACATTTCTCCCTGGGTTGCCGCCCCGCTTCTCTGCCCCTACATGTACGTCTCATTCAGCCCAGGGACCAGAACCTTCTCTGGGGAAACCCAGCCTCTCCCCTAATGCAAGGGAGCCCCAGTCTTTTTGGAGTCTGGCAAACTCAGCAACCTGCAATTGTGGCCACCCACCAGTGGGCTTCTGCCTTGGCTTCTGCAGGCTTCCAGGAGGCCTTGTACAGACCAGCTCCTCCTGGGAAGGAGCTCAGTTCTGTAACAGGAGAGGGCAGAGGGTGGGGCCTGTGGAGGACTTTCTCCAAATCCATCTCTCTACCCACAGCCAGTGCTGCTGGTTGCCCAAGTTTACCTCATTACCAGGACTGCCTTCTTCTGACAGTTGCATTTAGTCTCACAGGAGGGAGGTACATTCCTCAAATTAGCTGTGACTTGTACCTACTGTGCCCATTTTAATTTCAAAACACACTTCCCTCCTTCCAATTATCGAAAAGTAGTTCCTCTGACTGAGCCCTCTGGAAGGAAGGCTCCACCCCAAGTCATGTGTCCCCTGCAGTGCCGTGAGAGAGGGGGCGGCGAGGGGCGAGGGCTGCGTGTGGTCTTGGTTTTCTGTTTGTGTCTGGTGTCTCCTGACTGGGCCCCCATTTGCCCCGAGTCCTGCGCTGAGCAACAGGACACACAGCTGCCTGACTTCCGATGTCCTCCTGGGTCTGGCCCCTCTCGGCTCCAGGCTGAGGTTTCTCCCTGTGAAGCTGGCGGCTGCGGCAGTCTCCTCAGGAACAAGCCTGTGAACAGTGCTGTGAGCGTGCCCTTCCCGGATGTGGGCGAGGGCAGCCACTGTGGACTAGGAGAGGGGAGGCCCCTCTCACCTCCTCATCAGGATGGAGTGTGGCTTTCCCCTCCCAAACTGGAACCTAACCTTGGTACTTGTGAGCTGGATGAAAACTTTGACTCACAAGTGAGGAAACCAAAGTCCACAGCTCAGGTCAAAGAGCTGAACTTGGCCTCCTGACTGTGTACTTTTCACTGTAGTGAATTACCTCAAGCTTTCATTTCTGGTCAATTAATCTCTTCATTCTAAACTCTTGGGGCTCACAGAGGGAGACAAATTTTCCAGCGGGTGTACCGGAGGCGACGGAGCTGGAGAGAGGTGAGGGGGGCTTCCTGCCGCTCTGTGCAACCCCCCAAGTGCTCTTCTAGAGTCACCATCTCTGAGCCTGGCCCCAGCTCCCCAGAACCTCACACCTACCTGCCAGGACCTGTAGGCTGGGAGCCTCTCCGAGGTCTTGGCCACTGTCCCAACAGGAAACGGGGCTTCTTAGCTGGTGATATAGCTTCAGTATTAAAAGCTCCTTCTTAGTGTCTTAGGGTCTTCCTGGAGAATGACCCATGGGCCCTCGGGCACCTACTAACTTTTTAGTTCCTTACTCCTTGTCTGTCCTGTTACCCAGGACCTTGAATTAACCTGACTAGGTGTTTCCTGAACTCCTGGTTGCCCGCTGACGACACCTTTGACCCTCTGATCTTCTGTATGGCTCTGGCCTCACTCTGGACACTCAGGCTGTGACTGCTCACATCCGGGTCCTTCTCCAAGCCTGCTCTTCACCTGCACCTCCATCTCTCACAGCTCTCCCTACCCTGCCAAGTTCCTTAGAACTGCTTGATCTCTGTATGGGTTTAAACCAGCCTGACCTTAAATACAAAAGCCCGAGAGACAAGCTTGTTGTTTTGCTATGTCACCAAATAGTACCATGGAGCTGGTCTGTAAAACACTTGACATGTGAAATGCAAACTTTCCAAACAAATACACCAGGAGATATTTGAATTTTTTACAAAAAGACTCAAAACATTGAAAAGTTAGATTTGGAAGGGACAATAATAATACTACAGTTCAGGGCATTTCCCAAAGTGCATTCAAGGAAAAGCGAAGGGGAATATACTTTCATATATTACTCAGTGAAAGAGTCCTGTGTTCAAGTGAAGACACAACATATGACAGCCCTCTCACAGGGATTAAAAATATATGTTAGCAAATTAAAGACTTGGAAAGTCCTCCGTCAGTGAACACTCTTGAATTCTAACTCAGTGTTTCCCACATGAATTTGAATACAGAACCGTCTCTTCTTCCATTCATCTTAATCCCATAGATCCTGTGTTCTGTGGATGACACGCCAGGAGATGTGACTGAAGTGAGTCCAAACCTCTTCTAGCAGAGGAGGAAACACAGCCTTAATGAGGTTTCAGAGGCTTGCTCAGGGTCACACAGTAAGGACCAGGTAGAACAGATTGTTTCTGGAAGAGGACTTCCAAATTTCTGTTCCTGTGCTCTTTCCTCTAAATCCTGTTGATTCCTTTTTAACAAATAGATTCCTCTGAGAATTCCTCAAGAGGTCAAGCATTCTCAGTTCTCTTAAAATTAAATAACCCATGTCTCTTATGTCTCCTGCGTTGGCAGTCAGGTTCTTCAGCACTAGCGCTACCTGGGAAGCCCAAGTGATAATACAAATACCTAAAGTAGGGAAATCAAAGCAATATTTCTTCAAATTGGGCTTCCTTTTTTTTTTTT
>SJYV01016857.1:2620020-2658111 GCA_006410875.1 Neotragus pygmaeus | reverse complement strand
GAAGAAGGCTGAGCACTGAAGAATTAATGCTTTTGAACTGTGGTGTTGGAGAAGACTCTTGAGAGTCCCTTGGACTGCAAGGAGATCCAACCAGTCCATTCTGAAGGAGATCAGCCCTGGGATTTCTTTGGAAGGAATGATGCTAAAGCTGAAACTCCAGTACTTTGGCCACCTCATGCAAAGAGTTGACTCATTGGAAAAGACCTTGACGCTGGGAAGATTGGGGGCAGGAGGAGAAGGGGACGACCAAGGATGAGATGGCTGGATGGCATCACTGACTCAATGAATGCAAGCGAGTCTGAGTGAACTCCAGGAGATGGTGATGGACAGAGAGGCCTGGTGTGCTGTGATTCATGGGGTCGCAAAGAGTCGGACACGACTGAGCGACTGAACTGAACTGAACTATTTTCCTTTATTAGTTTAGAGAAGCAGGTTATGTGGGCCTTTTGCCATTTATTTATATGTTTACATGTTGTATTAAAGTAATACCAGTGTGAATTTTAAAGAATAAAATAGTTCTACAGTGTTTTGACAAACAGTAGTTCCCCCACTACCCCTTTTCCAGAAGAACAATCCTCAGGTGTCCAGAGCTGATGCTTTTGGTATTGATCTCTTTGTAAAGAAAATGGTCACTTACTGTTCTTGAAGGGTAGCCTGTAAGACATCCTAAAATATGTTGCTTTGATATATTTGCTGCTTTGAGCTCTATACACTGGAGAAACAGCAATGCAGGGAGAAGCTTTCTCTGAACTTTCCTTATTCACCTAAAGACAGAACCTCCAAAAGGAGCCAGTGATCATGGATCCCCTCTCCAGGAGTTTCGTCAGTCAGGTAAGAGGGACTCTTGTCACCTGAGAAGAGACTACAAGTTGACACCACACCCAGACACATAACTATCATCACAAACTATCACCCCTCCTGTCTACTCTTGTAAAGGCCCATTCACCATCCTAAAAATCATTTCCTCTCCCTGAAGGGGCCAACATACCCGCCTTCTCCTTTTCCTGTGAAGATGGCAGTTAAGTTTGAATTTTAAGGCATCTTGGGGAGTTTCTCAGTTTCCCTGAATGTCTTCCAGGCATACACAAAGTGCTGCTGCTGCTAAGTCGTTTCCAAATCTCTGGGACTCCATGTGACCCCTCTGTCCATGGGACTTCCCTGGCAAGAATACTGGAGTGGGTTGCCATTTGTGACTGCAGGGGATTTTCCCAACCCAGGGATTAAACCTATACCTCTTGTGTTTCCTGCACTGGTAGGCAGATTCTTTACCAACTGAGCTGCCTGGGAAGCCCTAGGCATACATGAGGTACACGTGTTAATAAACATCTGTTTTTCTCTCATTCATCAGTCTTTTATTACAGAAGTCTTAGCTGCTGCTGCTGCTAAGTCGCTTCAGTCGTGTCCGACTCTGTGCGACCCCAGAGATGGCAGCCCACCAGGCTCCCCCGTCCCTGGGATTCTCCAGGCAAGAACACTGGAGTGGGTTGCCATTTCCTTCTCCAATGCATGAAAGTGAAAAGTGAAAGTGAAGTGGCTCAGTCATGTCCGAATCCTAGCGGCCCCACGGACTGCAGCCTACCAGGCTCCTCTGTCCATGGGATTTGCCGGCAAGAGTACTAGAGTGGGTTGCCATTGCCTTCTCCGAGGTCTTAGCTAAGAACTCAGAAAAGCAGAGGAAATATTATTTTCCCTCCTACACAGTTTCCTTGATTTTTCACTTTTAAGCATCAGCTTTTGACTTATCAATTTTCGAGTTAGGTAGGGATTTGGCTCTCTCTTCTCCCCAGACCCTCATGAAACACATGCACCCCCTTCCCATCCTCTTATGTTTGCAACAGTTATATCATAGTTTTTGTTAGATCTTTCAGTCCAGTTCAGTCGCTCAGTCGTGTCCGACTCTTTGTGACCCCGTGAATCGCAGCACGCCAGGCCTCCCTGTCCATCACCAACTCCCAGAGGTCACTCAAACTCACGTCCAATGAGTTGGCTATTCTGAGCAACGTCTTGTAGTAAACTACACTGGCTTTTTCTATCCTAAATAACTTTCCCCTGGATAATAATTTTGTTATGATAATGATGGTGATTAGTGCTTATCAAAGTCTCACTGAATTTCACAAAGTCTCACTGAATTACATAAACATCTATCCTCTCAAGACATTGGGAGCAACACATATTTCACTGATTTGACCTTTTTGAAGAAATATTTCTTAGGCTCTCTGACAGGCTCCAGTCTGGACTGTCTATTTCCAGCAACTAGGATGGAACCACTATTCAGGGATTTTCCTTCACCACCCTCCTGGGGGTTCCCTTCATTTCACTCTTGTGATGGATCTCCTGTTCCTCGATCTTGTGTCTTCTTTCTTGGTTTATTCCCTTGCTTTGGAAAAATGTATCCTTTAGAAGCTTTCCTTTAGAAACCAAAGACATGTGGGATACACAAGTTTTGAAACATTGCCTTTCTAAAAACACCCTTATTCAAATTCATGCATAAATGATGCTGTGCCTACATATAGAATTCTAAGGTAGAAATCCTTTTTCTTCAGAGTTTTGAAGGCATTGCTTTATTTCCTTCTAGCCTCTGGTATTATTGCTGAGAAACCTAATGACATTTTAATTTGACCTGTCTATCCTTTAATCATCCTAAGATCTTCCCTTTATCCCAGGAGTTCTAAAGCTTAACCATCACACACCTTGGTTTGTGTCTGCTCTCCTTCCTGCATGTTACCCTGGAAATATACCACTCTAACCTGAAAATTTGTTTGGGATTATTTTGTTAATGATTTCTTCCACTCCATCTTCTCAGTTCTCTCTTTCTCAATCTCTTATTACATAAATAATGAGATTTACTGGATAAATCCTCTATTTTTTACATTTTCTCTTTCACATCACTTTTGGGTTTTTGCTCTACATTTTGGAAGAGTTCTTCAGTTTTACCTTTCAATTTATAAAATTTCTATTATCATGCTTCTGAATGTTTAAAGCTCCTTTTTCTTCAAAAGTTTCTGTTTTATATCATTCAGCTACTGAATCAAGGTTGAAATATCGGTTTTTTGTATTGCTGAAGATTCTAACCATCCCTGATGGTTTCTTTAAAGCCTCCTTTTTGGAATGTCTCTGCTGTTTTCATGTTGCTTCTTTATGCTGGTTTGTCTTGGTCTTAATCTCTCACATGAGGGTTCTCCTTACATGAGATAAATTTTGAACAGATGCTCATAAGAGTGATGCATAGTAGGGGTTTATCAGCAATGAACATCACCCTAGAGTGATCTGGCTCAACTGTTTCATTGGGAAACTCATAATCAGTATCTCTTAAGACTTAGTTCTTGGGCTGGTCTGATTCCCAGTGGACTTTTCCAATCTCAAACCTGGAGGACAAAAGCCTGGCTGATGTCAAATGATATCATATAAATGATAGAGTAATCATTTTGCAAAAGTTATGGTTTCTATAAATTAGGGAGCCTGGTGTGGTTAGGGATCTGGATTGAGAGTGTGAAGTCTGAGTTCTACTAACAGCTTGGGTATAATCTATATGGTGACCTTGAACAAATCCCTTAATATCTCAGAGGCTCAGTTTTTCTCATCGAAAAAATGAATGCTGCTTCTCAACTTCAGTGCACATGAAAGCCAACATTGCTATGTCCAGGATCCCATCTCCAGAGATTCTAATTTGTTTTCGTTTTTTTTTTCTGAGATAAGGCCAAGAACCTGCATTTCTACGAAGCATCTTGAGTGATTCTGATGCAAGAGGGCTGGTGACCACCCCAAACGGTGCATCAATTTAGACCTTCATTTATTTGTTCAATAAACATTTATTGAGTACCTACCAAAACATGTTTTCAGAGTTGGAGAAGCAAGAAGGGCTTTGCTCTCTTAGATTTTACACTCTCATTGGGGAGACAACCAAAAACATAAATAAATAGCTAAATAGTACCATACAGCAGTAGTGATAACTACTGTATAGAAAGAGAAATGAAGGGACAGAGAAGGGTTGGAACGAGCAGTGGAGCCATCCTGCTCAAAGATGACCGATCACCCAGCACGTGTACACCACAGTGTCCAAACATCACTCAGCAAGCTGTATTAGATAACTGCCCTGGCCTGATTTTAGAGGCCACAGATGACACCAAAGAAGTGTGGGATGCAGCTGGCTGCCTATTCTTCAGTAAACTCCCCCTGATACTGGCAAGCAAGCAGCAAACAATCCAGAAGGTATGTACATGCTCTGCATTGTGGTGCTGATTCTAAGTGCAGTGTAAGTTTTTCAAAGATGAGGATCAGCCTGGACTGAAGTGGTTAGAGAAGCTTCTTGGAAGATGGTTCTGAGACAGCACTCAGGTGTGTTGATTCGGAACACAGATGGAAACCAGAACACCAGTGGGCTTTATAAAGATTTTGAGGTTGTTGATGAGGTTGGCAAAGACATTCACATCTAGAAAGGTTTGATATGTGTTGGTGTCAAAGGAGAAGGACAACCTTGGAGGAAGAGCAGAGACATAATCTACAAATGGTAAATGTAATTAACACTGAGTGAGTGTGTGCTCAGTTGTGTTGGACTCTTTGTGACCCCACAGACTGTAGCCCAACAGGCTCCTCTGTCCACAGGATTTCCCACACAAGAACACCAGAGTGGGTTGCCATTTCCTCCTCCAGGGGATCTTCCTGACCCAGGGATCGAGCCCACATCTCCCGTCTCCTGTACTGGCAGGTGAATTCTTTACCATTGTGCTACCAAATCAACACTGCTATATGTTATATACGAAAATTGTTGAGAGTAAATCCTAAGAGTTCTCATAACAAGGACAAAATTTTTTTCTTTTTCTTTAATCTTATATGAGATGATGGATATTCACTGAATTTATTGTGGTAATCACTTCAAGATATATGCAAGTCAAGTTGTTATGCTATTCACCTTAATTCTGTATTCACCAATGCTGTATGTGAATTACATCTGAATAAAACTGGAAGGAAAAAAATAATAAACACAGCTTTAGAAGGAAATGCACAACTCTGGAGGAAAAGCAAGGGACATAAGCTCTCACCTTGCCTTAGCCACAGACTAATTTTAGAGCCTTGGGCATATCATTCAGTCTCTCTGAACTTTAATTTCTTCACTCGTAAAAGAGGAATAATAGTTTATGTCAACCTCTCCCACAGGCATAGGGTAAAGAGAGAAAAGAAGCTGATAGCTAGGAACATGGTTTGGATAATAAAGAATGGTAGGGAGAAGGCTATTATTAATTATTATCTTTAGGACTTTACAACTCAAAATTGGAAATCTCTCTGTAATTGCACCATGGAGAATCTTGAAGCTATGAACTACTTGTGGGCATCTTACCTTCAAACCCATCAGATTTCGTGGATAGTGAAACCTAGTTTTTACAGTTTTATCTTCCATTATATAGATTTAATATTCACCACCTACTTAGATCCCTATATATCCCCTCAAGCAGCTCCTGACCTACTGCTTGTGGTGCCCTAGGCACGCAGGAGAACAGGGACTCAAGATACCTACTCTGACTTAAGCTACATAAAAATGGAAAATATGGCACAGTTTAAAAATCAAACTTTCTCCCATTTGAGCACAAGATCAAATCTGCAATTTGTGATCAGTCCAGAGCTCTGGGTCTCCAAATGGAGCACTCTAGGTGGGTGGGTAGAGGGCCACAGACTGTTTGTCTTCCATGAGCTTCAGCTTTGGTTCATGGAAAGGAACTTTTAATCCCATTGTCAGATTAAGTCAAATGTACTCACTTGGTACCTTTGGTTTCCTATGCCCAAGTCTAAAAAGGAAATTATAATCTCTTTTAAACCAAATTGGGCTTCCCTGGTGACTCAGCAGTAATGAATCCACTTGGTAATGCACGAGACTCAAGAGACACGGTTTCCATCCCTGGGTTGGGAAGATTCCCTGGAGAAGGAAATGGCAACTCACCCCAGTATTCTTGCCTGGAGAATCCCCTGGACACAGGAGCCTGGTGGGCTACAGTCCATGGGGTGGCAAAAAGACTGACACGACTGACGCTAAACAACAGAAAATACCAAATCACCATGCTGTGTACTCAGAGCAGGCTGCTCGCTGGCACTTCTAAGAATTCCCAGGGGCGATGCCTCACATACTCTGCATATATTACTTTGCTTTTGCTGCCTGCTCCCTTCTCCAAGTTGTTGCCATGAAGGCGCCTTTGACCTCTTCTGCAGCTCCGAGAGATATCTGACCCTTTGGGCCCAGCTGTCCTTAGCTAGCAGCCACCACTGCCACCCACACTCAGCCTCATGGGAAGAACAGGCCCCTCTCACTCCCCACAGCTCAACTGAGATGGTGTGCAGACTGTGAACCAGGTATTGCTAGAGCCTTGGAGTAACTGAAGGGCCATAATGAGGTGAAATGCCTGCCCTGGAAGGGCTTAGCTTTCTCCCCTACAGGTTTGGTCACCTGCACAGTCACCATTCTGCCCTCGGTAGGCTTCCTCGGGCACAGGGTGCCACACTACCACCCACCGCCCACAGCCTACCAATGAGACTCTTCAGGAAGCTTCACACCTGGCCATCAAGACCCAGAGGGAAAATAAAAATCCACTTACCCCAGTCTCAGTCACCCTCTGTTCCTACTCTGGGATTAAACTTTTTTCAGGATGACTAACAGTAGGAACAGGGCTTCCCGGGTGGCTCAGTGGTAAAGAATCCATCTGACAAGCAAGAGACATGGGTTTGATCCCTGGGTGGGGAAGATCCCCGGGAGAAGGAAATGGCAACCCACTGCAGTAGTCTTGTCTGGAAAATCCCATGGACAAAGGAGCCTGGTGGGCTACACGGGGTCCATGGGGGCACAAAAGAGTTAGACATGGTAGGAGCATCCACTTGTTCAGAAGAAAACATCCATTCCTGCCCACAAGATCTGATCACCGCTGGCCAATAGCAGTCAGTAATTAACAGTGCATTTCACAGAATCCAGCCCATTCAGTTTCTGGTGCCATCAAGAATCAGTCCAAGGGGACAAATATTGTCCACATATGAGGCACCTAGAATGGTCAGGTTCCTAGAGACAGAGAGTAGGTGGCATCAGGTTACCAGAGGCTGGGGGAGGGGGCTGAGGAGTTAAGATGTAATGGGCACAAGAGTTTCACTTAGAGACGATAAAGTTGTTCTGGATGACAGGGATGGTTGCATAGTAATGTGAAGCTACTTAATGCCACACTTTAAAAAGTGATTAAAATAGTCATTTTTATGTCGTGTATATTTTACCACAATTAAAAAAGAGAAAAGAATTCGCTCACGTTGCACCGTGCCAGTCTAGACCAGTTCTTGTCACCATCTCTCTCTTGGGTGGGAGGTGACACAGAGGCCAGGCCCCCAGGCAGACCCCAGCTCTCCCGTGAGCATGCCTGGACTGAAAGGCATGCAACAGTTTCCAAGAACAACAAATTTTTCCTGCTCAGGCTAGCACCTGTTTACACATGGGGAGAGCTTTTTAGTTTATACTCTAGTGAGCTATCAAAACCTGCATGATTTAAGTCTAGCGGTGCAAACTTAAATTCAAAGAAATTTTAGCCTTCCCTCTGGCTACATTCTCCTTCCTTTTTGGATTATTTGCTCTCTGGCTTTCAGCCCTCAGGAGCATTTTAATGGAAAGGTTTGGGAAGGTGGATCCAGTGTCATCTTTGGCTGGAACTGCCTGTTCTGGGGAAGTCCCAGCTGGAAATCCTCCTGGCTAGACAAACCACCTAGAAACCTGGTGAAATACACAAAGTTGAACAGCTTCTATTCTCCTTTTATGCGCTTTAATTACAGAGACTCTAAAGGGAGTTTACACAAGAGGAAGGACAAAGAACCACTTTTCATGCTGCAAGGAAATCTCACAAGGAGAATTTGCCAGTGTGGTTTACAAGCCCTGCCCTGGAAAGGTGTACTCAACACACTCCCGTCTGGCTGGGAAATGCCAAACCCATCGTCAGCCCTCAGTAGGCCACAGTGGGGCTCTGGAGTTCAATACACTCATCAAAGGAAAAGAGAATTCGAAGACGCTGCTATGAATTACTCTACAGCGGTCATGACAGGTTCTCTCAGGCTGGGATTCTCTTAAGCAAGAAAAACAGTGCTGATCAAACCTGGACCTAAGTTGATAGATTTTGTTTACTACTACTACTACTAGTATGATTGTCTGCTGTCCCAACTTTCTGAAAAATTTTGAAAGGAAATTAGCTGTTTTTCTGCTTGGCTGCCCAGCATCTAAGCATTTGCTTTTCAGAACCCCTCTAACCCTTTATTTAGGCAAAAGTTTGCCTTACATGACAAAGGAAGGAAATGCCAGAGACTCACTTCCCCAGACTCCCTAGAAGGTCAGGCAATGTCCTGGTCTCTGCCCATCAGAGGGTCCCAGCCTCAGCTAGTGGGTCCCTCCCCACTAGAAGCTAGTGAGGTGAACAAACAGGCACAAGGCAGCATCCATACGGATGGTGCACATGCTCAGAAGCACCCTCCAGCAGCCTTCCTCCCAGTGGCCAACACAGGCTCCAGGTGCCACTTCAGCAGGTGCCCCTGGCTGTTCCGTCTCCAAGCCTAACTCTCCAGCCTGCCTGCTAATTCTATCAACCACCAAGTACCCTTTTTCAGAAAGTCCCTTACTGCTAAAAATAAACCAGTCACTTTCTGTGGCTTAAAGCTAAAATTCCCAAATGAAGTATTCTTCTTGCCTTATACATGCTGCTGCTACTGCTGCTAAGTTGCTTCAGTCGTGTGCAACTCTGTGCGACCTCAGAGACGGCAGCCCACCAGGCTACCCCGTCCCTGGGATTCTCCAGGCAAGAACACTGGAGTGGGTTGCCATTTCCTTCTCCAATGCATGAAAGTGAAAAGTGAAAGTGAAGTCATTCAGCAACCCCATGGACTGCAGCCTACCAGGCTCCTCTGTCCATGGGATTTTCCAGGCAAGAGTACTGGAGTGGGGTGCCACTGCCTTCTCCTGCCTTATACACAGTGTTGTATAAAAGAGAATCTTTGTTTTATTTTAAACCTTCTTTTTGCCACAAAACATGGAACATAGTAGGATGCTTTTATAATGACACTCGGTTCTCTAAAAACATCAGTAGTAAGAAAAGATCCTGATGCTGGGAAAGATTGAGTGCAGGAGGAAAAGGGGATGACAGAGGATGAGATAGTTGAATGGCATCATGGACTCAATGGACATGAGTTTGAGCAAACTAGGGAGGTAGTGAAGGATAAGGAAGCCTGGTATGCTGCAGTCCATGGGGTCGCAAAGAGTCTGACAGGACTCAGCAACTGAACACAAATAAGCCTATATTTCCAAAAACACAGATTGTGAAGGAGGAGAGGAGAGGCAAGATGAATGGGCGTTATAAAGATACAAAGTATTTCCCAGTAGGTCTGAGGAATCAATATACCTAACAAAGGATATCTAAAACTCAGAGAAGGCTAGACAGCAGGAAGCTCCCAGGTCAGGGCATGCAGGACCCAGAGGGAGGATCAAGAGGAATAAGCTCCTGGTTCTCCCTCTTTCTCACTCATCTGTCCTTTCTCAGCATTCCTAGGACAGTACAATACCCATCAGTATAAACAGAGCAGTGGGGCCCTTGCCTGGGGAAGTGGGACCTGTGGGAACAGGCAGAGAGTGAGGCATAGCACTTGCCTTCAAAACTTTCGGCCCTGTGCAGCCACTATGGAAAACAGCATGGCGATTCCTTAGAGAGCTAAAAATAAAATTACCATCTGATCCAGCAATCCCATTCCTGGGCATATATCCGAACAAAACTGTAATTCAAAAAACACATGCACCTCTAAGTTCACAGCAGTACAATTCATGACACCTGCGACATGGAAATGACCTAAATGTCCAATGACAGACAGATGGATAAAGGAGGTGTGGTACATATATACAATGGAATACTCCTCAGCCATAAAGAAGAATGATGCCATTTGCAGCCACATGGATGCAACTGGAGATCATCATACTCAGTGAAGTAAGTCAGAAAGAGAGAGGCAAAACCCGCATGATATCACTTATACATGGAAACTAAAATATGGCATGAATGAACCTATCTACAAAACAGAAACAGGCTCATAGACACAGAGAGCAGACTTGTGGTTGCCAAGAGGGGAGGAGGGGAGGGATGGACTGGGGGTGAAGGGCTGGTAAACGAAAGCTATTACATTTAGAATGGATGAACAACAAAGTCCTACTGGATCACACAGGGAACTGTATCCAACCTCCTGGGATAAACCATAATGGGAAAAAATATTTAAAAGATTGTATATATGTGTGTAATTGAGTCATGCAGCTGCACAGCAGAAATTAGCACATTATAAATCAACTGCTTAACCCACTGTGTCCCCATGTCCCTTCTCTGCATCTGCATTTCTATTCCTGCCCTGCTAATAGATTTGTCTGTAGCACTTTTCCAGATTCCACATATATGCCTTAATATATATGGTATTTGTTTTTCTGAAACCAATGCCCCACGGGACCACAAACATGAGCCAATCACAGGTGCTACGAGCTCACAGCTG
Organism: Neotragus pygmaeus; assembly: GCA_006410875.1. Lineage (NCBI taxonomy): Eukaryota > Metazoa > Chordata > Mammalia > Artiodactyla > Bovidae > Neotragus > Neotragus pygmaeus. Next base: position 2,647,590 of record SJYV01016857.1, on the reverse strand, counting down.
GGAACAGCCCTGTTTAGGCCCAAAGTTTTGTTTTGTTTAATTGAAATACAGTTGATTTATAATGTTGTGTTAGGTATACAGTAGCTGTCTTTCTGTTTGGTTGGTTTCACTTAGCAGAATGTGTAGGCTTGGGACTTCCCTGGTGGCACAGTGGCTAAAGACTCCTCCCACTGCAGGGGCCCAGGTTTGATCCCTGTTCAGGGAAGTAGATTCCACACGCCATGTCTGGATGCCACCACTAAGACCCGGAGCAGCAAAATAACTACATAAATAATAAACAGAAGTTAAAAAATAATGAGTAGGCTCCTCTTAGAACCACAGTCTAGAGGAAGAGGGGCCTACCTCGTCCTGCAGGCAAAGAGTAGTCATGCCCCAGGGACAGGGCGGGTCTGGGGGCAGGGGGAAAGTCCTTCCAGGTCACTGAGAAGAAAGTGCCAAACTAAGCCCTGGCACTGGCTTGGTCCTGGCAGAAACAGCTAGGTACATGCGAACTGCAGGAGATGAATTTCTAGTGCAAAGAAACTTGGCCTGCAGGTCATAAGGGCCTCACAGCTGATCATGCCTCAGCTGAGAATTAGCCTTCCCTTCAGGCGCTGGCGTGAGGGCCCCATTCCTGAGACCAAAGTGGAGAAGCCACCCGGGGCACACCTTGTCAAGGGCACCTTCCCCTCAGCTGCCTCAGGACAGGATGGAGCCAGACCCACCCTCCCAGGCTTGAGATGCTGAAGGCACGAGGGATCACCCTGGTTACCTGACATCATTATGGGATTGGGGGAAATTCTTCTTGTCCCTGTGGACACTTTCCAAGTGGAGTGCTCCCATCCACGTCTTTCCCCACTAGCGACGGGGTTCAGCCCAGAAGATAAACCCCTAGAGATTTGTTGTTTGTTTGTTTTGAGGTTGTGGCTAGGGCGGGGGTCTCTTCCAGACTTAGCACCCTCTTTTGGAAGCAATGGTTAAGTGTATGAGCATAAGCTTAAGAAACAATAAAACTATATTAGTCTTAGAAATCCAACTGTAATCATCACTGTTGCTTATGTGGCAATCTAGTGCCCAAGAGGCATACCAGTCTTCCAGAAGGGCACTGTGGCTGGTAAGAGAACAAGGCCAGTGGGTCACCCAGGATCTGGAAGGCTGTCTAGATGCTCCAGCATCTTTTCCAGCTTGCATGTGGAATATGAACTGAGTCTTCTGGACCCCTGGGATTACTAGGCAACCGAGGGGCAGGGAGGACCAACCACTGTCAGCAAGGCCTCCTTTAACTAGAAAAATAAAAGGGGAGTCTGTGATTACATCCCTTGTAGGTCATAAACACCCCAAGTAGCTTATTTTTTTTTACTAAAACATTTACAATGAACATGTTTTGTAAATAGGAAAAAAAAAATAATATAAAATTGGTCTTGAAAAGAATAAAGATAGTTGTTATTACTGGCGAAAAAAAAGTCAAATTTGTAATTATTTCAAGGTACATTTTTCATAATAGCAAAAAAAAAAAAACCCAACAAAAACTGTAAACAATCCAAATGCCTAACCTTTGGGGTACTGTCATACATTCATCTAAGAATATAGAGCCATTAAAACAATAAATATACGATAGTGTCAACACAGGGAAAATGGGCAGGAATAAAAAGAACAAAGACACACACATTCATTGATTGCTGCCATGGAAAGTCATGTTTAGACAGTGATAAGACTGAAAAATAACAGAGGTTGATCCTTTCAAGCAAAAGGATCCTTTGTGGTCAGGGGAGATCTGAGGTGTAAGTCTCCATAGAAAGCTTTTTTATTGTTTTGTTTTTAATAGCAAATCGAGTTGATATGGCCTCTGTTNGCACCTTCCCCTCAGCTGCCTCAGGACAGGATGGAGCCAGACCCACCCTCCCAGGCTTGAGATGCTGAAGGCACGAGGGATCACCCTGGTTACCTGACATCATTATGGGATTGGGGGAAATTCTTCTTGTCCCTGTGGACACTTTCCAAGTGGAGTGCTCCCATCCACGTCTTTCCCCACTAGCGACGGGGTTCAGCCCAGAAGATAAACCCCTAGAGATTTGTTGTTTGTTTGTTTTGAGGTTGTGGCTAGGGCGGGGGTCTCTTCCAGACTTAGCACCCTCTTTTGGAAGCAATGGTTAAGTGTATGAGCATAAGCTTAAGAAACAATAAAACTATATTAGTCTTAGAAATCCAACTGTAATCATCACTGTTGCTTATGTGGCAATCTAGTGCCCAAGAGGCATACCAGTCTTCCAGAAGGGCACTGTGGCTGGTAAGAGAACAAGGCCAGTGGGTCACCCAGGATCTGGAAGGCTGTCTAGATGCTCCAGCATCTTTTCCAGCTTGCATGTGGAATATGAACTGAGTCTTCTGGACCCCTGGGATTACTAGGCAACCGAGGGGCAGGGAGGACCAACCACTGTCAGCAAGGCCTCCTTTAACTAGAAAAATAAAAGGGGAGTCTGTGATTACATCCCTTGTAGGTCATAAACACCCCAAGTAGCTTATTTTTTTTTACTAAAACATTTACAATGAACATGTTTTGTAAATAGGAAAAAAAAACATAATATAAAATTGGTCTTGAAAAGAATAAAGATAGTTGTTATTACTGGCGAAAAAAAAGTCAAATTTGTAATTATTTCAAGGTACATTTTTCATAATAGCAAAAAAAAAAAACCCAACAAAAACTGTAAACAATCCAAATGCCTAACCTTTGGGGTACTGTCATACATTCATCTAAGAATATAGAGCCATTAAAACAATAAATATACGATAGTGTCAACACAGGGAAAATGGGCAGGAATAAAAAGAACAAAGACACACACATTCATTGATTGCTGCCATGGAAAGTCATGTTTAGACAGTGATAAGACTGAAAAATAACAGAGGTTGATCCTTTCAAGCAAAAGGATCCTTTGTGGTCAGGGGAGATCTGAGGTGTAAGTCTCCATAGAAAGCTTTTTTATTGTTTTGTTTTTAATAGCAAATCGAGTTGATATGGCCTCTGTTAGGGACAGTGAAACCACATTTTCCCCGGGATTCAAGCCTTCGGGGCTTTCTCGAAGGCAAAAGAGGAACACTGAAGTGAATTTACGCTCCAGCCCTGCCTAGGCCTCCTCTCTTTCTGTCTCTGTCTCTGTCTCTGTCTCTCTCTCTCTACATCCATCTCTTTCCAAAGACCAAGTTCATTAAGTCCATTCACTCAGGTCTTGCCCACGCTCCTTGATTAAGTCAGTGTGGATGACTTAACCTCTGCTCACATGTAATCAGCTGGGATACACCAGAACCTTATCCTTCTTAGAAAATATTTTTCTTTCTATATGAAATTGTTTTTGACTCTCCCTCTCTTTCAATTTAAAAAGTAACAGGTACCTATTTTAACAAATATATAGTGTACAGATTATATTGGGCAACACTGTGTTGTATGTGGGGGCCTGCCACATTCACAGCCATTCCCGGGAGTTCCTTACCCATGGCTGGCCATGCCGTGTGCCCTGTGGCTCTGACCCCTGACCCCCAAGACCAGCCACAGCTGGCTGGACCAGGGTAAATACCTGACTCAAGGGCAGCCAAATCCTGGGCTGGCTAGGGTCTATGGGGTGGACTCCTCCAAAAATCTTACCCTAGTTTCACTGTGACTCACTGAGCCCATCAAGTCCCCTCTTGGGGAGTAAATGTGAGGCATAGAGGAGTGATAAGTGAGTAGGTAGGAGGAGCGTTAGTCTAAGGACATGCAGAGAAAAGGAAGGAAGCAAAGGGTGGAAGAAGCAGGACTCGGGCACGAACAAGAGGCACAGAGGAGAATAAAGGGAAACAGAGTTTAGCTGGTGGTAGGAGGAGGCAGAAAGACACCAAGGCCTAGCTTCTTGAAGGAAGGGACAATGTTTGCATTGTTCCTGGAGAGAAACAGGGCCTGGCAAACGGAAGTCATGCAATGGGAATCTGGACTGGCTGACAGGCAGGATGAGAAACACGGACAGGCCAGGGAGGAAGGAGGCCTGAGGACAGCAAGCCGGCACCTCTGCAGAGCTCTGGGTGGGTGACTGCCTCCATCTTCCCCATGTGGCCCCCATTCCAGTCTCCCATGCAGACTGGATTCCTGTCTTCCTTGTTGCCCCACAGTTCCTTACAGTAAATCTCATTTTTCCCATTCTTAAAATCTCAGAGAGTCCAACAGAGAAATGTAAAACAAAGAACAAAACAAAAATTCCTCCATGAGCCAGAGATAATCATCCTGAAAACAGATTTCGTGTTCTGTTATTTTTATACTAAACAAGTGAAGTATTTCCATACCATGAACTATCCTTTGAAAACATGGTTTCGTGGCTGCACTTTGTCCCTTCACTCTAAGGAGTATTAGGTGTTAGATGTTAGACACTGAGGTTATTTCTGAAGGCTTGCTGCATGAATAATGCCCTGCTGTCCACGCAAAGACTTGTACGTGAGTGCTTGCAGCAGCTCTATTCTTAGTGTCCGCCAAACATTACAAACAACCCAAATGCACAACAACAGACTCTGGCACATCCATACAGTGGGATGCGACTCAGCAACACAAAGAGACAAACCACTGATGGGCACAAAATTGTGGATGCATGTCAGAAACACTCTGCTAAGTGGAAGTAGCCAGACAGAAAAGGCTCCACACGTGCGGGATTCCATGTATTAGTCAACCTTGATGGAAAGATAAAACTAAAGGATGAAAAGCCCATCAGTGGTTGCCAGGGACTGGGGCTTGCAGAGGGACCTGATGATGACAAAGGGCAGCCCAAGTGAACTTCTTGGAAAGACGGGAAAATATTTGATAGCGCTAGTGTTTATACAACTATATACATTGACATGGTACATCCAGCTGTACACCTAGTAAGAGTAAATGTTATGGTCTGTAAATGATGGAAAGTGAAGTCGCTCAGTCGTGTCCGACTCTTAGTGACCCCACGGACTGTAGCCCACCAGGCTCTTCCATCCATGGCATTTTCTAGGCAAGAGTACTGGAGTGGGTTGCCATTTCCTTCTCCAGGGGATCTTCCCAACCCAGGGATTAAACCCATGTCTCCTGTATTATGGGCAGACGCTTTACCATCTTAGCCACCAGGGAATCCCCCAATAAATAAATAAATGATACCCCCGATAAATATGACCCCACTCCCCCCAAAGTAATACCGTCATGCAGACGCTTTACCATCTTAGCCACCAGGGAATCCCCCAATAAATAAATTATACCCCCGATAAATATGATCCCACTCCCCCCAAAGTAATACTGTCATGCAGTAAGTCCCTTCTACACGTCTCCTTCTGAATATCTATGAGTATATCCTTTGGATAAATTTCCAGAAGCAGAATCACTGGATCAAAGTGTATGTACAGTTTAAGCACAGTTAATTAAAAACTAAACTTAAATAGCCACCTGAGGCTAGCAGCTGCCGTGTTGGCCAGCACAAGTCTAGAACAGAACTGAGCCCTGACTGCAGGAGCAGTGGCGGCTGCGCCCAGCCAGCCTGGCCACGGGGCCTGATCACTCTCCACCTCACTCTCCAGGGCCAGGACCCAGCGTCTGCTCCTGGTACTGGAGTTGGAGTACCTGGCTCTCTCCCCTCCCTTGATTCTCCCCTCCTTGCTCCTGGGTGCCTGCCCTGCTCGCCACAGCCCTCTGGGGACCGGGTGCTGGGTTCCTGGGCAGCTTGGATGCCAGGCCTTCAGGTACCGTCCTCTAGTCACCCGCATCTGCCTCCAGCCCCCTTAGGCTGACTGTCTTCCTACCTCTCTGGGCTTCTGCCTATTTCACTGCTGGGACTTGCCTCTCTAGAAGCCTGGCTCACGCATGGCTATCTTTGGAAGGGGAAACTTGATTGTCTTTTTAAATGATCTCTCTTTTATGTTTTATTCCAAGTGTCAACCCTTATCTTTGAAAACTGACTCTATCCTTGGAACTGCCTCCTGAATCCTGATACCACCCACACCCAGGTGTGTCAGAGGGCTGTGTGGAGAGAGGGGAAAGCGTGGGAAGATCAGCAGTGGTGCACGCAATGCTCTCCTTCAACCCCACCGGAGCCGGGCTCTGCTAAAAGGGAAGCACGGACAGACGCACACGGACGATCTGGTTTAAAAGGCGTCCCTTAGCCATATCAGCGTGAAGCACCCCCACAGGCATCTCCCTGCCCAGCTCCCAGCCGCCTCCCCACTGTGGGCGCCATCAGCCCCCCTGGCCTTGGGCATAAGATCAGAATCCTCAAGAGAGTGGGGGAGAGGCCCCCGTTCCTGCCCAGCCACAGTTAGCACCCACCTCAGAGCTTCGACTGCGGTGGAGGGCGTGGGTCTCCCCTGGACAATAACGCTGGGAAAAGCCCAGCCTCCTCAGAGAAGACCTCTTTTCCCATGTGCTGCCACTCTACCTCACAGTCAACCTGGAACAAGGCTTCTGAGCCTAGTGGTCACCTCCCATCCCTAGGAGGACACACGTGGGGCTGAGGTGCGAGTGGGACACGAATGGGGTCGCCCTTGGCGCACACTGCCTCTCCCGCCCCATCCCCCTGGACCACAGCCTCCCTAGCTGGCTCTTCCATTGTCAGCTGAGCCAACTGAGCAGGAGGGCTCTCATTCCTCTGAGTCAGGGCATCTGTTATCTAACGGGCAGAAGCACATCTCAGGAAGGACAGGGCATGTGGCCCTTGTCCTCCATGAGCTGTCTTCAAAAGCGACAAGACTTCGTCAACAGTTGTAGAGGTCACATCTTCCGCTGCCGGCATTGCCAGTACAGTGAACAGATGCTGGAGAGGGAGCAGAGTGTGCCCTGCAGCAGGGGGTCAGGATGTACACAGCACTGGGGGGTGAGGGGTCCTTGTGTACACGCTCATTTCTCCGCACCCAGCACAGTCCCTGCCCTCAGCTGTGCCCCTCCAGTTGTGCAGAGGAGAGTGAATTCCTAATAATGGGGGATAAGAGAGGGTGATAGTTTGGAAACCTAATGCTGTATTAAAGCGAAGTTGCTAAGTCGTGTCCAACTCTTTGCGACCCTATGTACTGTAACGTATCAGGCACCTCTGACCATGGGATTTTCCAGGCAAGAATATTGGAGTGGGTTGCCATTTCCTTCTCCAGGGGATCTTCCCAACCCAGGGATTAAACCCATGTCTCCTGTATTATGGGCAGACGCTTTACCATCTTAGCCACCAGGGAATCCCCCAATAAATAAATAAATGATACCCCCGATAAATATGACCCCACTCCCCCCAAAGTAATACCGTCATGCAGACGCTTTACCATCTTAGCCACCAGGGAATCCCCCAATAAATAAATAAATTATACCCCCGATAAATATGATCCCACTCCCCCCAAAGTAATACTGTCATGCAGTAAGTCCCTTCTACACGTCTCCTTCTGAATATCTATGAGTATATCCTTTGGATAAATTTCCAGAAGCAGAATCACTGGATCAAAGTGTATGTACAGTTTAAGCACAGTTAATTAAAAACTAAACTTAAATAGCCACCTGAGGCTAGCAGCTGCCGTGTTGGCCAGCACAAGTCTAGAACAGAACTGAGCCCTGACTGCAGGAGCAGTGGCGGCTGCGCCCAGCCAGCCTGGCCACGGGGCCTGATCACTCTCCACCTCACTCTCCAGGGCCAGGACCCAGCGTCTGCTCCTGGTACTGGAGTTGGAGTACCTGGCTCTCTCCCCTCCCTTGATTCTCCCCTCCTTGCTCCTGAGTGCCTACCCTGCTCGCCACAGCCCTCTGGGGACCGGGTGCTGGGTTCCTGGGCAGCTTGGATGCCAGGCCTTCAGGTACCGTCCTCTAGTCACCCGCATCTGCCTCCAGCCCCCTTAGGCTGACTGTCTTCCTACCTCTCTGGGCTTCTGCCTATTTCACTGCTGGGACTTGCCTCTCTAGAAGCCTGGCTCACGCATGGCTATCTTTGGAAGGGGAAACTTGATTGTCTTTTTTAATGATCTCTCTTTTATGTTTTATTCCAAGTGTCAACCCTTATCTTTGAAAACTGACTCTATCCTTGGAACTGCCTCCTGAATCCTGATGCCACCCACACCCAGGTGTGTCAGAGGGCTGTGTGGAGAGAGGGGAAAGCGTGGGAAGATCAGCAGTGGTGCACGCAATGCTCTCCTTCAACCCCACCGGAGCCGGGCTCTGCTAAAAGGGAAGCACGGACAGACGCACACGGACGATCTGGTTTAAAAGGCGTCCCTTAGCCATATCAGCGTGAAGCACCCCCACAGGCATCTCCCTGCCCAGCTCCCAGCCGCCTCCCCACGGTTGGCGCCATCAGCCCCCCTGGCCTTGGGCATAAGATCAGAATCCTCAAGAGAGTGGGGGAGAGGCCCCCATTCCTGCCCAGCCACATTTAGCACCCACCTCAGAGCTTCGACTGCGGTGGAGGGCGTGGGTCTCCCCTGGACAATAACGCTGGGAAAAGCCCAGCCTCCTCAGAGAAGACCTCTTTTCCCATGTGCTGCCACTCTACCTCACAGTCAACCTGGAACAAGGCTTCTGAGCCTAGTGGTCACCTCCCATCCCTAGGAGGACACACGTGGGGCTGAGGTGCGAGTGGGACACGAATGGGGTCGCCCTTGGCGCACACTGCCTCTCCCGCCCCATCCCCCTGGACCACAGCCTTCCTAGCTGGCTCTTCCATTGTCAGCTGAGCCAACTGAGCAGGAGGGCTCTCATTCCTCTGAGTCAGGGCATCTGTTATCTNTGCAGTCCATGGGGTTGCAAAGAGTCAGACAGGACTGAACAACAACTAGAAGCTGGAAAAGGTGAGGAGACAGATTGTCCCCTGGAGTCTTCAGGAGGATCCAGACCTTGACATTAGCTTGGTGAAAATTATTTCAGACTTCTGACCTCCAAAACTATAGAGAATGAGTCTGTGTTGTTTTAGTCCACTAAGCTTGTGGTGATCTGTTACAGTAGTAATAGAAAATTAATGCATCCAGGTGATGAGAACCTCCCAGTTCCCTCTGAGAAGGCTGTGCCACCTGGATGAGGTGAGCCCAGGCCACAGCGTACCAGTGGTGTGACAGGCTCAGGTGTGAGACTCAGTCACCCCACGCCACCAGCAGCCACCCAGAGGTCTCCTCCAAGCATTGCCCTCTATACAGCGTCACAAGGAAGGGGTGGGGATTCTCTGTTCAGAGATAAGAACACCTGTGTGTTCCAGGGGTTCATTGGTCTGTCCTTGTTTTGAGAAGCAGGCAGGACTGACAGGCGGCACCACACCTTACCTGAGATGGTGCCAAGGAAAACCAACAGGTGGTTTTCTTTGGCAGATCTCAACTTAGCCATTGGATAAAATCTGAGTCAAGCTAGTTAGAGCCACCCAGGAACAGGACGTACTTGCTTATTAAACATTTCAACATCGCCAGGGTGCATTTTCCCTCGTATGTTTGGAACACTTCTTGATCACATTACCACTCTCACATAACCTGCACTGATATTTCATAACATAACACTTCACCAGCAAACCTGAAGCCCTGGAAGGTATTTCATCTGAAACCATCAAAAACGTCGAGTCAGAATGCATTTCTTACTTACCTCTGAAGGGTGTCTCTGGCTTAGCCGCTACTTTGTCCATAGGACATAGGCTACTGGGCAACACTGAACTAGGGTGAATGAGCGAAAACCCAGCTCTGTGACCCCGTGGCTGCAGGCTTCTGTGTTTTTGTGAGTTTCCAAAGCTGGGGCTGGAGTTGGGGGCCATGGTATCTGCGGTGACCCTCTATGACCGCTCAGCAAGCCCAGGAACAGAGGCCCGAAATGGATTACACAAGGCCCGAGCAGGTCAGCAATGTTACTTAGAGAGGTTTGAAAGTGGAGTCTGAACAGTGTGGCTGACCCCCATCACCAGAAGTGATCGCATGACCAGATATAATCACATCACCGAAAGTGAAACCAAGAGCGACCAAGAGCCAGGATGTCACAGCAGAGGTTCTCAGGACACGGCACTGCAGTCTCCTTCCTGCCTCTCCTCCAGGAGGACCAACCCACGCAGCCCTCCAGGCTGCACAGACACCAGGAACCCCAGGCCCCCAGGTCTGGGACCAGGGGCCCTGCTTCAGAATGTGGGTGTTGAGTTGCACAATTTAAATCTCAGCCTGGGACTTGGTTACTGAAGCACTAGCAGGCCCTTCCCATCTCACACAGACCTGTAGGAGTCTCGGGTGAAATTCTTGCAGCCGCTAAACGGCCACTAACAGAGATTACGGAGCCAGACTGCCTGCGTTTGAAAATCCAGGCCCTACTCTTTACTGCTACATGACGGCAGCAAGCTGCTTAAACATCTATGCTCCAGTTTCCTCATCTGTGAAAAGAGAATTAAAAATACTATATAAAATAGTAAAATGTGGCTATTCCTGGCTGCTGCTGATTAGCTGCCAAGTCGTGTCCGACTCTTTGTGACCCTCCGTGGACTGTGGCCCTCCAGGCTCCTCTGTCCATGGGATTCTCCAGGCAAGAATACTGGAGTGGGTTGCCATTTCCTTCTCCAGGGATTTTCCCGATCCAGGGGTTGAACCTGCATATCCTGTATCTCCTGCATTGGCAAGTGGATTCTTTACTACTGAGCCACCCTGGAAGCCCACAACAGAAACTAACTCTCTGAGTTCTGGAGGCTAGAAGTCCACCTTCGAAGTGTCNTTTTCCCGATCCAGGGGTTGAACCTGCATATCCTGTATCTCCTGCATTGGCAAGTGGATTCTTTACTACTGAGCCACCCTGGAAGCCCACAACAGAAACTAACTCTCTGAGTTCTGGAGGCTAGAAGTCCACCTTCGAAGTGTCAGCAAGGCTGTGCTCTAATCTCCTCTTCGCTTTTCTCCCTGCCTTCCTTGTCTCACCCACTGTCCTGGGTGATCTTGGGCCTGCGACGGTGTGACTCCAACCTCCGCCTCTGCTGGTATACATCATCCTCTCTCTGTTTTCACACAATCTTCTTATAAGGACAGTAGTCATAATGAAGGACCCACCAGCCTGAAGTCATGTTAACTCCTTACAACGCAGTGACCTTGCTTCCAAATAACGTCAGGACTCAGGGGTTAGACGACATCCTTTGGGAGGACACAATTTTAACAGTGTCTTTGCCCTCACTGCCCAGGCATTTATGGTCAAAGACAGTTATGTTAGGTATTCCTCTCTCATGTCCCTTGTCATTTCTCTTTCTTATAATTTATTTGAAAATATTTTTAAGTGATAAATCATACAGACCAATGCACCTGACTAATACAAAAGTAGGTTTTGTTTTAATATCTATTATTTATTTATGTGGCTGCCCCAGGTTGCAGTTGCTGCATGCCAGGTCTTTGGTCTTCATTGTGGCATGTGGGATCTTTTAGCTGCAGCATGCAGAATCTAATTCCCTGACCAGGAATCAAACCTGTGCCCTCTGCATTGGGAGCACACAGTCTTAGCCACCAGACCACCAGGGATGTTTTAGTTAAATTAAAGCAGTTTGGGTTAAATTAAGCTCTGTAAAGTCTCTTACCAAAATACCTGGCTAAAATAGAGTACATAATTTCCCCCCTTTTCTAGTTCTCTTATTTTTCTGCAATAGTTTCATTTGTCTCAGCAACCTTTCAGTCTATATTTTCTAGAACAATTCCAATTTAGTGAAACTTCTCAAAAAAAATAGGCACAGAGATCACTTAAATGCAATGCAATTGTAATGCTTCTTAAGGCTTATCAAGCAAATAAATCCACAAATAGGAAAATCTTTGGGCTCCCTGGTGGTCCAGTGGTTAAGAATCTGCCTTGCAATGAAAGGCACACCGGTTCGATCCCTCGTCCAAGAAGATCCCATATGCTGTGGAGCAACTAAGCCTGTGAGCCCACAGGCCTTAGAGCCTGAGCTCAGCAGCAAGAGAGGCCTTTGCGCTGGAAAGCCCATGCACTGCAGCTAGGGAGCAGCCCTCGCACGCCACAACTAGAGAAAGCCAGTGTAGTAACAAAGACCCAGCACAGCCAAAAAATAAAATAAAGAAATCTTTTTTAAAAAGAAAAAAAAAAAACATATCCTTTGTCAAGGATCCCAGTTTGGGAATCAAAAAGTCTGCCACTAACCAGTGGAGATCAAAACTAAGAGGCTGGTGGAAACTTGGGCAGGGGGGTGAGGTATGCAAGAGGGCACCGAGGTCTGGAGAGAAGACCAGGTATGAGGGTAAAAGAGGAATGGGCCGGAGGGACATCCCACCATTTCCCTGTGGATGCCACGCCACTGACAGGAAGGACGCCACGATTTCATCATAATTTCATTTTTAGCAGAAATATGTCCTTCCCCCTTTTCTTCCCAGTAATTATATGTCCGAAGAAGGAACCTGAAACCAAGACTGGAAAAGGAAATAGCACAAGAGCTGGAACTGGAAAACAACAGCTGAGGTAAAAGCCAGTGAGGAGGACAGAGCCAGGGCAGAAAGCTTCACCTTCCTGGTGTCAGATTCATTTTCTGACCTATCTCGAGAGCTGGGGCTTGGCCAGAGGGTTTGAGAACCATTTTCACAGGTAGGTGTCAAGAGGACAGAAAACGCAGGAAAACTCAAGACAGGGCATGAGAGAGGAGAGTTTTCTCTCAACAAAGACACCAGAGGAAAGAAAGGTAGGTAACAGAGGAGAAGAGAGAGGCACAGATCTCTGATATGAGACAGCCTCTCTGCGACACTCACATGGAAGCTGTGTTTGCAGCAGAAAAAAAGGGGACAGCTATTAAGGGGGTTAGGGGTCAAGATAACCCCAGCCAATACCTACTGAGGAGTAGCTAGGTGCCAAGCACTGCCTTAGAAACCCGGAGAGGAATGGGAACAGATGTGGTATCTGCTGTTAAGGCTTTTACTGTCAGACGTGCAGCTCAGTAGAGATAATTACCATGTTGGAGGTATGATCACAGGACAGTGAGAGAGGAATGCCAAGCGTCTCCTGGGTGCGTCTCAGAAGGCACACAGGAGTGCAGAGAGACTGGGCGCCACCCAGCGGGGACCTCTGTGAAGGCCTTGGGTGCCTCCGTAAGGCCTTTGTCCTAGAGTCAGTGTGGAGTGCTGGCAAATTCTGAAGAGGAAAGCAACGCTATCTGATTTGTGGGACAGAAGATCTTTCTGGACCCTCTTGGGAGGTTGGCATAACAGGGAGAGAGGGCGGCGGCAGGAAGGCTTGAAAAAAAAGGAGAAATTCATCTCTGAGAGAAGAAAGGACTCCTTGTCAGAGAGGTGGGGAGGGAAGGAAGAATGAATAGAATTGGGTGTGTAGAGAGGGGAGGGTAGTGTGTGGAAGGGGAGGAGTTCCTGTGAGTGGTCACCGTTTTCTTTGTGAAGTAAGACACCAGACGATTCCAGACACCAGCGTGTCAGATGGCGCCAAGACTGTGTGGAGCAAATCCAGGCTGACAAGGGCTGGGGAACAGGGCAGCTTTGCTCAGTAGGCTTGAGGGCGCAGTTAGGGTTGGAGGCCATCAAAGGGGAGTGGTGATTCGGGATTTATTCAGCGTTACCCGGGTCCAGGGTTTAAGGGGGAGGATATAAAAGCTGAACGGATATCACGCTTGCGAATCTGCCAAAGAAGAGGGACAAGGGTGTTGAGAGAGTGGATACAGGGGGGTTGAGATGATGCATCACGGAGTCTGGGCTGGAAAGGAATAGACGCAAAGAGGAGAAGGGGCTCACCAGCCTGGAGAATGTGGAGGAGACACCAACTAGTGGTCAGGGATGGGTGGTGGTGCTTCTCTTCACAGCATTGGCCTCAGAAGACTGAGGGAAGTCATCCTGTGACGGTGGTTCTCTGGTGGCAGGTGCAGGCTGCGAGAGAAGNTGTTTGCCACACAACAGCATATGGCATAGCTGTCTTCCTTTCTGTAGGCTTATCCATTCCAGGTGAGTTAGGTTATGAGGATCGTACCAATGCTTTGAGATCTAACGTCATCCCAGAACCTCTTTATTGATTATCCCATCTTGATGTTTAGTGTTTGGCGTGGTTCAAAAGTGTTTTTGATGAAACTGTTCAAAAAACTCGATGTGACATTAACACCTCAGATCTCACAGGCTTGAGAGGCTTCATCAGTGTAATCTTCATCAAGGTTCTTTGAATTTCAATCAATAGAACTTATCTTAAACTTCAAAAGGGAAGTCATGACAAGGCAGCATTACCTATTCTTTATTCGAAGCACCTAGTCAGTCACTCGGTCATGTCCTGCTCTTTGTGACCCCATGGACTGTAGCCCGCCAGGCTCCTACTCCCATGGGATTTTCCAGGCAAGAATATTGGAGTGGGTTGTCCTTTCTTTCTCCAGGGGATCTTCCAGATCCAGGGCTTGAACCCGGGTCTCCCACATTGCAGGCAGACTCTTTACCACCTGAGCTATTAGGAAAGCCCTAGACAAAGCAATAAACAAGGTCCCAATGTTCATGGAACTGACATTTGAGGATATCACTTTCTATCACCTAACCTGTATTGAGTGCTTACTAGGGCTAGGCACTGGGCTAAATCCTTTACACACATTAACTGATTTTTGTCTTCACAACAACCCTACACATTAGGTACTATTCTTAGTATCAAGGTCAAACTGTACATAGGTATTATGGCTAAGATTTGAACTTGAGTGATCCGGCTCTAGAATCTGTGCATTTAACTGCCTTTAGCTGCCTCTTGGAGAAGGCAATGGCACCCCACTCCGGTACTCCTGCCTGGAAAATCCCATGAACGGAGGAGCCTGGTGGGCTGCAGTCCATGGGGTCACTGAGAGNAAAATACTGCAGCCAGAGAGGTGAGGTTCTCTGGCAAGACAGAGCTGACCTTCAAACAGCAAGTGGAAGGGTGAATTTAGTTTCTTTTTAAAGAAGCCTCTCAAGTGGCTCAGCCCTGGTCTTAGGAGTTGTTGAAAAGTTGCAACCACTAGAGGGCACCAACCAATCCTTGATCCGCCGCTGCTGCCTGAGCGCTACAGTCGCTTCAGTGTCCCACTCTTTGAGACCCCAAGGAGGGAAGCCTGCCAGGCTCCTCTGTCCATGGGATTCTCCAGCCAAGAATACTGGAGTGGGTTGCCATGCCCTCCTCCAGGGAATCTTCCTGATGCAGGGACTGAACCTACGTCTCTTATGTCTCCAGCACTGGTAGACGGGTTCTTTACTACTAGCGCCATCCACTAAACCTGCCCAAATCCTGGAGAGTTTCTGCACAGGTTACTCTGCTTCCAGATCTATAATGCTAATATCTTTCATTTTTCTCAACATGAGCTTTGAGAACCAGGCACATTTTAAAGTGAATCCACAGACTGTATTGAAGCCGATAGGATGATGAGGGAGTTAAGACACCCTAATACAGAGAAAATAGGCCACAGATTGTCTTATGAATAAATAGATCAGAACCAATGACACGAAAGACTTTTTAAAACCTATGCTCACTAACCTATTCATCTGCTAAAATCCGATATCCACAGATAGCCACAACATAACTTCGCATTATTGACAAGCCACTGTTCAGCAATGCATCTAATAACTGCCAGACCGTGGACCAGTGAACTAGTGCATCAAACTGAGTTTGTTGGGGAGGTTGGTTGTTGTTTTTAAAGATACAGATTTGAGGACCACATCCACAAGGATTTTTTAAAATAAGTCTGGAATGGGACCCAGGAATGTTGTCCAAAGACTCCTGATGTGTAAGAGTCTGGAAGCCACTGCTTTACAATTGGAGTGTCGGAGATGCGGGGAGCAAAAGTGAGAGCTGAGTTCAGAAACCTGATGACTTATGGGGAGTGTGTACCTCTGGGGGCCCTGAGAGGGGAACACCTGGAATACCGGAAATTGCTCCCCTGCTTTGTGAACAGCAGCTACATCTGGCCCCTGGAAGGTGGGTAGAGCTCCTTGGGCCTTATAAGTCTCTCCCATGACTTCCGATCTCAACAGGATCAAGGCTAGAGCAAGGCCAGGCATCCAGCAGGAGAGGGCCCTGGTGAAGCGGGATCTGCCTGTTTGTGTCCAGCTTTGCCCCCTCGTGGTGATGGGAACTTCAGTCAAGCATCCTTGAATTCCCCAAGCCTTGATTTTCTCATATATAAATTGAACATAATACCCATCTTATTGTTGAGGGAATTCAGGGAACAAAAATGTGCAAAACACTGAGAGCTGGGAAGCGTTCAGAGCCTGAGAGGCAAGGGATGCTGCCGACATCTTCACCTGCACGGTCACTAGCCTGGGAGAACCAAGAGCAGGACAGCACTGCCACTGACCCCACCCGCCCACAAGGCCCCAGACCTGAGCCATCTGCAGACCGCTGCTAGAAGGTACACCTCATTTACTTCAGCTGGCCGTGTCCTGGGATGACTGCCTTTTCTAGTCTGCAGTCTGAAATAATCATTGAGGTAGCACTCATATCCTTGCTGTCCAGGTCAAAGAAAGCGAGTCTGAGCTCCCTGGCTGCTGCTACCATTCTTCTGGGGCTTGTAGAGCTTGATGATGACCTCTACGTGTGTGTGCATGCTAAGTCGCTTTAGTCATGTCTGACTGTGTGTGACTCCATGGACTGTAGCCCGCAGGCTCCTATGTCCGTGGGATTTTTCAGACAAGAATACTGGAGTGGGTTGCCATTTCCTTTTCCAGGGGATCTTCCCGACCCAGGGATCAGATCCTGCAACGTTCTTCACTGTGAGTGCCAACCTGGAAGCCCGATGACCTCCATATTCAATCCCAATGGACCTTTCGAGTCCTACAGACATTTTCTGCATTTCTCCTACGTCATATCCTGGTGAGCATCCCCTCTGTCCAGAATCATCCACACCTTTGCTTCTAGGAATCCCAGGAGGCTCTGAGCTCTCCTTCTCTTCTGACAACCCCTTCCTAGTTCTTGTCTGTCACCCACTCCTCACCCATCAGCTTCTCCCAAGATTCTGTACTTGCCACCCTACTGGCCCTTCTCTTCTAAGCCCTTTTGGTA
Source organism: Neotragus pygmaeus (assembly GCA_006410875.1). Lineage (NCBI taxonomy): Eukaryota > Metazoa > Chordata > Mammalia > Artiodactyla > Bovidae > Neotragus > Neotragus pygmaeus. The sequence goes on along the minus strand of SJYV01016857.1, from coordinate 2,630,684 downwards.
AATTAAATTATGTATTTTGGCTGCGCTGGGTCTTTATTGCTAAGCACGGGCTCTAGGTGCGCAGGCCAAAAGTTGTGGTGCACGAGCTTAGCTGCTCAGAGGCAGGTGGAATTTTCCCAGACCAGGGAATCAAACCCATGTTTCCTGCATTGCAAGGTAGATCCTTTATCACTGGACCACCAGGAAAGTCCCTCCTTTAAGCTCTTCTTAAGTCATTTCATCCATGGCCATGGTCTACCTGTCCCTACAGGTCAATGTACCATTTTTATCTCTGTCACTTTCCTATCTCAACTGTCTCTGGACATCTGCTTACGGGATATCCACATGAACTTTGAAATTGGTATTTCCCAAATTAAACTAATCATCTCCCACATGCCCTGCCCTATACACATATCTGCATCCCCCCAAAATTACCTTCCATTCCTCCTTAATGTTAACTGACCTCAATTAATGGGGTCAACACACAGTCCATTCTCAGAGCAGAAACCCAGCAATTCTCTTCTCTGTTTTTCTCCCACCGTGCTTAATCCTTCCCCAGGCCTGTGGGTTTTCTCTCTCACACAAGTCCAGCTCATCTCTAACCCCTGTGCAGGACTTCAGCATCTTTACCTGAACCACTGTGATGCAAAAAATGTTTAACTTCTGGTGTCAGACTTGTCCCCTCAACCCATGACTGCCTTGCCACTCATCCTCCACCATACTTCTCACACTTCATGATCTAGACTATGTTGTGGTTCCTCAAAACCAGATGTCATCTCATGCCCTCATATCCTTCCTTGTCCCAATCCCTTCACTGAGGACATCCCTCCCACCTGTCTTGGCTACCTCTCACTCATTGTGGTGGGTTGGATGATAATCTCCTGAAAGCTTATGTCCATGTGGAACCTGTGGATGTGACCTTATGTAGGAAAAGGGTCTTTGCACATGTAATTAAGGATCTCAAGATAAGACCCTTCTGGATTACTCAGGTGGGCCCTAAGTCCAATGACAAATGTCCTTATAAAAGGGGGAGCAGAGACACAGAGACAGCCTCGTGAAGGCACGTGGAGGCAGAGATTGGAGTCTTGCTGCCACAAACCAAGACGTGCCGAGGCCACCAAAAGCTGGAGGAGACAAGGAAGGAAACCTCCCCTAGGGCCTTTAGAGGGCACATAGCTCTGCCAACACCTGTATTTTGGACTTCTAGTCTCCAAAACTGGGAGAAAGTAAATTTCCATTGTTTTAAGCTACTAGGTCTGCAACAGTTTGCTAAGGCAGCCAGAGGAAACTAATGCACTCACCTTTCGGGACGCAGTTCATACATCATCTCCTCCAGGAAGTCCTCTCTGATTTCCTCCTGCCATCACCCCCTGCTGCCTGCTTATATCTGATTTCCTCCCTCTGTCTGTCTCCCTTGAGAAACTCCTGAAAGGCAGCATCTGGGTTCTGTTTCCCATTGTAACATGAGAATCCAACACTGTTTCAGGAATAGACCAGGTTCTCCACCAGATCAATGCATGTGAATCTCAGTCCCTGTGTATCTCCTACAGTCTGAACATCATGCCAGGAACTTCACAAACATTCCCTCACTGAATCATCTCAATAGGCCTAGGAGGTAGATACCATCATCTCTGCTTTATAGACACAGAAACTAAGGCACAGCAACTTGCCCAAGGCCATTTGTAAACAGAATTTGTATCCAGATCAATTTGATGAACATGAGCATGGCATTTTCAAAAGACCAGTGGCCAACTAGAAGGGTATATTGGAGAATGGCAGGGAAAAGACTGAGTCTGAATTACACACTTGTGAGACAAAGCCGCTGTGCGTGTACACGTGTGTGTGTAAACAGTAGTGAGGGTCGGAGTTTAGTAAACTCGGCTGATCTAGCTCATAACACAGCATAAACGTATCACAGCAGCTTCCATTCTGAGGCCTGGGAGCAAGGGGTGCTGTGGTGCCTGAGGGCTAAGAAACAANCAATGTACCATTTTTATCTCTGTCACTTTCCTATCTCAACTGTCTCTGGACATCTGCTTACGGGATATCCACATGAACTTTGAAATTGGTATTTCCCAAATTAAACTAATCATCTCCCACATGCCCTGCCCTATACACATATCTGCATCCCCCCAAAATTACCTTCCATTCCTCCTTAATGTTAACTGACCTCAATTAATGGGGTCAACACACAGTCCATTCTCAGAGCAGAAACCCAGCAATTCTCTTCTCTGTTTTTCTCCCACCGTGCTTAATCCTTCCCCAGGCCTGTGGGTTTTCTCTCTCACACAAGTCCAGCTCATCTCTAACCCCTGTGCAGGACTTCAGCATCTTTACCTGAACCACTGTGATGCAAAAAATGTTTAACTTCTGGTGTCAGACTTGTCCCCTCAACCCATGACTGCCTTGCCACTCATCCTCCACCATACTTCTCACACTTCATGATCTAGACTATGTTGTGGTTCCTCAAAACCAGATGTCATCTCATGCCCTCATATCCTTCCTTGTCCCAATCCCTTCACTGAGGACATCCCTCCCACCTGTCTTGGCTACCTCTCACTCATTGTGGTGGGTTGGATGATAATCTCCTGAAAGCTTATGTCCATGTGGAACCTGTGGATGTGACCTTATGTAGGAAAAGGGTCTTTGCACATGTAATTAAGGATCTCAAGATAAGACCCTTCTGGATTACTCAGGTGGGCCCTAAGTCCAATGACAAATGTCCTTATAAAAGGGGGAGCAGAGACACAGAGACAGCCTCGTGAAGGCACGTGGAGGCAGAGATTGGAGTCTTGCTGCCACAAACCAAGACGTGCCGAGGCCACCAAAAGCTGGAGGAGACAAGGAAGGAAACCTCCCCTAGGGCCTTTAGAGGGCACATAGCTCTGCCAACACCTGTATTTTGGACTTCTAGTCTCCAAAACTGGGAGAAAGTAAATTTCCATTGTTTTAAGCTACTAGGTCTGCAACAGTTTGCTAAGGCAGCCAGAGGAAACTAATGCACTCACCTTTCGGGACGCAGTTCATACATCATCTCCTCCAGGAAGTCCTCTCTGATTTCCTCCTGCCATCACCCCCTGCTGCCTGCTTATATCTGATTTCCTCCCTCTGTCTGTCTCCCTTGAGAAACTCCTGAAAGGCAGCATCTGGGTTCTGTTTCCCATTGTAACATGAGAATCCAACACTGTTTCAGGAATAGACCAGGTTCTCCACCAGATCAATGCATGTGAATCTCAGTCCCTGTGTATCTCCTACAGTCTGAACATCATGCCAGGAACTTCACAAACATTCCCTCACTGAATCATCTCAATAGGCCTAGGAGGTAGATACCATCATCTCTGCTTTATAGACACAGAAACTAAGGCACAGCAACTTGCCCAAGGCCATTTGTAAACAGAATTTGTATCCAGATCAATTTGATGAACATGAGCATGGCATTTTCAAAAGACCAGTGGCCAACTAGAAGGGTATATCGGAGAATGGCAGGGAAAAGACTGAGTCTGAATTACACACTTGTGAGACAAAGCCGCTGTGCGTGTACACGTGTGTGTGTAAACAGTAGTGAGGGTCGGAGTTTAGTAAACTCGGCTGATCTAGCTCATAACACAGCATAAACGTATCACAGCAGCTTCCATTCTGAGGCCTGGGAGCAAGGGGTGCTGTGGTGCCTGAGGGCTAAGAAACAACAAACAGGAAGAAGGGGAAATGGGAGGGGAAAAGAGAGGGAGGAGAAGGATAGTTCTGCCATGTCTGGGAGCAGAGCATGCTTTTCTTCAGCTTGTCCTCCCACCTCCTATGCGCATGTCTCTGCCCTACAGTGGCCTCGTTCTCAGAGTGTCAGTGCACAGATGCTGTCTCAGATCCCACCAGCACTTCACCAGGTACGGGAGGCTTCAGCCCCCCAAATGCACCCATGTCCTAATTCCTGGAACCTACAAGTGTATAAAGGCCAAAAAAGGGACTTTGCAGATTTGATTAAATTAAGCATTTTGAGATGGGGTGATTATCCAGATAGGCCTTAAATCTTTTTTTGGTTTGAAGGTTCTGTTTTTTATTGGTTAGATCTAGGTATAGTTGCAATCTTTCCATCATACATAAGATATAAATCAAACAAAAAACATACCTATAAGATAAATGGGAATGAATGACCCACTACTGATCAGACAATATTCTGGTAGCTACACAGTATTGTCCTATTCTTTCTCTGGTAATTTTGAGTTTGGAAGAACGTCAGTCCTCTATTTAAGCTGTTGTATATCTAACTGTCCAAATTAAATTAATCTAGTAAATGGAAAATAAATATTTACACAAACTTGAAGGATCATGCTAGGTTTAGTACACGAGTGACAAGAACAGAATTCAAATTACATTTTTTAATGTTTATCTGGCTGTTTTTTTGTGGGTTAGATTGATACGGGGGCAATGCTTAAGTCAGGGATGCGCTAAGGACATATAAGCATCCTTTTATAAGAGAGGGGCAAAAGGAGATTTGACACAGAGAAGAGGAGACATCAGAGTGACCACAGCGGTGGGGACTGTGGTAACGTGACCACAAGCCAAGGGCTCCAGGCAGCCACGAAGCTACAGAGGTAAGAAACAGATTCTCCTCTAGCCCCTCCAGAGGGAGTGTGGCCCTGCCCAGTACTACTAATTTCAGACTTCCAACCTCCAGATTTTGAGAGAATAAATCTCTGTTGGTTTAAATCCCCAAGTTTGTGGCAGCAGACATCCACTCTTCTTAAATCACCTCCATCTCATTCAAAATTTGTTTTCTTGACAGCCTTCTTTAGTTTGGTGTTAGAGAGAAATCAAAATCCAGTTACATCAACACACGCTAATGAGAGAACCTTAATGGTCTCAGGGCCAATGACGTTTTAAAAAGGAAGGCATTTATAGCTCCTCAAATGTCAAATCGGTACGATTAGCATAAAGAAACAAACAGAACCACAAGCAGTAAGGTGGAAATTTAGAGAAGTGGACCCACAAACAGGCACATGAGGGATGGGATCTGCCCTCAGGAACTCTCCCCTTGGTCGGGGTCTTCTTTTCACTTGTGAGAACGTCTCCAAAAGTTCTGTGTTTATTCTCAGTGACTCCTGGGTTGGCCTGCACTGTGCCGAGCACACAGTAAACGCTGATTCTAGCGGTGGATGAATGAGAAGGTGGTGGAGTGGAGGCAGATTATTGTCCCCACAACAGAATCTGTTAACACTCCTGTAATTTTCTCCTCTTTCTGAATCTATCTTCACCCAAACTTCTATATTACCTGCTGCAATCTACAATAATTTCTGATTGTCAGCAACATATACCTCTTAATTTTCTGTGCAAAGCTGCCCTATAAGCAGATGAAATCTTTAAGCTACAGAAAGAACTCCCCTTCATACACTAAGCTGAAGCTCCCTGTGATGACTTCTGAATGTTGCTCAAGCCAACACATAGCAAAAAGCTGGAATTATCAGCCCCAAGAGAAAAGCCAGTTGCCTGGAAAAATCGAAGCCCACAATGGATATCATTCACAGTATCTTTATCTTTAAAAAATTTTTATCTTTAACAGAGAGCTGTCATAGCTCAGTCAGTAAAGAATCTACCTGCAATGCAGGAGACCCGGGTTTAACCCCTGGCTTGGGAAGATGCCCTGGAGAAGGAGATGGCAACTCACTCCAGTATTCTTGCCTGGGAAATCCCATGGACAGAAGAGCCTAGCAGGCTACCATCCAAGGGGTCACAAGAGTCGGACACAACTTGGTGACTAAACCACCACAATATCTTTAATAAACTTTCTAAGCAATGTTAATGTCAAAATATGGAAAACAATTCCTTCATCTAGCAATCTCCCTAAGAGTGTTCTCACTCAATAGTTGTATTTACACTTCCCCTAGTTGGTTCTTGTAAAAGTCCAAAAATAAATGGTAAACTATGACGTTATGGGGCCCTGTGACAAACTGCCAAAATATTCCCCAAAGCTCCTCTCTCAGTTTTCCTTCCTTCATCAAAACTACATTGAGCATCTATGACTGGAAATTCTAGAGAGACATGCGGGAAATAAATCATTGCACATAGCAGACTAAGGAAAATATTGTAAACACTCACAGAATACTTTGAACAAGCAATGCTACCAAGCTCCCTGGTTCACAGGAAGCCTTTCCATCTGTGCAGTTAGGACAGCCTGAAAGTCCCCTCTCCCTCTGCTGTTTTCATTCTAGGAGATCTGTTCCTACCTGGGATTTGCTGGTAGCCTTCAGCTGTCAAATACCAAATGTGTGTGGTATTAGTCGCTCAGTTGTGTCTGACTCCTCATGACCCCATGGACTCTAGCCCTCCAAGCTCCTCTGTTCATGGAATTCTACAGGCAAGAATACTGGAGTGGGTTGCCAGTTCCTTCTCCAGGGGATCTTCCCAACCCAGGGATCGAACCTGGGGTCTCCCGAATTGCAGGCGGATTCTTTATCATCTGAGCCACCAGGGGAGCCAAATAGTAGCCTCCAACTTCAGCTGAGTGGTGCTTCTGAAGTCCACAGAAATCAACTGGGGATCTTGTTCAAATGCAGATTTGGATTCTGCTGGTCAGGGGAGGGGCCTGAGGTTCTGCATTTCTAATAGACTCCCAGGTGACTACTACTCCGTTGGTCTGAGGACCACATTTGAACACCAAGTGATTAGAGAACTTCCTTTTTACTTAAAACACAGTAAAACCAACTTCTGAAGGCATCTAGAGGCATGTGTGTAATGCTTCAAGACCTCCCTTAAGGATAGAGAAGTTGAAAGCATTTGAGCCACTGGATGAACTAGGGGGCTGATGCCTCACCGTGGTTTCAGAGCTGCTACCTTATTCAGCAAAAACTGCCAGGTACTATATCTAAAAATAGAGCTAGAAAGCAAAGAACTAAATTGTGTCAAGGTAAAAACAAAGGAGATAAAGACCGAAGTCCAGGCAATGACTCTATTAGGAACAACAGTTTTCCCATGTCTCTGGTCTCCTTTAAATTGGGATTTAGATAAAAGCCGACAGTTCAATGTATGCCCTCATGGTTGAAGAGACCACTTGGTATTCCCATTCCCATCACCCCCACCCCCTCCAACTGGTCACCTGGCTGCTCTGACAAGCCCCAGCCACATACTTCCTGTTGGTGTCTTTTTGAGATGAGATTACTACTCATGATGACAGATAAGAGAAGAATTAGGAATGCTGAGTAAGGAAAAGTCCAGAGAAGTCACCCACCCAATAGGATATGTGCTGCTGGGCACGGAGAGTGACTGTTGTGTTGAGGCTACTGTACCGGGTCTTACACAAGCACAGGCCTTTCCTTTTTACTAGAGAACAGGCCCCTGAACCATGTCCCTCTCTGTGTGGTGCTCCCGGCTTCTGACTCACATCGGGGCCCACAACATGCTGTTATCACTGGACCTGGGAGAAACAGGAGCACGTGGACAGAGGCCCAAGGACAGAGCTGATGCCTCTGATAGTGGTCACACCAGCTGGAGGGAGCAGGCGCCCGACAAGGGGTCTGCCAGTCCTGAATCACAGCATCTCTGCCGGGACTCTCCTCACGGGAACAGAGGAGAAAACTGAGGCCGTGGACCTTGGAGTCACACAGCAAATCTATACACGCTTGGACATCAGCTTGCTGTGCACCATGGTCGTTCCCAGGGCCCCTTGTGGCATCTCAGGTTCTTCGGTGGGAAAATGGGTGTGGGACCTGATGCGCTTCTGGGTTCCTTTTGGAGAACAGCCTGTGGCCCTACATTCTGAGAGCCTACTCACTTCAGAAATAGAGCCCAAGGTGGGTTTGTCCTTCAGCCCTTGTCCTCCTGAGACTTCAGAAGTACAGGAGACACTATGGAGATTGCTTTAAAAACTAGGAATAAAACCATCATAGGACCCAGCAATCCCACTACTGGACATGTACCCCCAAAGAAACCAGAATTGAAAAAGACTCATGTACCCTCAATGTTCAATGCATCACTATTTACAAGAGTTAGGACATGGAAGCAACTTCGATGTCCACTGGCAGATGAATGGATAAGGAAGTTGTGGTACATATACTCAGTGGAATATTACTCAGCTGTAAAAAGGAATGTATTTGAATCAGTTCTAAAGAGGCAGATGAACCTAGAGCCTATCACACAGAGTGAAGTAAGTCAGAAACAGAAAAACAAATACCGTATATTAATGCATATATACAGACTCGAGAAAGATGGTACTGACGATCCTACAGGGTAGCCAAGGCAACACAGACATAAAGAACAGACTTTTGGATTCAGTGGGGGAAGGAGAGGGTGGGGTGATTTGAGAGAATAGCATTGAAACATACGTATTACCATATGTAAAATAGATAACCAGTGTGAGCTTGATGTATGAGGCCAGGCTGGTGCTCTGATAGCCTGGGGAGGGAGGTGGGAGGGAGATGCAGGATGGCGGGTACACATGTATCCCTATAGCTGATTCATACTGGTGTATGGCAAAAACCAACACAGTATTGTAATTATCCTCCAATTAAAATAAATAAATACAATTAAAAAAAAGAAGTACAGGAGAGTCAGCTGCCATTGTGTTTTCTCCACTCTCTGACAAGACTCTTCATCTTTCCCCACTTGATAAAATCCCCAGTCCCACTAATGAATCTACAAATCTATAGATTAAGACAGGAGGGAGAGATTTGAAATCACCCAGAACAGTCTTAGAGCAATTCAGTTGACATTTCCAAACACCCACTAGATATTTTTTTCTTTCCATTCAGTAACACTTCCCCTTCCCAAGCTTGCAAATCTGCAGTTTCTAGAGCTGGAAAGAAACAAAAAAGGATCCATTTTTCAGTGTTTGGAAGCCATATGTCAAATCTATATAGCTAATTATAATAATATTAACAATAATAAACATTTTCTATTTGTGATTTCTCTATTCTCCAACAAAGGTCTTCAGGCCAGGAGTCTAAGCAGAGACTAATATAGAATTAGCATCGTCTAATTTCTAAGCAGTCTTACTTCCTAGCTTTGCTTTGATTTTGATGCTAATGTTGAACTCACTTGAAATGACCATGCTGTTGAGTTGAGGGGCTTCTGCGCTGGGAGCCTCTTTCAGCCTCACATCCCTGGGACACAAAGCTGGCCACCAAGCACTAGCAGATGTTACCTGAGAGGGGGGGCATCTAAAGCCCCCCATCATTTGCCCAATTTTGGTGGACTTAACAAATCTCAGGTAAAATTACTGGGGCTTTTACAGGGAAAGTGAAGCTTTCTTAGCAATGAGAAACACTATGAAATGAATGAGAATATCACACAACAGCACAAATCCCACAAAACACCACTATGTGAGAACCACTGCAGAAGTGATTCCAGGCAAAGTAAAAGTGTGAATTGAGTAAGGAAGCCTTCTTTTAGGTGTCTTGCCTATATTTACATCCTTCATCCCAGTGACCACTTGTGACCTAGTAGATACAGTAATTATCTCCAATTCACCGAAGAGGAAACTGAGGCATGGCAAGATTCAGTGAACAGCCCAAAGTCTCACCCAGGTGGTAGGTGGCGGAGCTGGAATCAGAGTAACTCTTTGGCTCCAGGGACCACAGCTCTCATTATTCCACTTTCATTTTGAGGGGAAACTACGTCATCATCAGGGGACACTTACTTTATCACCATCCTGGGGAGGAGGAGTAAAGGGAAGGTGACTATGCGGGTCCCAGCACCCTGTTTCTGGCAGGGTGAGTAAAGCCAAAAAATAAAACATATCCTTTCCCTCACTTGAATGAAAGGAGGGCTTCCCAGTCTCCCAGAAAGGACTGTAGCTGCGAGGACCTGCTAAGGAGGGCCCCCTTTCCACCTCACTTCCACTCACCTACCCACCTTCGCTTGGGCCCCCGAACCCAGACAAGGGGACCTGTAGCCCTCGGCAAGCTCTGGACCTTGACTTCCAAGCAAAGACGAGAAATTAAACAGTTTGCACAGAATGAAATTTGGCCCGTGGAAGGTGCCTGCAGCTGGTGGTTAACACCAGCAGTAAGAGGATCAACTCCTAGTCCGTTGGCTTAAAAAGGGGCTGGGGGTGAGAAGTGTGCGCGCTCCCTTTTACCCATTCACGTTAGTTAATTTGGATGATAAGGGTTCGCGTTTAATCCCTTTGTGTGCCACTGAATATAGTGAAATCGACAACCCCTGCAAGGGCGCTGGTGCCGGCTGAGCAACCTGCGGGAGAGTACGGGTCGTGTCCATTCTGTCCTGAAGTAGAAAAGAAACGACACGAGGAGAGTGAAAGCAAGATGGAGAGGGACACCCTTGGGGTGCTCCTTGCAAACCCAGCCCCACACCTTCCAGGCTGCAGCAGGTGGGCTGCTGGCTTCCTGGAGGCACAGCTCCCCAGACCAGCCTCTGCGCCCTAGCGGCTCCCCAGGTGCCACTGGAGAGCAGGTCTCCCCGCCAGCCACCTCTGCTGAGGACTAACGACACCCAAAGGGAGAGCCCGGCCCTGCCACAGTCTAGAGAGAACTCAGGGAGAAAGGTGGGGAGCAGACAGGGAGGGAAAGGTGTGTAAAGAGAGGGCTCAGTTGTTCTCAACTGGAACAGATTAGGGAAAAAAAGGGAGAGCTCGCTGGCTCTAGAGCAGGTCATAAAACAAAAACCTTTTTATAGTTTCCATCTGCAAGAAAGCTCACCCCCCACCCCACCCGGCCCCCAAGCCGGGAGCCCCCAGA